>JAJHSJ010000001.1:52346118-52946118 GCA_021015155.1 Magnolia officinalis
TTCACCTCCCAATCCTTGCTCTCTGATAGCCTGTACCGTGCATTCAAAGCCACAACCTGCATCACCAAAGTAAAGAAATAAATAAACACTCAGTTTTCTGCCCTCAGAACTACCGCAACTAATTCATGTGGGAAAAGTGGTATTGTTGCCATTACAATTAAGGCACTTGAGATCCCTAGGCTAGGCTCAGGGTCAGCTGAGCCTGATCTGAATACAAAACAAGCAAGTTTTTAGAGCGACCCGAAGGAATGAAAACTAATCTTTAGAAAGTGATATTGACGAAAATGTTTAGAATATTCGTCTTTGAGGGATACCGCAATGTTCGATACTTGTAGCAAAACATCTGAACCATTTATCTTGTTAGATCTTTCTGTTAAAATCTTCAAGATGATGTTTCACAGGCATCTTTTTTGTCTCAGAGTTCACAAAAAAGCAAGGTTCTTCAAAACGTAAAAATACCCAAGGCATTATGCTAAATATAGAAACATCTGTTAATTGATAATTGACAGAAAAAAAAAAAAAAAAAAAAAAAAAGAGTATCATTGTTGTTGTTTAAGTAATCAAGAGAATGCAGCCCAGAGAAACCAAAATAAGAACTAGTAGTCTTGCTTACCAGTCGTGCAACCACTGGCATAGAGGAAGAGAACAACCTAGATGGCAACATACATAGCAAGAGTGTTGAAGATTTCAAATATGATTTGGTTGAAGCACGAGGTGCTGGCAAAGCAGCAAGAAATCGGTCCTTGAAGCTGAAAATCAACATTATTATTCAATTACATACAGATGAAAGATTACACAAAATTGCATACATCCAAGCAGGCTGACAGGCTGACATTCAACCGTCCTAGCATTTCTCAATGAAAACACCTGCAACAGGCATTTCTTACATAAAAAAATCAATCAATTACTCAAAAAAATGAAAAAGAAATAAAAGAACATCACCAAATCAACTAGATTTGCTTAATACTAGGCTGATAGAAAAGCATTACTCAGTAAATAAAAACCTAAAATCTAATGAAAGTAAAAATATACAGTCCTAGTCATGAAATCAACCATGAAAATGTGTATCATATCCAAATAAATGGAAATAATAAAGAACTAGAAACATGAGAAACGACTAAAATACTCACATCTACAGTTGGCAAGGACAATCATGGAAAGATAAAATGCAGTGTGAACAGAAAAATAAAATAATATGGTTATTCAACAGATCCAAAAACTAAATGTTGCACATCATATGCAGGTTGAAGAAACCTGCTACTTGAGCTGGAATTGAACTCTCCATAAAGAAGGCCAATTTTCAGCTACCAGAACAGATATTGTCAGTAACAGTTATAACAATCTCCAGACAAGATAAAGAACTAAGAACACGTACTTCAACAAAAACAGGCGAAAAGAAAATTGTTACATTCACTTTAAAGGAATGGACTTCACAAAGTATAAAAGTAATAGGGATCAAATGGAATTCTCAATTGTTGTAGGATTTAATGGCAATTTTCTTTCCTCTTATTCTTCTTGGGATCAATGTTATGAATTTTGTGTTCATAAAAAAATTTGTGACGCTATTAGACATGATTCAGAAAAAAAAAAAAACATCATTTTTATACAAACTAATGAAATTCATATTACCATTTCTCCTTCCACTTGTGTTTGCTAATAGCAACAGGGGCTTCCAGAATGAACCATGAAAAAAAAAAAGGGGATAAAAGAGAAGAAGATCGATGAACTTACCATGAACGACAGAAGGCCTGCAAGTATGCTGCACATCCACAGCTTAAACATGTCAGCATGTGAAAGCAGTTAAACCAATTACCAAAATCCAAACAAATAGCATTCCAGCAACATAACTGAAACTTAGTTTCACCTTACCTTGCCACAGACCAAATTGGGTTCCAAGTCTCTGGATGAACTGAAAGAAGATGAAAAGAAAATTTTCAAGTTTTAAGAAACATCACAAGTAACTTACACATATCACACCAATAGATAGTTTGGCCCATTTTGAGATACTACCTAAAAAATGAAGCAAATCCAAGCTCAAATAAACCACACCATAGAAAACAATAGGGACAACATCCCATATCAATGAAGAGTATGGATTCTCAACAACTTAATTTGTCTATATCATCTATTGGAGGCCCTGTGCTAATGAAATGCCCTTAGTACATCCTCTTCCTCTTCCAGCCACCAAGGGAATCTCAAGATTCACGATCCTTTGACAAAAATAACTACCATTTGGAAGTTTCAGGTGTGAATCCCTAACTATGTTTTTATTGTGTGACTCCACATTCCACAAATTTATGCTGCAAGAAAACAACAAAATAGAGAGAGAAAATCAATACAGTAAAGACTGGCACCTCAACAATCTATGACTTTTGTGAGTTGGTATTCTTTGACGCATCACCTTTCTTCAAACTTCCAGCTTCCTGCTGCATGTGGCTCTGCCTAAATTTAATACAAGCATGCACGAACTCTATGGAGGAAAGAGATAAAATGTCTCCTCCTGATGCACTTTCAGAAGCCTATACACTATTAAGGTGTAGCTGAGAGCGTTTTCATCATTTTGAAATAAAAATCATAAATTAAATAAAATACCTGCTCTGTCTGCTTCAGATTGCATATATTTGATTATTCTATCAACACTCCAGTCTGGAATATATAGTTTGAACAGGAAAAGTCAGCAGGAAGCGAATCTCATACTCCTATACATGATACCTTAAGCAGTGATCTGCTGTAGTAATGTGCATAATCTTGTTTGGTTCAGCTTTACCAAGCCTGTCGATGTAGACAGGTCTTCCTTCTTTATCAACTCCATGGTACCCCTGAGGGTAAAAACACAGAACTTCTTCCAACTCTTCACTCTCCTAACTTCGGATTAACATATGATTAATGTCAGAAATAGAAAATGTATTTGTTTATTTCCCATTTGTTCATTTAGTAAACGTATCTTCTCAAGAATGAATCTACTGGTAAATGCTTTCCACCTGTTTTAGGAAACCATAGTAAATTTCTTTTTAGAATGTTGTCCCCAGGTTAAACAAAGTTCCAAATTTGTATGAAGTCCTCACATGATTCTTCATATATGTATTTCACAAAATACTTCTACCAAATTATCAATATCAGAAGAATAATGCAATACAGTCTACAAGGTTTTCCTTTTTCTATTGATAACTAAAAATCTTACACAAGACAAGCCCTTCATGATGTAAAAAATGTATATACAGACCTATTCCATTCCAATCCAATAAGGAATCCAGCTTCTTCCAGTGCTGCTAAAAGATATACAGACCTGTTCCATTCCATTCCAATTAATTGTCAAAAGATGAGACAAGGTTTACCTGTCTTTCCTTAAATGAGTTGGTGGTTTACAAATAGGTTCCCCATATAGTATGTAAAATATGGAACACAAACAGATGCACAAATAAAATCCATAGGAATGACAGGTTGATTGACTGCTCATCAGCTTGTAAGTACCGAAACTGCAAATATGCGCTAGCTGCTGAAGGAGATCAAATAAGTGAAAATAGAAAGAAGTATAAGCATCACCTGCAAACTTTATGAACATGAAAAAGTTCCAGAAGTGCCTTAGGAAGAGCTTCTCGAGTTTCATCAGACATAGTGGCCATCCCAGAGCTCTGCATTCCGTCTAGACGTCCTTTTGCTCTTTGATCAATATTACCAAAAGCAGCACCCCTACCACCAATACTTGAATACAGAGAATTCCTTGGCACAGTTGTCGTACCTTTTCTTCCAACCCCAAATCAATAGAATATTAATAAATAGAATTAAGATGAATTAGCACTAGCACTAGCACATGTAAAGAAGGGCTTTAGCACTAGCACATGTAGAGAAGGGCTTTAGCACTAGCACTAGCACTAGCACATGTAGAGAAGGGCTTTACTCGGAAATCTCTGGTGGAGTTGTTACTGCTACTGTTACTGTTACTACTCAAACTTTTGGTGTAGTGAACCCTGCCTGGTAGCAATTGCACTAGATGTTCTCAAGCCAGGCTAAAGGAGGAGGTTGATGTCATGCAGGCAGTTGGTGGCTGAATTTCCATCAAGCTACCATGAAAATTCCTATGATGATGGTAGTAGAAAATGCGAACGGAAACTACAAGAACTAGGTGCACTCATACCTTCAAAACACATGAACTCAAGAGGCTCTTCATCAGTTCCTTTCCTCTCAAAAACTGTTCCATCTTCAAGTTTGCCAGTGTATTTCACTGTGAAGAAGAAAGACAGTCCAATGCTTGAGCATTTTTTCGAAGAACATCACGAGAGAAGATTCATAAAAAGTAATAATCTCGTGCTACTTCAGGAGATGTTGAAGACGATTAAAACAAATGATGATGGAAACAGTCTGACAAAAGGCCCCCATACATGCCACGTAATCTACTAACATGGCATTGATAGAGGACTCCTGACAGAGAATGCCCATTGTCATGATATATCTTCCTAGGGGTTTCCTAACAAAGCATTGCCAATTTTTGGTAAAGGAAGTGTAAACAAGAATAAACCAGCATATAAATATAAAGAGTCCTTAATTTCAGTCTAAGATATATTTTTCCCTGTTCTGTTAGAGAACCAAGCCTGCCTTGTCCTATTTAACCTATGGCAGTCAGGTTCACATAAGAAGTTTTGAGCTAGATTGGTAACATCTGCACAAGTTACAACTACAGCATTGGAGACATGCACCCACCGCTGTCCATTTGAGTGCAGTGCACCATCTGATTCCACCATGGGATTTGAAATAGCCCAATATTTCTTAGGCCCAAATAAATGCAAAACTTAAGACCATCCTAAATCACCTGCATTTCAGCCACTGTGTTACAGATCCTGCCACAGATATTTCCCATTTGATCTTTACCGATGCCACCTTTTCTCCACCCATGTAATTATCAAATGCATAGGCCCTTCTCACAAGCATAACAACATACACCTTACATGCAAAAATCCTCAAAACAATTTATGGCACATGAGAGATTCAGGTTTCACTATTCATTTATGGCACATGGAGAAGCTAGTAGTAGATTTTCATAGCAAGAATTTAAAACATTCAAAATATATACCTGCTACACCTACATTCAGGTCCCATTGTCCAAGCTGTGTCGGCCCGTGACAAATCCAATCCATACATCAGTTTTGCACGACCACGATAGGACAAGATGATAAAAATCAGGCAGGTCCAAAACTCATGTGGGCCATACACACGAAAAGCTTGGATTGAATGCCCAACATTGAAATTTTTGTGGGGAGTAATAGAAATTTTTTATTAGTATGATATTTGTGCCTACATTTATTTGAGCGGTAACAACCCTATGAATGGTTTGGATGACATATAAACATCATGGTCAGCTCCAAGAATGTTTCAATGTTGACATCTGTAGCACTAGTTGTTAGGAAAGTTTTTTTAAAAAATAAAATAAAATAAATAAAAAAAAATAGCAGCACTAAGATTTACCTTCAAAGTTAACACGACAAGAGATAATAATTGTAAACACAAGTGTTGGGAACATCCAAACTTGTATTGACCGATGAAAGAATGCACAAACAATATAATGTAATGGAATAATACAAACCCAACGGCTGATCTTTGCAGTCTGTGCATAACCCACTGTCGCTCCCACTGACCATCCAATCAATCCATACTGCATTTGGAATTCGTACCTGTAATGTTCCCATTTGTATTTCTTAGTTACATTCATCGAAGTGAATAAACAAAGGAGGAATGCCCTAACAGCACAAACACATGGTCTAAAGTGGTATGTATCGGATCACTGCCTCTAATGAGGTGGATCAATGTTGATTGTTCCCCTCCCATATATCAGACTAGTCCACTCATGGATGGGCCAAAAAAATATGAAAGAAACAGAGAGATTAAATCTACAACAGTGGTACACGTTATTGGTTGAAGCATTTCTTCAAACAACTAACATGCAGATGTCGGCGGCCATGGACAGCGGCGGATATGGCTGCCTCCGCGATGGTTGCTGCCCAAATTTTGATAATCGAAAGGGGAAGTGAGAGAGACAGAGATGAAGGGAGAGAGATCGAGAGAGTATACCTTCGATTTTCTCGAGAGCGTATGAAGGAGGAGGCAGAGCAGACGTGGAAGCCATTGAGATTGGAAGAGATCTCGATCCAAGAAGATTAGAAATGGCAGGGATTGATTGGGTTCTTCCACACTCACAGACATTCGACCGCCATTAAACCTGAGAGGGAGAGAGTGAAAATGGTTCAGATCTGGCCGACACCGATCTCCATTTGAGAGAGAGAGAGAGAGAGAGAGACGCGAGACGAGATCGAAGAAAAGGGGAGGAAAGAGGGACAGGGAGATGGAAATGGATGCGAAGTAGGGTTCGGGAGCTTTTGGGGTAAGAAAGGACTGAAAATGAATCAGTAGTCTGCGGCAAATATAAACCAATGTGCCTCTTGAGCCTTGTGGGGTCCACTCAGAGATTACTAATCGAATCCCTTCCATTCATCTGTTTCCAAAATAAAACACTAAAACATAAGAATAACAAATAAGAAGATCCAACACTCAATTGGGACACACCAATAAAATAGTGGAAATAATACTATACCGTTGAATACTGTTTCAAATCAGAAACGGCTCGAGTACGGTGGAATACCGTTTCAAAGCAGAAATGGGTCGAGTACGGTGGAAAACCGTTTCTGAACCAAAATCGTCACCGTTCTAGTTAAACGATTTTGGTGTAGTGTACAGATGGACGGTTTGGGTATAAACACCTAATGGTGGGGCCCACAGAACTTGCTAGCGTCAAAGCAGCAGGTGGAGCTGTTGGCCGTCCAGTAGATGGACGGCCCAGATGCAAACACATACACTAATGTGGGTCCACACATGTGTGACCCACCAGCTTTGGATGAAGTTGATACTTGTATTTTCTCTTCAAACGGTCCAGCAGCAGCTGCTGCTGGACGGCCAGGATCAGGTACATCATGGTGGGCTCCATCATCTGGACAACAAGATGGATAGACGGTATGGAAGTCATATACATTAGGTGGGGTCCACATCAGCGTGCCCACCAGCCTTGAAGCAAGCTGATATTTATGTTTTTCCTTCAATTGAGTCTGTCCAAACGGACTGCCGAGTGGGCCCACTCAGTGGACGGCATGGATAAAATACATTCATCATGGTGGGCCGCAAAAATATGGAAGAGAGAGATAGAGAGAGAGAGAGAACGTGAGACGGGGGAGTTCCGCCACTATGAGCTCCCCTAGGTGGGCCATATACAACGCATACAACAAGATGGGTCCCAAATGGGATCCATACCATCATTCGGTAGGCCCCACTTGGTTCATCACAAAAATTGTAATATAACCCTACAAAACACCCACCGTTTCGCTCCTTCTTGGCTCTTTGATCTCCCGAGCTCCTAAGCTTTCTCTTTGATGGAGGATGATGAGAATTGAAGGGTTGGATGGTGAGGATTGAGGGGGGTAGGAAGTGGGCCACACTTGGCTCTTCTCTCCTTAGTCTTTTTATCTCCTAATTGTTAGGAAAAATGCTAGAGAATGAGTGAAAGATGGGAGATGTAAGGAGAGAGGGATGGGATGAGAGGTATGGTGGTGTAAGGATAGATGACATGAGGGTTGACTTTTGGGTAAGGCTTGTGTAAGAGAGGGATGGGTTGTGATGGGATGTACTTGACTTGATTGGTTTAAAAGGTGGTAGAGATTCTCTCGGGATTCGCAACATGCTGCGTTTCCCTCAAAATAAACGCGGGCTCACAACTCCTGGCCTGGGTATCCATCGGTGCGCGAGACAAGGCGTTCGAACCGCGGCGACAACATGTTTGCTAGGGTATAAGTTTCAAGTCGAGCCGATATAAATATATAGGATGCGACTTAGGGTCGCGCGCAAATGCCAATTACAGGTCGCGGGTAGCCGGAATTTGATCGGGAGGACCGCGAGAGTCTAAGGAACAGTAAGGACTAGCATACGGGCCTTACAACAGCCAATTAGGAACTTATCGACTTGAGGACATGGAGGGACAACCCCTACAGCATCCTGAGCACCTGAAAATCTACCATGCATGACTAACTGAGCTCAAGATCAGAGTTTATAGTTTTCTACTACATTGAATCTACAATGTTGAAATCTACTTCTTTAAGAAATTACAATAAAAATCCCAAGTCAATAAAAATTTTTCATTCTACTCTCCAATTTACTAAGTGCTCGGCCTACAGAAATCTACTAAGGGCTCCCCCCTGAATAAGGGAAAATATGCCTTCACCCATGGTCTGACCCTCAAAGAGGTCGGGCATTCAACTATCGACACTACTTGGGCAAGCAGTCCATAAATGATAACTCGAATAAACAAGCACACTTAGAAAATTCACATGACAAGCCATTGCAGCAAAAAGTTCCCTTTTCATTAAAATACTTTTAAAAATTACAAGTATATATATAAAAAAGGAGATAAATGACGCTCAAGGAGCGTCCCCAGTTCTGGGCTCCGCGGGAATAGGAGCTTCAACGGGAGCGGGAGGTTCAGCAGGAGCGGGAGCCACAGGAGTAGCCTCGTCCAAGCCATCCAGATCTATTCCCGAATACCTCAACCTAACTAACTTCTCACATTGAGTAAAGCCCAAACTAAAGTAGTCTTCAAGCTCATCAGTGCGCTCTTCGGAACCCTTAAAGGCTTCCACTGCCTCCGACTTGCTTCCGGGGATAGAGACTTCAACTTCAGCCAATCGAGTTGAGGCCTCCATTAACTTGGAGATCGCCTCCGCAAGAGCAGCCTCCAACTTCAACCTCTCGGCCTCCAGAGCTGCATCCGACAGCAGCTTCTCAGCCTTCAAGTCCTTCAAAGCAGATTGCCTCAAGGCGCTCCCCATGAGGGCGTTGTCAAGCTGGGCCCTCAAGACCCTCTTGTTGCCCCCAAGCACGCGCAAGGCCCCTTGCAAGACCTCCACCTGGGCCAGGGCAGCATCCTTGTCAAATGCCACAATCTGGAGCTCGGCGGTCTTTACCTGAATATCGGCCTCCAACTTCTCATAATCGAAGCCGACCTCTTTGAAGATCAGTCGAGCCCTTAAGAGAGTTGGAGTAATCTGAAAACGAAAACATAGTCAGAAAAGCGAGAAAGACTACACGAATAAAGTTCAGCTAACTGTCCTGAAACATTCAGGGAGACGGTCGCCTACCGCAGAATGTCCATCGAGTGAAGGGCAAAAGCAGCGAGGATCTCCTGCTTGTTAACATGGCGAGAAGCCCACCCAGCAAGCTTCGCCAAGGGACCCAGCTCGAAGGTCTAGCCACTCCCCTCCACCTCATGGGCTAGAACCCCTGCACCAGTGGTAGACTGGGGTTCCTCCTCTGCCCCGATGACTGGAGCTCCAACATCAGAAGTAGATCAAGCTCCTTCCTCAGGGGAAATTGGGATCGCCCCCTCAGGCCCCTGAGTAGGGGCTTCCTCCACCAGTACGCGCTCCAGTTCTGGAGCAGCAACAGCAGTAAAGGTAACTTCCTCCTTGGGCTAGTCAGCCAGCAGAGGGATGCTGAACTACTGCCAGGGCAGGCCCTTAGTCCTGCGAGGGACAACGCCCTCCTTCATCCTCTTCCTGAGTCGATCCACTTCGGCAGGAGGAGGAAGCTTCATCTTCTTGGAAGGGCGAGGATTAACAGACATGCCTACAAAGATAAAAGCGTCAACAAACAGATAAATTGCAACTTGGCACAAAAAAAGGGTAAAGGCGTAACTACATACCATAAGGCCTTGGAGCGACTTGGGCAATCCCGGCCTGAAACAAAGTTAAAGGAGTTATCAACTCCTTCCAACTCCGATCAGGAGCCTTCATTAGCCGTGCCCAAGCAATACGTTGAAGTTGAGAAGAGGAGAGCTCGGGCTGAATACGAGAAGAACCCACTGCATAAAGGGAAAAGATCAGTAACAAATCCGAACTCTACTCAACTTAATTAAAACTTGACGATTCCCAACCTGAAGTCATGAACTCAGCAAGAACTCCAATCGCTGGGTCTGCCCATTCCTTGGACATAAAGAACCACTTGTCTTTCCACCTCTTGTTAAACGAAGGGTTGCCGGTGATGAGTGTTGAGTGGCAAATATTGCATATTTTTCTTCATTTATATCTTGGTTTTATGAACATGATACTACTTAATGGTATATTTTATACATGTTTGTGTTGCAAGGTGAGTTTAAGAGCTTGGATTAAAAAAGAATGTTAAAAGTATGGATTTAATGCTCAAGAATCACCAAGGCAAAAAAAATGGACTTTTGGAGACCAAGATTGAAGATTTCAAGACCCCAAGAGTCAAGAAAATGAAGGAAGTGCAGAAATTAATGTAGAAATTCACAGGATCTGAGCTTAGATGACATCGAAGCTATCGTCGAAGCCAGTCTTCGATGACATCGAGTTTAGATAACATCGAAGAATTACAGAAAAATCAAGTTTGGTTGCTGGACAAATTAGATGTAATATTTGATGACATTGAAGATGTCATCGAAGCCAGTCTTAGATGACATCGAAAGTTGTTCGATGTCATCGGAGGGTTTACACGGAACCTATGCAAAGGGAGAAAATTTGAGGCGGTTTCCGGATTTTTCAAACCAATTTGAAAGAAGGAGTTCCCCACTTATAAATAGGGCTTCCCAAGGCATTCCTAAGCATCATTTGGAGTACTCAAGGGCAAGATTTAGAGTTTTTCTAGGGTGTTTAGAGAGCTTTCAAGTTTCATAGTTCTTGTTTTTCATTACAAATTTTCTTTTATTTATTTTTTCTTGCTTTCCTGTTGCTTTTCATTCTGTAATTTAGTTGTCTTTCTGTTCCCTCTAGACTAAGCTAGAAGGGAAGCACATTGGTTTAATGATATCATTAATTATGATGATTGATTGTTTTTAATGATGAGAAGAATGGTGTATGCATGTCATCAATTATCTAGGTTTAGGTTTTTGATCCTCATATGAAATCCATATGTTTCCATCATATAAGATCCATATTGATGGATAGGCTTAACCTGGATTAGTTAGATTTCTTAGATGAGATATGTTCTCAATCTGCTACATTTTTTTGATTCATTATCTCATTGATATTGAATACTTGGTGCTTGAGAATATTAATGATGTTAATCCATGATTCTCTAATCTTTTATATCATTTATTAAAATATTTAAACTGTTTTATTTTTCGATTAGGCTGACCATAGTGCTCAGATCCTAATTGTGTTATTAAAGTCATCAGGACTTATGGAACATTAACCTGTGTGTGGAACTTTGAAGCTTGGGCGTTGTTTTCAAATTAATTGAATTTCATACATTCAAAACCTTCAAAATCAAATCATCCATTTAGTTTCCATTAGTTAGTTAGTTTTGCATTTGATTTTTTTCATTCTCATAAATTATCTCCCTGTGGGATCGACCCTGTATTCACAGGATATTACTTACGAACCTCTGCACTTGGAGGCAAGCAATCAATGAGCGCCTTACCTTGATTGGCCCAAGCGGAAAAATAGTACCACTCCAGGTTCACATGGTTGACTTTAACTTTATACAAAAACAAAAATTCGACTACAAACAGCTCAGGGAAGCCGAGCTCCTACCAAAGGACACAAGTCCCGACTAAGGCCCTCCAAGCGTTCAGGATTAGCTGACCAGGGGCCAGCCTCACATGAGTAAAGACCCTCTGGATCATGGAGTGCAGGGGTAAATGAAGGTCACACTGTAAAACCACGACATAAATGGCCAACTCACCCGGGCAAGGCTGGCCAGGCACCTCCCCCAACTCCAAAGCTCGGAGTACAATCGACTCGGGGATCTGATAATCCCCCCAGACCCAAATTAGGTTGGCCTCAGTCATAGTAGAGCTGAAAGTACCTGACCTCCATAACTTTGGCATCAGGACCCCCTGGTCCTGGCCGAACTCTCTCGTCGTTCAAACCCTGAAATCCGACCTCTTCATCCCACATGTCTGAAGAAGAGGGGACGACCCTATTCGGATGAGTGTCTTTAAGGGAGTAGTACGAGTTGTTGTGGAAGGCCCCTGACACTGACCTAACTCTAGACGAGTCTGACATCTTGGTTGAATAAGAAAAGAAAGAAAAAGCTAGCCGGAAAAAGAAAAAAAGAAGATGGATAAAGGAAAACTGCCGGAAAGAGGGAAATAGAGAGGATTTCCGACTTATCGAAAATCATTTGGTCCGGTGAAGAGTAAAGAGAAAGGAGGAGAAGTGAGGAGTTTTGAGCATCCCACCCCCTCTTATACACATCTAACCCAACGCATTAATGAGACTCAATCAATGCTTGAGCACGAGGAGATGTAACGTCACACGAGAATGCCCTCTTTGCAAGGCACGTGGCATGTAGCGACCTAGGGCGCTGAGCCACAGACAGCTGGCGCTCGACCATATGTTCGAAGATCAAGCAACACCATCATCCGAAGATATGCTGTCATCATTACCCTCACCTCGAGCTTTGCATCCACTGCCCCATATCATCATCCATGGCGACAAACAAGCAACCCGTCCTCCTTGACTTCCCAACCTGCTCAGCAACATAGCTTGGTTTGATTTTCAAGGTTGATTTAAGATTTTTGACTTGGACACACTCATACTTATCAAGTCCACTGCGTGAACTAGTAAGTAGGGGGGACTTATTGTTATGGGGAAAATAGATTGACCTACTATTGACAAGCCAGGTCAACAATTCAAACAAATGACCTATGTGATCCAGTGGCTAAACCTCTGTCGCCTCAACCAAGTACAGAAAAAGGCTGAGCTTGACCTCCTCGACCAAGTATGGAGAAAGGCCAAGCTCAACCTCCTCGATTAAGTATGGAGAAAGGCCGAGCTTGACCTCCTCGACTAAGTACGGGAAAAGACCGAACTCGACCTCTAGGCACAAGGTTGAGTCATTTACAAATCAACTACAATGTGAAGCAAGCTAACTCACCTCAGGTTGGCGAGATCCATCCTTAGACGAACACAGCACCGACTTCAGCTGTGACTTCGGGATAGTTGAACCCGCCCTCTATGGGATCTGACCTAACCTCAATCAGGTTTGTTCGCGTTCTCGACTGAAGATCACGGAAACCGACTTCCACATGGATCACCCCGAAATTCTAGCCAATGATCTAGAAAGATCCGCTGCACAAGGCGTCTGAATCCTACTATAATTAATTACTGCCAAACAGGGATAGGTGCCCTCTATGACACCGCATCTCCTCACCTATAAATAAGGTACCTCTAATGGTGAAAGGTACAAACAATCTCTACCCTTAAAACCCCAATATTCAACTAGACCCAGATTCCTTTTCTAACTTAGGCATCGGAGGGTCCCCTGCAGAGCTAGGGTCTTATGTGTCTGTCCCTTGTGCAGGTTTGCGAGTTCAGAGAAGGTTAACCGGATTTCTGCATCAACAATATATTTAATGTATTTTTTATTCTTATATTAATTGGCATAGTAATACACATATGTTTCCAATATGATTTTACTTATTAACCAGAAGATAAATATTATAATTTGTAATTATTATACTTTTATTAATTCCAATTGCAATTAACTAACTAAACAAGCCTTAAATTATATCGTGGCTTACTTCAGCTTTGGAAGAAAATGATTTTTTGATGTCCATTTATCTTGGAGAAATTTACGACTATGGACCCCACCTTTTATCCAGCGGTTTTTCTGAAACAATACAAACTTAGAATACGCAACTGGACCTCCTCGTCCGGACTCAACATTTCAAGACAAAATTACCCCTCCTTTTGACGGAAACGGATTCGGTACTCCCCCTGTCACGGCTAATGGCGGACGGTCGGTGGTCTGTGGACCCCACCATGATGTATACTTTTCATCCATGCCGTCCATATATTTTTCCAGATCATTTTATGTTATGAGACCAAAAATGAGGTATATCTAAATCTCAAGTGTACCACATTACAGGAAACAGTGTTGAGTGAGCGTCAACCATTAGAAACTCAGGTGGAGCCCACTGTGATGTTTGTGAGAAATCCTCCCTGTCTAAGTTTACTCATAGGGTCACAAAGACCTGGATGAAGAAGAAAAACAAATTTCATAATGATCCAAAACTTCTGTAACCCTGAAAGGGTTTCAATGGTAGACGTTCAATTTCCCACTGCCTTTTACAGTGTGGTCCACTTGATAGCTAGATCTGTCTTATTTTTCACCTCAAGCCTTAATTCGAGTTCGCCAAATAGATGAACGGTTTGGATATAACACATACCTCATAATGGGACCCACAAAAATCGGTGGGAATCACAACAGAGGAAAAAAAGGAAAAAAAAAAAAAAAAAAAAAAAAAGAAAAAAAAATGTATCCAGCGAGTTGGGGTCGACCGGGATAGGACACGGTCGACCGGGTCAGAGTTGGGTCTATTGCTACAGATTATAACCGTAGCCATAGCTATAGTGCTATGCACTTTTTTCTCTTTTTTATTTATTTTTATTTTTATTTTTATTTTTTACATGGAGAACATTTTTCCCTTTACATTTTTCTATAATACATAATTATGTAAATATGTATATATAAGTATATAAAAATATTTTTCTATCTTTTAATTCATTTCTTTGTCTATTTATTTAACAAGCATATCTCCTAAACTAGAATGATTTACTTAACTTACCATATGATTTTGGGGTAGGAGAAGCCAATTTAGCCAACCAACCTATTTATTTTCCAAGATTCCATCGGGTCGATGGTCAAAAATCTATTTCATTCAACTCGTGATTAATTTCAATTAACATCAATGGTTCGGGTTGGTGCTCAACCCTAACCTAACCCAAGGTTCCTATACTTAAACCTTGACCCGACCCAACCCAATCTTGGGTTGGGAATTCTCAACCCAAGCCCAACCCAAGAGGGCTCGACGGGTTGATTGGGTTGGTCGGGTGTATATGTGCTAATATTTTCATTATTACATTAGTTTATTATATTTCAATATAGGACTTATTTTTTGTATCTATGATTTTATTAATTATATACGTGATTATTCATTATAAAGAACTTCATTTTTTTTCTTTAAAAAACCAAGCTAAAATATAGGACTACTTCTTTAAAAAGTCATGTAGCACAACACGCAATCTATTTGGGAGAGAGAAATCCGGCATATCTTGTTAGCGTGAGTCCTTGGAAATGACGTGGACAAATGAAACCCAACATCACTAGTGTACTTTCTACACAAACAATCCACACTCAATTATAATTTATAAGTAACTAATATATTGATCGGGTTCGGGTTGGGTTGGGTTGGGTTGGGTCGGGCAACCTCAGACCTCAACCCAAGCCCAACCTAAGTTTTATCGGGTTGGTGTTTGTATAGCCCAAGCTTGAGATCGGACCCGATATATCCTACCCGAGCCTAACCCAATATCGGGTCGGTCGGGTTGAACCCGCCCAACTTTCAGCCGTACATGAAATTGAGCGAGACAAACATGAAAATGAGCCATTTTTCATTTTGCCCTGCCGATTTTCTAGTTTGCCCCGCCGTTTTTCATGCTTGCCCCGCCGATTTTCTAGTTTGCCCCGCCGTTTTTCATGCTTGCCCCGCCGATTTTCTAGTTTGCCCCGCCGTTTTTCTTGCTTGCCCCGCCGATTTTCTAGTTTGCCCCGCCGTTTTTCATGCTTGCCCCGCCAATTTTCTAGTTTGCCCCGCCGTTTTTCATGCTTGCCCGCCGATTTTCTAGTTTGCCCCGCCGTTTTTCATGCTTGCCCCGCCAATTTTCTAGTTTGCCCCGCCGTTTTTCATGCTTGCCCCGCTAATTTTCTAGTTTGCCCCGCCGTTTTTCTTGTTTGCCCCGCCGATTTTCTAGTTTGCCTCGCCGTTTTTCATGCTTGCCCCGCCGTTTTTGTTGCTTGCTCCGCCGATTTTCTAGTTTGCCCCGCTGTTTTTCATGCTTGTCTCGCCGATTTTCTAGTTTGCCTCGCCGTTTTCTAGTTTGCCTCGCCGATTTTCTAGGCTACGGATATGGCTACGGTTATAATCCGTAGCTATAGATTCTTTTTTTCTTATTTATTTATTTATTATTATTATTATTTTTTTGTTATAATCCCACCGCCTTTTGTGGGTCCCATCATGAGGTCTGTGTTATATCCAAACCATCCATCAATTTGGCGAATATTAAGCTTGAGACGTAAAATAAGACAGATCTAACTATCAAGTGGTGGGCCCTACAAAATTTTTAACGGTGAAAATCAGTTTTCCTGCTGCTCTTTGTGGTGTGGTCCATTTGATCTGGATATGATTTTTTTTTTTGAATAATGCTCCGAAATGATCTCTAAATATGGATGAACGTTGTGGATATAATAAATACATAGTTGTGGGGCCATGTAACTTTGATCTCTTTTGAGCCGTTCGTATAATAAATACATAGTTGTGGGGCCCACCATGATGTATGCTTTTCATCCATGTCGTCCATATATTTTTCGGGATCATTTTATGGTATGAGACAAAAAATGAGGTATATCCAAATCTTAAGTGTACCACATTACAGGAAACAGTGTTGAATGAGCGTCAACCATTAGAAATCCTCCCCCGTCCAAGTTGGGGCCCACTGTGATGTTTGTGAGAAATCCTCCCTGTATAAGTTCATTCATAGGGTCACAAAGACCTGGATGAAGAGGAAAAACAAATTACATAATGATCCAAAACTTCTGTAACCCCTAAAAGGGTTTCAATGGTAGACGTTCAATTTCCCACTGCCTTTTACAATGTGGTCCACTTGATAGCTAGATGTGTCTTATTTTTCACCTCAAGCCTTAATATGAGTTCGCCAAATAGATGGACGGTTTAGATATAACACATACCTCACAATGGGACCCACAAAAATTGATGGGGATTACAAAAAAAAAAAAAAAAACAAAAACAAAGCCAGCGAGTTGGGGTTGACCAGGTTAGGACCCGGTCGACCGGGTCAGAGAAAAAAAACCGCAGCCAGCAAGTTGGGGTCGACCGGGTCAGAGCGTGGCCTATGGCTACGGATTATAACCGTAGCCATAGAGACCGCCAAATCCGTAGCCATAGGCAGGCTTTCTTAAAAACGAAGACAGCGAGTTGGGGTCGACCGGATTAGGACCCGGTCGACCGGGTCAGAGCTTGGCCTATCGCTACGGATTATAACCGTAGCCATAGCTATAGTGCTACACACTTTTTTCTCTTTTTTTTTTTTTTATTTTTTTTTTTATTTTTACATGGAGAACATTTTTTCCCTTACATTTTTCTATAATACATAATTATGTAAATATGTATATATAAGTATATAAAAATATTTTTCTATCTTTTAATTCATTTCTTTGTCTATTTATTTAATAAGCATATCTCCTAAACTAGAATGATTTACTTAACTTACCATATATGATTTTGGGGTAGGAGAAACTAATTTAGCCAACCAACCTATTTATTTTCCAAGATTCCATCGGGTCGATGGTCAAAAATCTATTTCATTCAGTTCATGGTCAATTTCAATCAACATCGATGGTTCGGGTTGGTGCTCAACCCTAACCCAACCCAAGGTTCCTATACTTAAACCTTGACCCAACCCAACCCAATCTTGGGTTGGGAATTCTCAACCCAAGCCCAACCCCAAAGGGCTCGACGGGTTGATTGGGTTGGTCGGGTGTATACATGCTAATATTTTCATTATTACATTAGTTTATTATATTTCAATATAGGACTTATTTTTTGTATCTATGATTTTATTAATTATATACGTGATTATTCATTATAAAGAACTTTATTTTTTTTCTTTAAAAAACCAAGCTAAAATATAGGACTACTCCTTTAAAAAGTCATGTATCATAGCACGCAATCTACTACTCCTTTAAAAAGTCATGTATCATAGCACGCAATATATTTGAGAGAGAGAAATCCAGCATATTTTGTTAGCTTGAGTCCTTGGAAATGACATGGACAAATGTATTAGGAAGTAGCGAGGCAAACTAGGAAAAGCAGCGAGACAAACTAGGAAAAACAGCGGGGCAAACTAGGAAAAACAGCGAGGCAAACTAGGAATATCAGCGGGGCAAACTAGGAAAAGCAGCGAGGCAAACTAGGAATATCAGCGGGGCAAACTAGGAAAAGCAGCGGGGCAAAGTAGGAAAAGCAGCGAGGCAAACTAGGAAAAATAGCGAGGCAAACTAGGAATATCAGCGGGGCAAACTAGGAAAAGCAGCGAGGCAAACTTGATCTATCAGCGGGGCAAACTAGGAAAAGTAGCGAGGCAAACTAGGAAAAGCAGCGGGCCAAACTAGGAAAAACAGCGAGGCAAACTAGGAAAAGCAGTGGGGCAAACTAGGAAAAGCAGTGAGGCAAACTAGGAAAAGCAGTGGGGCAAACTAGGAAAACAGATTTTTGTTCAAACTCTCCCTCTTCAAGAGAATATTTTCTCCATAATGCGTGTTTGATTTTCCAATTTCATATGAAATGCAAAGGAGCCATCATTACCATTTCCAAGTGTTTGTTTAAACATAAATTGTGGCTCGTATATTGTGGGTGAAACAAACAATGCAGCAAAATCATCATTACAGTCAAATGCGAGTGATGTGAGTCATGTGACCAATGTTGTCAAAATGATTATACAATCGCAAATCGTCAAGAAAGTGTTAAAGGGTTCTTTTTCATTTATTTTTATTGTCTTTCAAGAAATTTTCGTAAAAAACATACAGCGGGGCAAACTAGGAAAAATTTACCCATGATTAGTCACTCAAAGTACTAAACCGTGTAATATAAAGCCCAGTGACTCTGCAGAATTTATAGATAAAAAGTCTCTATTACTAGGTGGACCTCCTTAAAAAAAACTAGGAAGGGTCTATCGCTACGGAGTTGTAGTCTCAATTGCTACAGATTATAACCGTAGTTGTATATACATAACGTAGCCATAGGTAACCCGCTCCAGGGATCCAGTATTGGGTCAGCGAGTTGGGGTCGACCGGGCCCAACCCGGTCGACCCCAACTCGCTGGACAGTAACCCGGTCGACCGGTTAACAACCCGGTCGACCCCATTTAGGTAGATTTCACGTAAATGGGGTCGACCGGGTACGTACCCGGTCGACCGGTTAACTCTCCAGCGAGTTGGGGTCGACCGGGTACTACCCGGTCGACCCCGAATATTTTCTATTGTTTTTTCATTCAATCTCCACTGTTTTCTATCATGTGGTCCATTGAGCTTTAGATCTACATCATTTTTGGGTACATGATAGTGAATTGAAGGGGATTGACCGTGAAATGCATTGAATTGAAGGGAATTGTCCGTGAAATGAGTGGAATTTACCGTGACGCTCCAGGGATTGTCCGTGAATTGCAAACCCACATAGAAGTTTATCCGCTGCACTAATTGAGTTTGCGTTCACACTCACATTCATATCCATTCATCACATTCACATTCACATCCATCTAAACCAAAACTACGTAAATCCATCCAAACACACAATCTTCCTGATATACACCTGTTATACAATATATTTCATCACATTCACATCCATATAAACCTAAACTACGTAAATCCATCCAAACACAAACTACATCCATCCAAACACAAACAATCTTATTCACATTGCATTCATACACGCATAATACATATAAAAGTTTAGGTTTAGGTTAGGTTATAAGCTATAGGTTTAGGGAATTGAGAATAGGTTAAGGTTTAGGTTTAGGAAATCGGGCTCGGGTTCGGGTTCGGGATCGGGTTCAGGTTTGGGTTTTCAAGTTTAGGTTTAGGTTTAGGTTTAGGAAATCGGGTTTAGGATTAGGGATTTGAGAATAGGTTAAGGTTTAGGTTTAAGAATTCAGGATTGGGTTTAGGTTTGGGTCTTCAAGTTAAGGTTTAGATTTAGGTTTAGGTTAGGGAGTTTAGATTAGGATTAGGTTTAGGTTTAGAGATTTGAGAATAGGTTAAGGTTTAGGTTTAGGAAATCGGGTTCGAGTTCGGGATCGGGTTCAGGTTTGGGTTTTCAAGTTTAGGTTTAGGTTTAGGTTTAGGAAATCGGGTTTAGGATTAGGGATTTGAGAATAGGTTAAGGTTTAGGTTTAAGAATTCAGGATTGGGTTTAGGTTTGGGTTTTCAAGTTAAGGTTTAGGTTTAGGTTTAGGTTAGGCGGTTTAGATTAGGAATAGGTTTAGGTTTAGAGATTTGAGAATAGGTTACGGTTTAGGTTTAGGAAATCGGGTTCGAGTTCGAGATCGGGTTTAGGTTTGGGTTTTCAAGTTTAGGTTTAGGTTTAGGTTAGGGAGTTGAGATTAGGATTAGGTGTAGGTGTAGGTTTAGGGATTTGAGAATATATTTAGGTCATAGGTTATAGACTAGGAAAAACAGCGAGGCAAACTAGGAAAAGCAGCGAGGCAAACTAGGAAAAGGAGCGAGGCAAACTAGGAAAAGCAGCGAGGCAAACTAGGAAAAGCAGCGAGGCAAACTAGGAAAAACAGCGAGGCAAACTAGGAAAAGCAGCGAGGCAAACTAGGAAAAAGAGCGAGGCAAACTAGGAAAAGCAGCGAGGCAAACTAGGAAAAGGAGCGAGGAGCCATCATTACCATTTCCAAGTGTTTGTTTAAACATAAATTGTGGCTCGTATATTGTGGGTGAAACAAACAATGCAGCAAAATCATCATTACGGTCAAATGCGAGTGATGTGAGTCATGTGACCAATGTTGTCAAAATGATTATACAATCGCAAATCGTCAAGAAAGTGTTAAAGGGTTCTTTTTCCTTTATTTTTATTGTCTTTCAAGAAATTTTCCTTAAAAAACATACAGCCGGGCAAACTAGGAAAAATTTACCCACAATTAGTCACTCAAAACTACTAAACCGTGTAATATAAAGCCCAGTGACTCTGCAGAATTTATAGATAAAAAGTCTCTATTACTAGGTGGACCTCCTTAATGTGTGTGTCGCACCCAACTCATCCAGAAGTGTTCCCCAACATATGAATCCGGAGATTTTTAGGTGGTTGTCCAATGATTCCTATGGTGTATCCTACCTAATGATTGGATTATGTTATATTTTCATTATAAGATGTCAATTTTATATGCGTTTTATGCGTGGTGGGCCCATGCAACTAGTTATAGATTATTATCATCCACAATAGTTGAAGAGGAATTGATTCTATAACAAAAATAAAAAAGAACATGAATAGTTTTTGTACAAAAGAATTGATTCTATAACAAAAATAAAAAAGAACATGAATAGATTTTGCAGGAGAGAGATCCTACGGAGGCGATGGCAGACTCTAGGGATGATGATGATCGCGCTTGGTCACGACCCATGAGGCAACAGATATGGGATTACTTGAGAGATGACAGTATTTCAGTGTTCTCCGTACTGGTACGGGGATGGAAGGGAGTGGGGAGGTCGAGGCTCATGAGACAGGCTGTCGTAGCGGCGATTCAAAAATTTGATGAATCCAGCCGTTTATTTGATGTGATCATACGAGTAAGAGTGCCTCTGGAAAATAGTTATGAAGATAATATGCCCAAGTTCAACAATAGAATAGATAGTCTTCAGAATGATAAAAACGGCGAGGCAAACTACGAAAAGCAGCGAGGCAAAGTAGGAAAAACAGCGAGGCAAACTAGGAAAAGCAGCGGGGCAAAAGCATGGAAAAACAGCGAGGCAAACTAGGAATATCAGCGGGGCAAACTAGGAAAAGCAGCGAGGCAAACTAGGAAAAGCAGCGGGGCAAACTAGGAAAAACAGCGAGGCAAACTAGGAAAAGGAGCGAGGCAAACTAGGAAAAGCAGCGAGGCAAACTAGAAAAAACAGCAAGGCAAACTAGGAAAAGGAGCGAGGCAAACTAGGAAAAGCAGCGAGGCAAACTAGGAAAAACAGCGAGGCAAACTAGGAAAAGGAGCGAGGCAAACTAGGAAAAGCAGCGAGGCAAAGTAGGAAAAACAGCGAGGCAAACTAGAAAAAACAGCGAGGCAAACTAGGAGAAGGAGCGAGGCAAACTGAAATATCAGCGAGGCAAACTAGAAAAACAGCGAGGCAAACTAGAAAAACAGCGGGGCAAACTATAAAATCAGCGAGGGATACATGAAAATGCTGGACATATATAAACTTACAGCTTTACTCTGGAAAATAGCATGTATTCTTTTGTACCTCCAACACTTCCAGCCTCGATATTGAATGAAGCGTGGAATTTCATGGGGAACATACGAAACAACACACTTTGTAGGGCCGGTAATATCTCTACTGCCCTTACCTGTTAGAATGAAATTGCACCAGGTTAAAAATTCAAAGATGACTATAGAGGGAAAACATATAGAAAATAAAAGATGTTCTTACTTGTAGAGGAAGGATGCAACCACATACAGTGTACCGAGGGGAACTTGATGCGGCAACGGCAATTTCGATTCCTTGCAACATTGTAATGTATCCCAAACTACCCCAAGGATACACATAGAAATCATCTAACAAGTCCACCAGGTGAATATAATCCATGTTGCACATAGTTTTCGGATCGGTTCCCCTAAGAAAGCACTCCACAACTAGAAGTAGGGCAACCTTCACGACGTCCTCATGCTTATTGGTGTCAACTAATCTCTCAAACACGCCCATTAGGTGCTTCTTTAACACTAGATGTTCTTTGAAGTATTTGTCTCTTAGTATACTCGTACTGCAACGATTCTTGGGTACAGTAAGATCTCCAGTCTTAAGACCGGTAATGAGGGCGAAGTCCATCTCAGAAAACTGCAATCGCCTCCCCTTGATCTTAAATACTGAATTACCTTTGTATCTTTCTAAAAGTAGCTGAAATATAGCCCCTACAAAGCTAAAGGATGTAACATATATAAAAACGCAAAAGGGGATTGCCTGAACAGATTTAGGCGACTATCGTGCTTCTCCACTCCATCCTTCACCTTGTCAAACCACCAAGTCAGTGTACACCTACATGTTGGCTTGGAGATGACGACATAATTTTCATTGCCTGCAGAGATGGATTTAAAAATATATCAAACATAAAATTAACAAGATAAAACATTGTCTATAAAATCAGACGGGCATGCTACAAATTCAGCGGAGCAAACTAGAATATCAACGGGGCATACTAGAAAGTTAGCAGGGCAAACTAGAAAATCAGCGAACCAAGCTAGAAAGTCAGTGGGAAAAACATGAAAATGAGCGGGGCAAACTAGGCAATCAGCGGGGCAGACTTAACAAATAATTTCATGGCTTGAGCCAATTCCTATAAACGTATCCAATGTTCAAATGGAACACACCAAATTAAATTTAGAATTGAACTTCTAATGTTGATCATTTCATCTAGGCCACAGAAGTTATGGATCAAGCTTATAATTGTTTATTCTATTGATCCATGTCAGTATGATCTTATGTCTAGGTTTGATAACAAACAAACATACATCACTGTTGGGCCCACTGATTGGCCCGCTGATTTCATGTTTGCCCCGCTGATTCTCATCAAGGTATACCAATTTCTACATCACAACATAGACATACCTTGCCACTTGCCCTTAATTATATTCAAAGGAAAATACCGTTGATTCTAAGGTACAGCTCAAGAAAGTTGTAATATGCATGATACACATGAGCCAAAGATATTGAAGGATCAATTAGCTTCAACCGGCTAAAATAAGCTCGCCGCTTAGGCAACTAGCATTGAGCAATGCTCGCAAGGATAACTCAATGAGGTGTTCATGAGTCATATATGACTTTCCTCGTTATTACAAGGTTGCGTAGCTTAGTCAACGTAGCGCGTCACAAGGTTGCGTAGCTTTGTCAGCACAAAAGATAAGGAACACTTGCTTTATTCGGCCAGCATAGGCACATGGCCGTATGACAGGGAGTCAAGGCATGTATCTGTTCAAGTTTGTAGCTTTTACAGTGTTGGACCCCACATCATGTTATATACAATGAGACATAAACATACCTTGGCACATGCCCGCAATTACATTCAAAGGAAATCAGCGGGGCAAACTACAAGATCAGCGGGCATGCGTGTATATATACGTCTGTGTGGGAAAAAGTTCTATATGGTCGAGCTAATGTGAACTACCAATGAGGTCGAGCTGTGTGGGCCCTATCATGAGGTATGTCAAACATCTACCCCATCAGTTAGATGCACCATTCCATGGTGGGCCTAGAGCAGAAAAATCAAGTTAATTCGTGACTTTTGTAGGCTACACCACGTACAAAACTTGAGAGGGGTTACCTTCCATTAAAACATTCATATTTGCCGTTTGGGCCCACCGAAATGTGTTTCACAAATCCAGCCCATCCACAATGTGTGTCCCACTTGGATGAGGGGTCAGACAAGTTTTAGACGCATCCAAATTTCAGGTGGGCCCCACCAAGTAATTTTATATGTTTTAGCCATGTCTTCACATGATTTTAGATGGTATGGCCCACCTGAGTTCCGTATACAGCTGATTTTTCGGCTATCCCATAATTTAGAGGGGACCCATCAAGTTTACGGTGTTGATGTTCGACATACATCATGGTGGGGCCCACACAGCTCGACCTCATGGGGAGATCCCATGAGCTCGATCGTATATAACCTTTTCCTCTAGTTAAAAATTATAAAAGGAACTACATACATTCCATGTGGGGGCAACTGAGTTTAAAATATACCTTTGCTGCGTGCTTTATTCTCTGGACCGACCATTTGGAGAAGAAGACAAAATGCGATTCAGGGGGGCCCACAAAAAGGGTTTTTAGAAGTCTTTCTGCCGGAAAACAGTGAGGAAAGGGGGTGAAAGCAACGGCTGTGAAAGCAATAGTGGAAAGGGAGGGGAAAAGCAAGCAGTGAAAATGGGAGAGGAAAAGCAACAAGTGAAAATGGGAGAGGAAAAGCCACAGCCGTGAAAGGAGGGGTATTTTCGTCCTGAAATGTTGAGTCCGTACGAGGAGGTCCAGTTGCGTATTCTAAGTTTGTATTGTTTCAGAAAAACTGCTGGATAAAAGGTGGGGTCCACAGTCGTAAATTTCTCATTTATCTTGGTTGGATGCATCTTCTAAATAGATTAGGCGAACATGCAAAACAATTTAAAAGGTTTTTAATGATATATATTTTTTAATCCAAACAATATGCATCTTCTCAATTATTTACTATGATAAGCTTAGTCTAAATTAGCTAATTTTTTTATTTTTATTTTTGTAACAAAGGAGACCATTGGAGGGTGCCACACACAATCTAGAAGGTTTTCAACGATGGGCATCTCGTCTCAGCTGTTTGTTGTGGTAGGCTTGAATCTTGAATCAGCCATGTTCTTGGAAATAAAGGACAAGATAAGAGATTGCAAAAGATGGATAGGTTGTGTGTCATTAAAAAATAGGATGGACCCCACAAGTCCATTTGTAAGTTAAGCTTATCATATTCCAGTCGGCTTGGCATGAATTCATACACCTGCATCCGTGCATGACCCGGGACGTGACCTTTCTTGCAATCCTATGTGACATCCTTCCAATCCCCAATAGGTTATAGCAATGTTCATATACACAGGCACTGCATGTTAACTCTCACTCACCGTCTGATCTTTCTGGCCAAATTATCACTTGTTCACGACATCCAAGCTAGAAGAAAATGTGGGCCACACCATGAAAATCTCCGATGGCTAAAACAATTCTGGTCTATTCATCATGCAAGCTACACCATCAAAATTAATGGACAGCTGATGGTCTGACTCTACTTACAGGTGTGACCCACCTGATGAGTCGATCGGCCTGATTTCTTTTTAAGATAATCATCATGGTGTGGTCCTGCTTTCGAAGGACTTGGATGTCTTACATGCATGAGGAAATTCAAATAAAAGAGGAGCATGATCATGTGGAAGTTCACATACAGTGCCTTCACCTGATCGTTTCCCATATAAAACTGTGAATTTAAATGTTATTATATCTATAAAGTTTGTACTTTTATATTCTAATAATGACATAAGATTAGGCCAGAGTCGAAGATTACTTGTAGAACATCCAATTTTTACAAGGAAATGTTCAAAATAGCTGTAGTCCATGGACATTTCAATCCAGCTAGCTGCATTTGGACATGAAAGAAGTCCACATCATCGATCTGGACCATCCATTTGATCTGACCCACACTCTTAATGGGCCACTATGCAAAATCCTCACACCAACACCACGATCAATAATCATCATGTTGGCTTTCACATAACTGCCTGTTTCCAAGCCACCTATAGAATGGTCAGGATTGTCTGATTGAAACGATTTTTCAGAGCCTTAAGAAATCCAGGCAAAGGCCTTCCAAATGGATGGTTCATATTGATAGTTGGACACCATCCAAATGTCACATGTCTAGAATAGATATCCAACCCGCTAAAAAGGTAGACAACATCATCATCATCACCTAGCATGAATAAAGGCACATCCGTTCATTGGGTGGACCGCATAACATGGGCTGCCAATTGATTTTACCGTTGTGTCCTGCTCCATGAGTGGATTGGCCTGATTTTCATACGGTGTGCAGGCAAAAAAAAAAAAAAAAAAAAAAAGGATCTGCAGGAAAGAAAAGGCTGCTTGTGTAATTCACATATGGCGGCTGGATGCGATATCTCTCTCCCTCACGTAAGTAGGCTAACCCCAGGATTTTATCTTATGTGATTATTGGAACCGTTCGTATTCTCGTGTTCTCATGACTATCACATAGAAGAAAATTTTAATAATCATGCTACGTTGATAAACCTTATCTTTGAGTCTTGAATTTGAATATGCCTCTCGTGCGGCACGGTGCGCAGGAGACCGGGACTATATATATATATATATATATATATATATTTATATATGATGGCCCACGTAGCATAAAATTCAGACCATGAACGATTGAGATCATCATCAAAGAGGCAAGCTAGGTGATACATATGATACAGTGATCACCCGCTATTTATTAATTTTTGCGAATTCAAATACTATACTTGAGCACTTCTTCAGTATCCAAATTTTAATTGGTGTATGCAAATCAAATTTTTATTTATTTATTTATTTATTTTTTCTGTGGGTTTTTTCAAGCTCGAGAACCCCCTATGCAAGCAAGGGGGTATCTAGGGAGTTTCTCCTACTCACGATACTTTCCCCAGCTACCATAGCCGTCTTGTGTTTACTGCATTCCTTGGCTTTTGAGTTGCTGAATCAAGGAATTGGAAGCGAATGCGAATCAAAATCCAAAACTCGGTTGAAAACGCGGACCGAGTAGTGACACTGTATTGTTTGTGTATAATTGAATTAAGAAAATGTCAACCCTAGAATATCAAAATAAAATAGAATAAAGAAAAATGTATTAGGTATCATCCAACTATCATAGGGTTGAAATTTTGGCTATTGATTGCATAGAGTAACCCAAGTTGGTAAAAGCTTTACAAGAAAGCACGACCCAAGGGTTCAACTCTCATGTTAGTTTTACACCATTTAGAAAATGGTGGTGACTTTTCAACCATATATGTGGCATTGATGTACATCTATCTAGAGCATTCAGCTTGTGGGTCCCATTGTTAAATAGATGGTTAAAAATATGACTGGTTCAAATTAGAATGGAAAAAAAGAAAAAAGAAAAAAAAAAGAAGAAGATCAGATAGTTAATGTTGAAGCCAAAAAATACGTGTTCTTAACCTCTCATCAGGTGGGCCCCACCTTAGATTGGTCATACACCAAAATTGACCTCAGTTGGATTAATATACTAACTCTTGAGTTAAAGGACTTTGGAGGAAAAGAAGCGGTGATCAAATGAGAACTTTGGATAGTTCCATCCATGTTCTCTCATCAAACATTTTGGATATAATTGTTATCGATTTCATTTGGGTGTGGCCCATCCAAGGTAGGGCATACTCGATCATTTCTTGATATATCTTACACAACCATCGTCTTCAAAAATGGAATCACTATAATGCCAAGAAAGACCAACACTAATAAATAAAATCTTTAGCTAAATAAAATATTTCATGCTCATTGGGTTAAGCTGCAGTTATTATATTAGTATGACCTAGCCTTGGGGTAGAGTATTCTCTTGGGTTTTCTTTCTTTCTTTCTTTTTTCTCCAGCTTGTATTTAATTGATCATATGCAAGCAATCACACTCACTACATTGACACAGACAAGTCCCATGCTGTTTAGGGTTCAACTATTACGACGCATCTAGTTTTCAGACATTTTCCCCCCCACTAGAGCTTCATAAGGCCAGGAACTTTGAACATTAAAAATAATTTATTTATTATTTTTTTTTTTTTAAAGGAATGGAAGGACATTTTGAACGAAGTTAGGGGTATTTTGAGTTAGAAAATATGGTTGTTGTCTGATGTACTGTTCATATTTCACATGCAAATGGCCTTTAAACGATTTGGATTTTACTTGAAAATTGAAGTTATTTTTCTATACTTCATATATTCTTTCATATGCATAGCCCACTCTCTTTTTCTTTGCATGGAGCCTGCCCTGACGGTATTACTAAAGAGGTGTGTGACAAAAATTATCATGATATAATTGTATGAAATCCACTCATATTAACCGCGGCGCCTGATGTGAAGATGTCAACTTTAAAATGAGGTAAATCTAAAACTCTGACTGAAAAATGGGGATGAGTTGCCTATGGTTGAAAACATTCTTCTCCCTCTGTGTAACCGTGTAGCATCACCCTTTCCCATCAACTCTTATTTTTCTCTCCCTTACTCTCTTCCATCTGCATGCACTTGCTATGCACCTGTATTATTAATATGTTTGCTAGGATATATCCCGGCATATTACTATAGATTACTGGGGAATTTGTTAGGACTTCAACCTTGTGATATGGAGTCATTTCACAATCATCCACGCCATTTTATATGGGCCTCACTTTGGATGGGGAAGACATGTATTCTTATATTTGAATATTTCAACCATTTGATCATTTCAACTCATTTCCTTTGAATATGGATGGCATTCTTAAATTTTCAATAATTAAAGGGTTGGAATATTGCAATATAATAGTTTTCTTCATATCCCTAGGCCCATTATATGAACTGTTTGGTCATTGAAAAGAAATCCGATCTAATAGCTAATTTAGCCATGATAATAATCTTGTTGCAGTAAGTCAAGATGTATTATAACAATCTCTTATACTAATATATGAACGAACCATTATATATGGTCAAGTGTGTTACATGTTGGACAAAGTTTGGCTCAAATTCGGTCATGCAATATGTGTGTGTTGTGCCAGAGCCTAATGCGGCTCAATTTGAATTGAACGCCTTTAACCCCAAGTGCCAAGATAGACCGAGAGACCAAGAGCCTTACATAACCATCTATTCAGCCACCAATTTAGAGAAATAAGGCAATTTGTAAAGGGGGGGGGGGGGGGGGGGCTTACTTTTCAACCAAAAGTACTTTTTCCACCATGATAGCAGCAGTTAATTGACAATAACACAACATAGGAGTAAATAAAATAAACAAAATTTCTTTTATAAATGTTTATAAATGATAAACACTTACAATACAAAAGAAAATCTTTTGTGATCCAACAATTATGACATAGTGTAGATTCCCCACCCAGAATAGTACAACTGATTTATGTACGTCCAAACCTTGAAATGCAAACCAAACCAAAGGCCCACTAAAGCCCAGTTCAGGCCCAAACCTAAAACCGCTTAACCTTAGGACCTTATTAACCAAAGTGAGAGAAGCCCAAACGGTACCCAGATCTCACCGAAGCTCCCAATAAAATCTAGGTCCTATCCATGTATTGGGTGGCGAATCATGGGCCACGGGCGGCACTTGATGTGCCGCGCTCCACGTGGATCACCTCAGGATTTGAGATCTGATAAGGAGAGGGAGAGGGAATCCTAACCTTCACCTCCATTATATTGCTCAAGCTGTAATGACCACTTTGCCCCTATTTTTTCCCAAAGCTACACTTTTTACCATCCTTTCAACCGATGACAAAATTCCATGTGACACACTCAATCCTTTAGTCAATCACAATCCTTTTAGCCTTATTTAGGTCCTAAACTTCACATAAATTAACAAATGATACCCTCCACACTTAAATATCCCTTTCTCTTCACTTACCTACACCACCCATCTTTAAGAAGAGAGGAGAGAAGGAGAGTAAGCCTATCTCATCCCACCCATCCATCAAAAAGAGAAAGAGAGTGCAATGAGAGAGCCATTTCTATCCCATAGTCTAACTGAGCCATGCTCAAATCCTAGCTTCCTGAGCCATCAAAAGGCCGATCCAACCCACTCCAGTCAATCATTACGACAAACTGTCTACCTTACCCTCCTCAAAACACCCCAATTATAAATCAGCTGCATTCATCCATGCATTGGCATTGGGATAATCATTCCCTTCTCAACCCCCTGCTACTCTAGTCTATCTAAGTGTATGCTCTGTGGCTTGCCGAATTTTGTGATCATGCCTATTAAAATTAGGAATATCTAGGTGCTTTTCCATTCTTTATCGTCCCTTATTAGGTAAACTGGCCCTATCAAATTGGTCTTGTCAATCCCACACTCCCACTCCTGAGATGGACATTGCACCCCTCATCTGCATCATCCCTACATTATAAGCATTCACATCAGCAAATCTCTTTTCAACTCTGTGCTTTTCTAATTTATCCGAGTGTATGCTCTACAACTTGCCGAATTTTCAGATCTTGCCCATTAAAAACTTAGATTGACAAGGCACTTTTTCATTTCTTTACTGTCCCTCGTCAGGTAAATCGGTATTGTCACATTAACCTTGTTGATCTATCACTCTCACTCCTGAGTTAGACATTACATTATTTCATTGCATATCATTCATTTATTTCATAGTTTGATGCTACACTAATTGAATCCCTTATAATTCACTAAGTTTTGTGAAGTAGAGACCGTACGTTAGTACGATCAAAGATGGTACCTAATACCTTCCTTCTTTGTCACATGGTCCCTTACTCAGAATCCAAGGTCGCAAATTGGGAGTCATTTTTTAATAGGGAATTCATAGATTCTCTAGCTTAAGGATTCTGTAAGGTCTAGCCGACTACAAAAATCTGAGTTAACTAGCTAGTGACGATTCTAAGTTAAATATCTAACACCCCAAGTCACAACCGCACCTGTAAAAAGCCTAAAAAGGACCCCATATGCGTGATTCTAGCATTCAATGTTCACATGTAGATGGTAAGGTCTTAAAACTGTGGAATTCCTTAGTCCAGCTACTATAGCGTAGATGAAGGGAATTACACTAAAGCTAATCTAACAAGTTAGTCTAACATATTAACATAGACAGACAAGATTATATTAAGCTAAACTAAGGTTGGTCCAGCATGGTAATGTAGACGGATATAATTATACTAAGTTACATTAGGTTGGTCCAGTGTGGTAGTATTGACGGACATACTAAATTTAATCTAAGTTAGGCATTGTTGTGTTATGATTTAGTTGTGTTAGTGAGGGCTAGGAGCTCTTCCATCTTTCTCTTATTTATAAAAATTATAAATGGTTGCGGAAGAGTGATTTGCATTGCTACTACTTTCCAAATTTGCTGACGTGTGAATAACCATTTGGGCCATAATGGTCATAGCCTATTATGAGTTTCCATGTGTAAAGAACATCTGTTATGATTGGCCATCCATCATGCACACATCTTTAGGCTACTATGTGGATGAGAGCTTTTCATGTTTTACCACATGTGGACGGTTTCTTCCACTTGAATGTGCAATGTACAACACGAAATTTGACCAACCTGGGTTGTTGTTACATAGATCCTTTCTATAATTAAGCGTTTTGGTAGCAAAGGTCCTCTTTGTACAATGTTTCAGCACATTGGCTGAATTTATCATTTGCCTGACCATATTTTGGCCATTATATGCTATAGTCCATGCGGCTACTAAAGTGGATAGTCGATTTTATCGTCTATCTCAGTCATGCAATTCGTGTCTTCATGACATTAGCCGACTAGACTTACCCTTTTAAGCTACTCATTACATTTGGGATTCTGATCGAATTCGGTCGTCAGAGCAATATTTGTGAAGAGTAGAAAATGCTTGGATACCTCACATGGGTACCAACGTGTTTCTTTCACCAACATGGTATAAATTACTTAACTTGAAAAAATCTACATTGTCCATCATGTAAATCACGCCTTGTTTAGCCTTCGTACAAAGTATAAGGTTGATTCAATTCTTAGGTGGGCCACCCTATAAATTGCACCTAAAACCTTTAGATTTACTTGGTATGGTCCACATGTATTGGAATACTATGATTGGATGCCACATGAACACCATAATAGGACCCACACAAAATTAATGGTGAGTGTTCCTTACCAACTATTTCCTATTGTGTGGCCTACTTGAGTTTTGGATTATCATGGTTCTTGGGTTCAATGGTTAAAATGGTATAGTTTGCCTTATGGACGGGTGAATCTCATTAAAGTTCTACCCACATAGCTTTTTATTTATAAAAGTAACCCTGGTGGGTAACAAGATGCGTTGTTGGGGAAATTGGACTTTGGTGAGACAAAGTTTGGGCATCGAGAATTTTGGCTTTTTTTTTTTTTTTTTTTTCTTCACATAATATAAATTGTTGAGTAGAATTTTGTGAATGTTGATATCGGGTCCACGGGCCTTTTTTCAGGCTTTTAATGTGCCTTTTGAAGTTTTTATAATGGGGTTGTAGTTTGACTTTGGAATTTGATGTAGTTCGACTTGAGTCCCCAATAGCTAGTTGTCTCAGAATTCCACCGCTGGCTAGATCCTATGGAATCTGTATAAATTAAGGAATTCAAAGACTCCTTACTTTGTAATGACTCGTTATCTACATCATGGGATTTTGAGTAAGGGAGCTCGGTGACGAATAAGGAAGGTATTAGGTACTTTCTCCATTTAGACGTGAGTACGGTCTCTACTTTGTGGGATTAATGGGGTTTCAAGAGATAAGGAGGCTCCAACATTATTTTACATACCAATGCTTGAAGGAAAGTGATTATTGCTAGACAAGAGATAGATAGAAATTCGGTAACTACTAGAGTCCAACTTAGAGATAGATGTGGGGAACATGACAGTGAATCCACAACAATTGGTATTTAAGAAGAACTAAAAGAAAGAAAAAAATGGATAGTCTCTACTAGTCATCCACAAACAAGTACTCCATAACTAATAGAGCTTAACTTGGAGATAAAAATGGGTGAACATGATAGTGATCCTGTAGCAACCAGTATCCAAGGACTAAAAAATAAAAGACTAGTTAATTCTGAAATTTTGATGCAGTAAGATTTGGGAGCTAATAAGCCTTAGAGCATATGCTTGAAATGTCTAAAAAATTAAAGAGTTGGGTGTTGCGCAGCACGCCAACAACGCAGTAAACCGAGATCCAATCTCAGGTTTCACCCACAAACGATAAACAAGAAGAAATATAAACCAGAAGAATAATTAAAGCATTCCAAACAAACCACAAGACAAGATATACATGAAAAAACCCCAATAAGGGTAAAAAATACCACGGATGCAAACTTCCACTATGAAAAAAACAAAGATCACAAGGCAATATACTAACCTCTTCCCTTGGAAGTACAGAGAAAACCCTTTCCCACACTTTAAAATAACTCTCATAATACCTAGAAAAACCCTAGAAACCCTTATTTATAGTTTAGGCAACTCCCTTTCTTACCTCTGCGAAAACCGACTCAAAAATCCGCAGTCCGAATCAAATCCGGAAACGAATCTGCGGACCCTCGACTGGTCGAGCATGAGCTTCGACCAGTCAAGTACCGCGGAACCAAAAACCGATGCTCGCTAGACTTTGAGTCGAGCTAGTCCACGACTGGTCGAGTGGGCCACTCGACCGGTCAAGCAGGTCGCTCGACTGGTTGAGCAGCCGTCAGATGTGGCTCCACATCTCAACAATCTTCCACTTGGAGACACATCGCCATAAACCTTCGTCTTCTTTATCCGAGTGCACCACCTCTCCATCTTCAAGCCTGATAACTAATCAAAGTTGAACAGACTTCAGCTTCTCCTGTGTGACCGCCTCGATCAGCATACCTGCAGGATTCTCACTTGTATGGATCTTCTCTAGAGAAATCGATTCATCTTCTAGTAACGAACGTATGAAGTGATATCTGATGTCAATATGCGTGGTCCTTGAATAAAAGGTTGCATTCTTAGCCAAGTATATTGCACTCTGGCTGTCACTGTACAGCTTGCAATCTGCTTGCTTCTTACCCAACTCTTCCATAAAACCTTGCATCCACACCATCTCCTTGCACGCTTCTGTAGATCTTCTCCAGAGCAATCGATCCATTTTCCAGTAACGAACGTATGAAGTGATATTTGATGTCAATATGCTTGGTCCTATAATGAAAGGCTGCATTATTAGCCAAGTATATTGCACTCTGACTATCACTGTAAGCTTGCAATCTGCTTGCTTCTTACCCAACTCTTCCATGAAACCTTGCATCCACACCATCTCCTTGCACGCTTCTGTAGCTGCAACATATTCTGCTTCGGTCATACTGATAGATACTATCTTCTATAACTGAGAGACTCAACTGACTGCAACACTACCTAGAGTAAAGACATAACCTGTAGTGCTTCTTCTGCTGTCGATATTTCCTGCCATATCTGAATCTACTTAGCCTTATAGCTTGATTTTCGATCCACCATAACACAACCCTATATCCATAGTACCTACCAAGTATCTAAGGATCCACTTTATAGTTTTCCAATGTTCCTTCTCGGGGTTGTTCATGAACCTGTTAACAACTCCCACTATTTGAGCAATGTCTGGCCTCGTACTCACCATAGCATACATGAGACTCCCAATATCTGGCGCGTATGAGACTTTAGCCATGTAGTCTTATTCCTCCTACGTCTTTGCACCTTACTCCTTAGATAGCTTGAAGTGGTTGGCTAATGGAGTGCTAACTGGCTTAGCACCTCACATATTGAATCGATCAAGTACCTTGGCTATATACTCTGCTTGTGACAAAACTAATTTCTTATTTTTCCTGTCACGCTTTATCCTCATGCCTATGATTTGTTTTGTAACTTCTAAATCCTTCATAGAAAATTGTGAGGCTCGTATCCTAGCCCATACTGTTCCATAGGCTTCCGCGGTCTTCCTGATCGAATTCCAGCAACTTGCGATCTGTAATCGGTAGTTGCGCGTAACCCTAAGTCATATCCCATATTCCAGAGTCGGCTTGACCCGAGAGTTATACCCTAGCGACCGCGCCATCGCAGTGGTCCCGACGCCGCGTATTACGCGCCGAGGCGATACCCAAGCCAGGAGATGTGGGCCCGTGTTCAATTCGAGAAAACGACGCGCATTTGCAATTCCAAGAGAATCTCTATAACATATCCCATCAATCAAGTAAACATCAATCACTTCATATGTCAAGTACATATCCCATCACTCCCTTACCAAAGCAACCCTAAAGTCAAAGTAACTCATCCCTTACATGTCAGTAGTATCAATCACCCATCACTCATACCCATCCCTCTCTTCACATCCCATCCTCTCTCCTCTCTCTCTCTCTCTCTCTCTCTCTCTCTCTCTCTCTCTCTCTCTCTCTCTCTCTTATTTCTCCATTTTCAAGCAAGCTTCCAAGAGCACCGTTCATGGTTTTCTAAGGTGAGGAACAAGTCATGTGTGTCCCACCTCCCTACCACCCAATCTAACCGTCCAATCTCCATAATTCTCCGTCAAAGTCGAAGTCGAGGAGCTTAACTTGCCATTGATCCATGAAGAAGCGGAAATGTGAGCGATTTTATTTATTTGATTTGTGATTTGAGGGCCCACATGTGGTGGGACCCATTTGATGTATGTATAGAGGGGCCCATAGTGGCGGGGCCCCTCCCACAACCGATCTCTCTCTTTTTTCCTCTTTCTCCCTCTCTCCATTTTCTTATTTTGCTGGTGTTGATTATCTGTGGGGCCCACCTTGATGATGTACTGAGCGCGGCACGTGGGGCCACCATGAGGTTTTTGTTCATCCCAGCCGTCCATCATCTGGACAGTGGGCCGGCAGCAATAGCTGCTGAACAACGTCAGCAAGCTCCGTGGGACCACATGAAGTATGTGATTTACCTATGCCGACCATCAGAGGAAGCTGCTGTACTGACGTCCAGCAGCTGTGGGACCCACGTGGTATGTGTTATCCCCACACCATTCATCCATGGACCACCTGCAGCAGTGGGGACCACCACGCTGTACGTGTTCAATGTCCAGCCGTCCGTCCAGGGCCTGGACGTTGGCAGGAATATATAAAATAAATATTTATATATATTGTCATATATACCATATATGTGGCCCTACGTGGGACCCAAATGGTGTATTGACGTCAGCAGTACTATGGGCCCCACCGTGTGGTATGTTTTTATACCCCCATCGTCCATCTGTTCTTCATCCAGACCATCCATCTGATGGACGGTGGGCCGGCACCCAGCTATCTAGCTAGCTGCTGAAATGTCAGCAAGTTCCATGGGGCCCACATAATTCATGTCGTGAAATCCACGCCATCTGTTCACCTGGGCCAATAGCCTGCTGGACCACGTCAGCAAGCTGTGGTCGATCATAAGGGTTGTGCTATATCCCAACCGTTCATCTAGGGACCCACGAGCAGCAATCTAGCTGCAGAACGTCTCATGGCATGAGACAGATATGAATTTCAGGTGGGACCCACCTTAATGTACGTGTTTTATCTGTGCATCGTCCATCTGGACGGTGCATGTTAGCGTGTGGATCCGCACCGTCCATTGCTTGGACAGTGGGCCACTTCAATACATATATTCTATCCAGCCGTCCATCTATCTGAACGCTGGGCATTTTCAAAACAAATTATAATAATATAATATTATATATACATAGATTATAGATATATGTATATCTGGTGGGCCTACGTGGGACCCACCTTTAATGCTTGTATTCTATAATACTATATATATATATATATATATATATATATATATATATATATATATAGTGTGTGTGTGTGTGTATCTAGTGGGCCCATGTGGGTCCACTGCTTGGGACGGTGGGACCCAACTGATGTACGGGTCTTATCCACACCGTCCAGGGGGGGATGATGGGACCCACCGCTGATGTATATATTACATTCACACCATCTATCAAGTGGCCACCTTGATCTATGTGTTACATCCAAACAGTGAGCTCGTCTTAAGGCTTGAGATTAAAAATGAGGCATATCTATGAGGTAGACCACACTTCAGAAAACAGTGGAGAGTTGGACGCCTACCATTGAAATCTTTTAGGGATCACGGAAGTTTTGGATCTATATATATATTTTTCCTCTTATTCAGGTCTTTGTTGTGACCTTGTGAACATTTGTATGGAAAATAAACGTCATGGTGGCCCCTATAGAATTTTAATGGTGGAAAATCATTATCACCCCTGTTATTTGTGGTACGGTCCAGTTGATCTTTCAATCATCATCTCGGCCACTATTTAAGGTGTGGTTCAGATGATCTTTCGATATGATTCATTTTTGGAAAATGCTCTATGATGATTATAAAATAGATGAATGGTGTAGTTGGTGCAGCCCATTGATGCGGCCCACTTATTGTATATGAGGCCCATTGGTGCAGCCCATTGATGCATCCCACTTGTTGTATCTGAGGCTCGTTGGTGCGGCCCATTAATGAGGCCCACTTTTCGTATATGAGGCCCATTGGTGCGGCCCATTGATGCGGCCCACTTGTTGTATATGAGGCCTATTGTTGAGGCCCATGTGATACGACCCACTTGTTCTATCTGAGGCCCTAGGGTCATGGCTCATTGAGATGTATTAATGGCCCATGTGCAAGGCCCACCTGTGCTGTATATTTGCAGCCCACCTGTGATGTATTGAGGCTCATATGGCGAGGCTCGATGTGGTGTATATATGGCCCTTATATAAGGCTCAAGTGATATATATTAGGCCCTTATATGAGGCCATGGGCCCACTATATGTTTGGCCCTATGTGGGCCACTCCTTGGGAGCAATGTTGGTTAAATGGCCACATTGATGGGCAATGATGATTGAATGTCCACATTATTACCTTCCCTTAGGCCTTGATAGTCTCATTCTCATCATTCTCTTGTGGGTTAACCCTAATCAGTGGGCCCCATTCGCCATAGACAAATGGCTCCGTGCTATCGGATTTGATATGATCACATCCGAGGGCCGATCTTTTATATTATGATTGATCGACTGTTCATCTATGGACCCCGCCTTGTTTATATGTCGATTGTTGAGGCCGATTGTTAAGGTCGATTCTGAATGTCGAAGCTGATTCCGATTGTCGAGGTCAATTGTTAAGGCCGATTCCGATTCCGATTGTCGAGGCTGATTGTCGAGGCCGATTGTTGAGGACGATTCCGATTCCGATGTCAAGGCCGATTTCGATTGTCGAGGCCGATTGTTAAGGCCGATTCTGATTATCGAGGCTGATTGTTGAAGCCATTCCGATTCCGTTTGTCGAGACCGATTTCGATTGTCGAGGCCGATTCCGATTGTTAAGGTCGATTTCGATTTCGATTGTTGAAGCCGATTGTTGAAGCCGATTCCTATTGTCGAGGTTGATTCTGATTGTCGAGGCCGACTATCGAGGCCGATTTCAATTGTCGAGGCCAAGTCTGATTGTCCAGGATGATTCTGATTGTTGAGGTCGATTCCTATTGTCGAGGCCGATTCCGATTGTCGAGGCCGATTCCGATTGTCGAGGCCGAGTCCGATTGTCGAGGCTGATTCCGATTGTCGAGGCTAATTGTTGAAGTCGATTCTGATTCCGTTTGTCGAGGCCGATTCCAATTGTCGAGGCCGATTCTGATTATCTAGGCCGATTCCAATTGTCGAGGCCGATTCTGATTATCTAGGCCGATTCCAATTATCGATACCGATTATGAGTATGTGACAACATAGCATCATGATACATGCCCATACGCATCATCTGCATGTTTGATTATGTGATATGGTTAGCCATTGCATATGACAGGTTGTTTATGAGACTCCTGATAGGCGGAGTTGCCCCACATGAGCGCACGATATGCGCAGGATTGATGCATGATTGGACTGTGTGATTCATGCACCTCGCATTATGTGATTATGATATCATATGCCCTAGTGACATCAGGGTCGTAGCCTCCACAGACATATCGTGGATGGCCAGAGGGACACCGAAAATTTGTTCTACATGGGGTGCTATAGATATCCCGGGTGAAAGTCCCTAAACCCTCTTGGTTTCGAGGTTGCTCCAACGTTTAGATCAAGTGGATGCATGAGCGCATGAGGGCCGTATACCATTAGGCAGCATCTCCCACTGTGTCGTGGTCGGTTGGACGGGGGTGCGGCCTTACCTGCCCGCGAGGAGGGGCAAAGCTAGGCTGAGTTTGACCAGCTTTAGGAATGGGTCCGCTATCCACGAGCCGGGCCCAATATTGATAGGTGGATAGTGATGTCTCTTCCACTCACCTTGTTGCGTGCGATGGGGCGGCAATCTGGTTTGGAGTGTAATAGACCCTGGTAATTTTCCAGAGGGAACCGTACTGATATGTGGACTTGTTGAGTAGGAGATTGCATACTCATTCATTCACTATCCACTTGGGTTGGTGGTGCAAAACTAATTATTGTGTACCTTCGCATGACAAGGATTTTGGTTGGGCACGCGACTAACTTGAGATCAGGAGTCTACTACATTGAGTCTGGCTATCCAATTCAGGTATGGGACTGGTTTTGGATAGAAGTCCCTTGTGATGGACCCCATAGCCTGCGATACTACGTACTATCATCCCGACTTCACTCCAGCTTGGTCATTTCATTCGCACCGCATATTGCATTGCATCCACGACATTTGGCATTTTGGATTGCCATATTTCTGCATTTATAGGGCCTAGATACTGCTGACGGCATTCGTGGACTCATTAGGATTTGCATATTGCATTGTATCATTGGCATCAGATATTTGGCTTACCATCTCCGCATTGCATAGCTGATCTATATTGCTTCATCAGTATATGATATTGTTTTTATTATATTTTTGCATCGCATAGTCTGGATAAGGCTGATGGTATTTATGGGCCTATCAGCATGTTTTCGCATTACTCTGACATTGTATGATTTATGGGCTTGTTAGTATCTTCACTTACTCTGATTACTCTGATATTGCTTACTTGACACTTACCTTGTGCACACACTTTTACCACCCACTAAGCTTGCTATAAGCTTATGCACGATAGATGCGTGTAGGTGGCATTAGGTTTGCAGCAGCGTTGAGCTTGGAGCATGCAGCGGACCTCTGGAGTTTGATTTTAATATATGTATTTCCCTTTCAGCATTGTATTCAAATGATTATATTAGTGGATATGTGATGATGATGTTGCCTTTATGATTTGGGTGAATTTGTAGTTATGCTTCTTACGAGATAAATGTATGTTGAAAATCCTCCTTGTAGGATCCCAGGATCGGAATCTGGCGTATGGGTGCTGGGAACTGAGAATGGGGTACTACGGAGGCTGTCGGCACCGGATTCGATGATCGGGATTCCTGTGAGTCCGACACAAATTCTCTAGACAGTTGTCTTTTGATATCTGAGATGTCCTTCATGCTTGAACCGACCACAAGCATATCATCAACGTGCAGAAGAAGGATGATGTATGACGTATCAAACTTCTTCAAATAGCAACAATGGTCTGCATGACATCTTCTAAAACTGTTTCCTGACATGAAATGTCGAACTTCTTATACCGCTGCCTCGGAGCCTGCTTCAGATCATATAGACTCTTCTTCAGTCTACACACCTTGTTCTCCTTTCTGGTGCCATGTATCCTGTCGGCTGATGCATATATCTCTTCTCTTCAAGGTCCCCATGAAGAAAGATTGTCTTAACATCTAACTGCTCTAAATATAAGTCCTATGTAGCCACTATACTCAAGACCATGTGTATCGTAGACATTTTCACTACCGGTGAAAATATTTCAAGTGAAATCGATACCTGCCTTTTGTTAAAACCCTTTCACAACCAATCTAGCCTTATGCTATTTCGAACCATCCTGCTCCTCCTTCAGTTTGTAAACCCACTTGTTATGAAGAGCTTTCTTACCCTTAGGTAGAGTGACTGGCTTCCATGTACGATTAGACTCAAGAAAGTCCATCTCATCATCCATGGCCTGCTCTCACTTAACCCGTGTATCTGACTGTAACGCCTCTTTAAAACACTCTGGTTCACCATTATCTGTCAGCAGTAGATAATGTAAGGAGGGTGAGTATCGGACCATGGGTCTCCTCTCCCGAGTAGACCTCCTCACAACCGGTGTCTATAGCTCTGCCTCTGCATGATCATCCTGTGGCCCTATAACACCAGTGTCCGGTAACTCTTTCAACTCTACAAATTCTTTCTTTTAGGCCTTATTTTCCTGCACATTATCCTTATGTATCACTTTTTTATTGAAGAATACGTCCTTGCTTCTGATGATTTCTTGTTTTTCTGCATCCTAAAACCTATAGCTAAATCATGCTGCCCGTAGCATATAAACGTGCACCTCCTGGACTTCGCATCCAGCTTGTTTCTGTGCTCTACACTAATGTGAACATATGAAGTGCAATCGAACACTTTGAAATATATAAGGTTTACTTCTTTCTTATTACATGTTTCTTCTGGTAGCCCACCATCCAATGGTGCTGAGGGACTTCTATTGATGAGATTGCGGCAGTATTCACAGCATCTGCCCAAAAGATCTTGGACAACACTGCTGCATGTAACCTCATGCTCTTGGCACACTCAAGGATGGTCTTATTAATGCGCTCAGCCACATTGTTTGCTTTGGTGTCCTTGGAATCATTTTCTGATGTTTAATTCCATTTGCTACATAATACTCCTCAAATCTCTTATCAGTACTCTCCCCCATTATCAAATCTGAGACATTTTATTATTTTTCCTGTCTCATTTTCTACCATTACTTTCTACTTCTTAAATACATCAAATACATCAGATTTGTGCTTTAAGAAATAAATCCATAGTTTTCTATTAGCATCATCAATAAAAGAACAAAATAACGTGAACCACCAAGAGATGATACCTGTGTCGGTCCCCACACATTAGTGTGTACAAGCTCCAATAGATGCATTTTTGGAGCGCGTCCTGTCTTCTTGAAACTTATCCTCTTCTGCTTATCATACACGCAAATCCTCACAGAATTCCAAGTTAATAGACTTCAGCCCTGGTGCTTCCCTTTGATAATAGCACTTTCATCCCCTTCTCACTCATATGTCCCAACCTTTGATGCTATAATTGCCCATTCACTCCAGTTGATGGGACTGCGAGTGAACTATACGATCCTGAACACGTATGAAGTACCTTCCTTCTTGCCTCGAGATATCATTAAGGCACCTTTTGTGATCAAGTGAATGTCGTCACATAACCGGTATCGGCCAACTACCCCATTGAGATCAAGTTTCGTTTAAAACTCGATACATGTCTGATATATTTCAATTTCAAAGTCGTTCCGTCTTTTTGATTGATATGAATGTCTCCTTTTCCAACAATACTGCACGGCTCATCATCACCCAAGTAGATTCTCCTAAAGTGACCTGACACATAATCACGCAGAACTTCCTTACATGAAGTGGCATGAAACGAAGCGCTCGAGTCTATAACCTAAGACTCATTCCTCACATTAAGAGACAAGATCAATGCCTTTATGTCACTCTCCTCAGATAGATTCACTGAATCCTTCCCGCCTTGAGAGCTTCCTTCTTGTTTCTTGAGCACCCTTCTTCCCGCAATCGCGTTTCATATGCCCCTTCTTCCCGCAATGCCAACACTCGTCTTTTCTTTCAGTCCCTTAGACTTCTTCTCGACTTAGAACGTTCGTGTTTATTGCTTCATTTGTTCAGAGATCTTCCTCTTCCTTCAACATTTGAACATTTCCTAAATCCCTGAAACTCCTGATGCCTTTCTTCTAGATTCTTCGCTGAGAATTAGATCGGCGACATCATTAAATTCAGCTTTGTCGACCCTGAAGAATTGCTCACGGCAATCACCAACCATCCCAACTGTCTGGCAAACTGGACATGATCAATAACTCCCTGACCTCATCTCAAAAACAATGCCAACGGATTCTAACTGGCTCATGACTGTATTGAACTCGTTGATGTTTAGATGTCACGCTCTCACCATCTGACATCTTCATGTTCAATAGTTATTTCATAAGATGAACCTTGTTGGACGCTAAGGGTTTTTCATACATGGTGGGCTAGGGCTTCCATTAATTCTTTTGTGGTTTTCACCTTGGATATATTGAAGGCGACGCTCTTATACAAAGAGAGTCGGATCGTTCCTAAAGGCTTTCGATCCAATAAAAACCATTCATCATCTGTCATCTTTTCTAGTTTCTTCTCTTTTCCTCTTAAAGGAATATAGAGGTCCTTCTGATACAGATAATCCTCCATCTACACCTTTCAAAAACCAAAGTTTGACCAATCAAACTTCTCAATTCTAGTCTTCCCTTCTTCCGTCATGCTCCCAATAGAACTAAACCAATAGCTCTGATACCAGTTGTTGCGCAGCACGCCAACAACGCAGTGAACCGAGATCCAATCTCAGGTCTCACCCACAAACGATAAATTAGAAGAAAGATAAACTAGAAGATGAATCAAAGCATTCCAAACAAACCACAAGACAAGATATACGTGAAAAAACCACAACAAGGGTAAAAAACCACGGATGCAAACTTCCACTATAAAGAAAACAAAGATTACAAGGCAATATACTAACCTCTTCCCTTGGAAGTACAGAGAAAACCCTTTGCCCACAACTTGGAATAACCCTCATAATACCTAGAAAAACCCTAGGAACCCCTATTTATATTTTAGGCAACTCCCCTTTCGCACCTCTGCGAAAATTGACTCAAAAATCCGCAGTCCTCATTAAATCCGGAAACAAATCTGCGTAACCTCGACTGGTCGATCATTGTTTTCGACCGGTCGAGCGGACCCTCGACTGGTCAAGCATGGGCCTCGAGAGGGGGGTGAATAGATTATAGGAAATGAAGGGAAAACCTTTCTTTTTTATAGGGGAAGTGAGTGACAAAAAGAGATTTGAAATTGTTGTCTAAGTTTAATTACAACTACAATAGGAGTTAAAAACAATGACTAAGCCTGTAGGAAGGGGTGTTAAATAGGACATTTTTAAATTTTCAAAAAAAAAAAAACTATGACTAAGTCCACGAGAGGGGGGTGTTGAATAGGACATTTTTAAAATTTCAAGTTAAAACTTACTAAGTCACTGACATAAATTCTAAAGTGCATACATTATATAAACTAATAAGATATACCAATATACGCAAGTCTATAAACTACGAAGATAGCATCCATGTAGGCAATGATACAAGTAGTAAGCTCCATTTTATCTAAGCATTCATAGAGTTCAACACATGAGCACAAGCATAGACAAAATAACATTCAACTCATTGCACACGATGTGTAGTGGTTTAACTACTTGTATACTCTACTCTCGGTTGTCACACTCAAACTCGAGTGTGCTAGATTTCACTATCACTTATGGTTCTAAAATAGGTTTACCATTAACCTTTACATCCTATACAAGGATCTACATGTAAACACTCTTCAGTGGCCTATTAAAGTCTTACGATGTTTGGATCTTAAACTTCACATTAGTCCTTGTAACGCCCCGTATTTTCAGGACCCGAGTATACGACTCGTTTCCCAAAAACCCGAGTGTTAACCTTAAAGGATGGTCAAATCCGAGTGTACATACATTTTTTCCAACTATCAGAGTAAGCAAATGAGCGTAGTGTGGACAAATAGACGTAAAGGAAGATTTCATTATCATTCAAATATACAAGAAGCTGCCCATAATGACTTATACAAACCAATGTCTCTGAATTTAACAAGTACAAGATTTATAAGAATTTAATACATGAAGAATAGAAGAAAGCATATAAATATAAGCCGCAAGACCACGCAGCTCCTCCAGGCAAATACAGCCATGCATCCCTGGCGATCGTACCCTGCTCCTCATCAAGTCTAAACATGCATATCACTAAAGCCACCTGTACTACCTGTACGGTTGTATATTTGATGGATGAGTGGCCAACTCAGTGTGAATTCCCCTCAAGATTACACACCGCCGCATTAGGTAAGCATAGTTATAAAACAAAGAGGCAATCAAAATAACACATGATGCAGTCTTTTTAAATGCATGGATGCGTGAATGCACATCGACCTGGGGATGCACATCCAGTCGGACTTGGGCTCGTCGCCCATGCAAATCATCGACCTGGGAAAATCATCCAGTCGGAACAGGGGTCGATAGTCGGTGGTCTGGGAGCTAGCGAAACGATACCCCAACAACTCTAGGGCGTGTGCTACAGCATCCAGAATTAGCCACCCGTCATCGCCAATATGCTATGGATGCATGATTAGCCAAACCGTTATTAGTCCAGTTACAATCAGCCAATTTAGGTAAGCTCAAGGTCACTACGGGGAGCGTATAGCCCAGCGTAGGCCGACAGCTCGAGCATAGTGTCCCATTACCACCATCCCCGGCTCATGAGGCTACCATCTTAGGATGTTTAATGGAAACCCATCAACTAGTGGCCAATCATATTACAATATATGGGGCTTACCATCGCATGGTTGCACGACATAAAACATCAGACCCATATAGGGCAAATACCAAAATAAAAGCCACATAGGGCGATATCGAAACAAACCACATAATCAGATATCAGAATAAGCCACATAAGGCGAGTATCAAAGCCATGCGATAAAAGACCATCCTTAAAAACCATTGGACACAACAACCTTGGATGGTAGGCCCACATCAATGATCTATCTAGACCACCACTCAATAACCACCAAGTCGAAGGTCCATTATAATCACAACTACTCAAGTTACATCCCAAGTATGGGTGTACATTCATATGTGGGAATTTCCCACTAATGTACTAGTTTAAGTTCCATAAGCAATCCACAAAAATGAATCCACAAGCATGAGCAATTATACAGGATAATCATAAAGCATGTAATACAACAATTCAACTTCCATCAGCTAACACATGTGATCATAAAGGGAGATATCAATTATGAACTCAAATAAAAACTATAACTTAAGCTAACGAGAAGATGGAAAGCTCAAGGGGAAGAATCATCACCTGTATGGTAGTGTTCTTGAACTCGGCCTGAGTCTTTTTGTGGCCCGGGGTCACCCAAAGAATCTCCTAAAAATTTTAGTTTACGTTGTCAGGTATTTCCACGGTTTGGATTAACAGATGCATCGCAGTGAAGTCCCACGGATGGTGCAACACATTATGAGGTGGGCCCTACCTGTCCAGAGGGTTGGACAGTGTGGATGAAGAACACGTATACCGGTAGTGGGACGTTGTGAACAAAACATTTTTGTTAGGTTGGGATTCATGGCACAAATGGTGCAGATGAAATACTTGTACTATGGTGGGACCCACTGCACATGTGGAAATGTATATCAAGGTGGAATCCACATGTTTGGCCCATAGAAATTTCTAATGATCAGAGGATATCTTGGCATCTTGACCACTCATGACCCATCAGGGGCGGACCCAATGAATGGTTCTGATGGCGCTGGCACCACCCCTGCTAATACATATTTTATGTTAGCCACCTAGCTAGAGGTTGGCACCAAGACCTCAAGTGTTGTAACGAGGTATCTTCACTCAGCCTGCCAGTGAAGCTATGGATCTGGGTGATCATATCCAGAGTTGGGCGTCCACAGGTGGATGGTTTGGAAAAGTAAATGTACTAAGGTGGGCCACATCCAGACCTTAGACGGTCTGGATTTAATCATGAGTGTCAGGTGGGTGCCACATGGGGATATCACACGTACATCAAGTACATATACTATCTTATATCAATCCCACAGGTATGCAATGTATATTTAAATATTATAGATTGCATGTATCTGATATGCATTTAAATATTATACATCTCATGTATTTCTCATGTACTAAATATTATTTTAATGTGGGTCCCACATGGGCTCACCACGTGCACATGTTGTAAAAGGCCCAGCGTTGGAGGCCATGATGGATGGTCAGGATGTAATCCATGCACTTCACATTGTTTTGATGAATCTCATGTACCAGAGGTTCCTTATTAAGGTTTGCATGCGTACATGCATGCATGCATATACCTTTACTTCTATTTATATATAATTATCATATTAATGTCACATGCACTACATATATTTGAATGCCACATGCACTACATATATTACATGCATCTAACATATCATATTAATGCCACATGCACTACATATATTACATGCACTACATATATTTGAATGCTACATGCACTACATATATTAGATGCATCTGACATATCATATTAATGCCACATGCACTACATATCTTATATGCACCTGACATATATTCTAGCAATATCATATAACGTTACATGCATCTCATGTCTATCTAAACGTTATACCTCATATGTACCTGATATAGATCTGAATATTATATTGACGTGGGTTACACGTGGCATCAAGGTGGGCCATGTGATGGGCGGCCTGGATGAGTCATGAAGATCCATGGCACAACAGAGGAAAACGTCCAGCTCTGTTTTGAAATGGATGGACGGTCCTAGATGCAGTTTTGAAATGGACGTTCTAGATACAGTTTTGAAATGGACGGTCCTAGATGCAGTCATGCTTCATGCATCTAAGGCATCTTGTAATGTATTCTTTTGAAAATTCCACGCACAGATGCATGTGCATGCATTATTATTATTATTATTATATTTTTTTTTCCTTTTCTTTGTTTTGAAAGAGTGCAGGAGCCGACGTCCAAGGCCTGACTCTTGTTGGACGGCCCAGGCGTTTCACATTACTGAGGTGGGGTCCACTTACGTGCCCACCACCATTGTCAGGTGGGGCCCTCCTGCGGATACAGGATGCGGCCTGCCCTTCGTCAGTGTAGGGTCCATGGTAAGGGCAGTAACCTAGTTTGGGAGCGGCCCACCTGCGTTTGTGTAGGGCCCACTTGGATTTGGTGAAGCCCACCAGCGTTTCTTCCTCATCTTGCAACATGAACAGTCCCTGCTTCAACCGTTTAGGAGACCGTTCTTGGCCCTGCTTTGTAGCTCAGCCACGACTTGTGTCTGGCCATGCTCATGTCGACACCCATATGGTGGCATGGTGGCGACCATTTTTTTCACGTCAAAGATCATCCCAAAACAAGGTCGTTCACATGCCGAAAATCGGCCGTTACTCAGCCCAATTTCTAGGCATGCAGCAGCCCAACAGGGCCTGATTTTTAGGCTGCCTTAGAACTCAGTCTTAACTATTTCCTGAGGCCATTTATGCGTCACTGTTTGGCCCAGAGACAGGGTCATACTCGGCCGGTTTCGGCCCCAAAATAGTGCCTGAATGCAGGTTTCTTTTAGCTTTAAAACAGAGTCTGTCCTTTGCTCTACGTGTAGTTTCTGTTGATGGGTGTTTTTGCACATGTGTGGTGAGGTGCGATGGAGCTTAGCATGAGTTTATTTTTAGTGTTTGTTAAAAATAACCATGGAGGGAGAGGTTTTACCTTCCACAGTAGGTTCTGACCCGCACTTGGGTTGATACGCACACTCCCACCACCCTCAGCTTCGTCCTCCCTTCTCTCACACTCTCCCTTCTCTTTTACCTCTCAAGTGGTGTGGCTATGGCCTCACACTGACTCGGCTCGGTCCAGTTTTCACGGACCAGTTGGGGCAGTGCGCTCCAAGCTCACCAAAAGCTCCCTCTGTTTTCTTCCAATCTTAGTTTTCTCTCTGTGTGTGGAGTTTAAGGGAGCTGAGCCTCACCTTATATAGGCAGAGAGGGAGAAGGCTGACGGTAGGTATTATTGCAGCCTCGGGAGACAGCGGCTACGTCGCCGCCCTCCCCATCCTTAAAAAAAGAGAAGTTTCAGACCTTCTGCCTAGCCTCATGATGAGGGAATGGACGGTCCACCCTTATCTCACTTGTTCCTATGGGTGGGTCTAAACCCTTATACGATTTTGATTAGGGGACCCTCGTGAGTGAAATGGACGGCTTGGATCGTATGGAAAGTGACCATGGTGGCCCACTTAGAAGTTCAAAGATAAATATTTTTAAACAGTGTGTTGGCGGGAGATGCGTTATGAGAATTTGTATTTGAGTTCGGTCAAACTTTGTTTGACCGCAAGTGGTTACCTAGTGCACCTAGTGTACCAGCGGTTGGGGTGTACGTGCACCAAATTTTTGGGGCCCATTACGACTTCGATGCTTGATCTGCTCCGATCTACTATTTTGGGATCTAGTCATAAAGGTCCTGGTTTGTTTTAGGGCGGAGTCCAGGCCTAGGTGGGCCGTATCAAGCCTTTCAAGGCTGAATTTGGCCCGAATGACGGGATCTGACGGTCAAGAGAGTTTGATACTTGCTTTCAACGGCTAAATACGTGTCTACGACGCAGAGATACCCTGTTGGTTATCTGCTGACTTTCGTGGTTTGAGTTTTTGAAATAATGCCAACACAAGTTGTCTTAAAAAGTGATCTGACTTAAGTCATTCAATCATGTTTACCTCTTTGATTGGTGTGGAGTGTAAGCTGAGTCTCCAGAGTCGTGGCAGATGGTCTCAATGCTGCTTGGGAAATCCTGCCCTGGGCGTGTTAAGTCATTAGGTTGACGGGTCTCAAGTTTTTTTTTTTTTTTTTTTTTAATAATTGTGAGTTTAAAAGGTAACACCCGAGTACTGGAAAGTACAGGGTGTTACAAACTACCCCCTTAAAGAGAATTTCGCCCCCGAAATTCAGTACTTCAACTATGAGCAACAGTCTATCTTAAGGTGTTCGTATGCATCTGCTAGTTCTTCCCTCTAAGTCTATTGATATATGCAAGCGTTCTTGTCTTTCTACTAGGACAAGGGTCTTTACAATCTACCCCCCTTAAAGAAAATGAATGGAGTTCTACTTCGATTTTTACTGATATACGTACCTATTCTTAGTACTATGAGTGATTCAATTATCTTAAAGTCGTATCCTATGTCTACATATGAACTCTCGATGAGCTTTATCTAAATTCCTCACAACCCTTAAGTCTTTGGTCTAGTAGGACTACCATGGTGTTTACGTTCCACTAAGGGTTAAAAATCCTTTGAGAGTTAGGAGATTATCCTATCACTTGTCAACATCAATTTTTTTTTCTTTCCTTATAGTATTTACTAAGATTACAATTCCATCTAGGTGGGAACTAATAGTAATATGTGATCTTTCTCTCTATCCTTTAATGACGGTCCCCAAAATCTAAAGTACGATACGATTTTCTGGTTCCTGTGTTCTAGGTAGCACGAATGGATGGTCATAGTGGGTCCGAGCTCGATACTTCGATCATCTGTCTGCGCAGGACAGAGGATTTTGGTATCCATTCCTAATCCTGTTAAATCTCGATCCTTTACTTGATCAGAGCATTGGAGTCATTGAGATTTGCTAGGACTTAGAATTCGAGTCAAACCATGTAAACTTCGTTTAAATATGGTTTCATCAATCCGTGATCCCGATTATTCTGGACTCCTAAAAAAAATATCATGTAATCTTATATCCTCAAGTTTATGCGGCCCATTACGTTTCTACTGCGCGCTCTAATCTCCTAATGCACTACTTGGAAGTTTTAAGACTAGGATTTCTATATGGAACCTGAGTTTGAAATTTTGGTAATTTATCTAGGATTTCAGATCTAGTTCTATAATGCTTAGTCTCAGGTTGAAAATTTACTCAGAATTCTATAACTTCGTCACTAATTAACCTCAAGCGTTGAGATTCATGAAAGCTCTTGTCTCTAATTAACGAGATGCATTCGGGAATTCAACTATAACCCCTACTATGATTCTTCAAGTTTGGGGAACATTCACAATTGACCTAGTGTACACAATGTGGTGAGTAATGGGATTTTCTTACAATGTCTAAGGTTGTTTCATTCCCCGGAGACAACAACATGATTTCTAACTACAAAATCTTTAAAGAAGTTCAAATTTTAGATTTATAAAATTTGTTCATCAAGGGCCAAGTCCAAGGTATATTCTCGTTGGATCTCAAATACGTCATGGTGGGTATTTGTCCTTCCACAGTACCTAAGTTTAACTTCTAGTTCACATGACTTAACATGAGATTTCCAAGGGAATCTAAGTTCCATTCCTAAGTTCTTCAATCCTCCAAACAAGTTTCTAGGGGACCTAAAGTTTTGGGTTCCTGTATTCTCAAATTTCTCCTAACTACAGGGGAAAATTCACAGAAGTTCAAATGGTTACTCTAATAATTGCTAAAGGGACCTAAGTTTGGGTTTCTACGTTCTCCAAATTTCCTTAAGTGTAAGGGAGATTCACCTAAGTTCAAATTTCTACTTTCAACATCCTAACTTAAGACATTTAAAGTTTGTATAAGATCATTTCCCAAGGCCAAGTTTGTCCAAACTATGCTCTGATACCAACTGTAACGCCCCGTATTTTCAGGACCCGAGTATACGACTCGTTTCCCAAAAACCCGAGTGTTAACCTTAAAGGATGGTCAAATCCGAGTGTACATACATTTTTTTCCAACTATCAGAGTAAGCAAATGAGCGTAGTGTGGACAAATCGACGTAAAGGAAGATTTCATTATCATTCAAATATACAAGAAGCTGCCCATAATGACTTATACAAACCAATGTCTCTGAATTTAACAAGTACAAGATTTATAAGAATTTAATACATGAAGAATAGAAGAAAGCATATAAATATAAGCCGCAAGACCACGCAGCTCCTCCAGGCAAATACAGCCATGCATCCCTGGTGATCGTACCCTGCTCCTCATCAAGTCTAAACATGCATATCACTAAAGCCACCTGTACTACCTGTACGGTTGTATATTTGATGGATGAGTGGCCAACTCAGTGTGAATTCCCCTCAAGATTACACACCGCCGCATTAGGTAAGCATAGTTATAAAACAAAGAGGCAATCAAAATAACACATGATGCAGTCTTTTTAAATGCATGGATGCGTGAATGCACATCGACCTGGGGATGCACATCCAGTCGGACTTGGGCTCGTCGCCCATGCAAATCATCGACCTGGGAAAATCATCCAGTCGGAACAGGGGTCGATAGTCGGTGGTCTGGGAGCTAGCGAAACGATACCCCAACAACTCTAGGGCGTGTGCTACAGCATCCAGAATTAGCCACCCGTCATCGCCAATATGCTATGGATGCATGATTAGCCAAACCGTTATTAGTCCAGTTACAATCAGCCAATTTAGGTAAGCTCAAGGTCACTACGGGGAGCGTATAGCCCAGCGTAGGCCGACAGCTCGAGCATAGTGTCCCATTACCACCATCCCCGGCTCATGAGGCTACCATCTTAGGATGTTTAATGGAAACCCATCAACTAGTGGCCAATCATATTACAATATATGGGGCTTACCATCGCATGGTTGCACGACATAAAACATCAGACCCATATAGGGCAAATACCAAAATAAAAGCCACATAGGGCGATATCGAAACAAACCACATAATCAGATATCAGAATAAGCCACATAAGGCGAGTATCAAAGCCATGCGATAAAAGACCATCCTTAAAAACCATTGGACACAACAACCTTGGATGGCAGGCCCACATCAATGATCTATCTAGACCACCACTCAATAACCACCAAGTCGAAGGTCCATTATAATCACAACTACTCAAGTTACATCCCAAGTATGGGTGTACATTCATATGTGGGAATTTCCCACTAATGTACTAGTTTAAGTTCCATAAGCAATCCACAAAAATGAATCCACAAGCATGAGCAATTATACAGGATAATCATAAAGCATGTAATACAACAATTCAACTTCCATCAGCTAACACATGTGATCATAAAGGGAGATATCAATTATGAACTCAAATAAAAACTATAACTTAAGCTAACGAGAAGATGGAAAGCTCAAGGGGAAGAATCATCACCTGTATGGTAGTGTTCTTGAACTCGGCCTGAGTCTTTTTGTGGCCCGGGGTCACCCAAAGAATCTCCTAAAAATTTTAGTTTACGTTGTCAGGTATTTCCACAGTTTGGATTAACAGATGCATCGCAGTGAAGTCCCACGGATGGTGCAACACATTATGAGGTGGGCCCTACCTGTCCAGAGGGTTGGACAGTGTGGATGAAGAACACGTATACCGGTAGTGGGACGTTGTGAACAAAACATTTTTGTTAGGTTGGGATTCATGGCACAAATGGTGCAGATGAAATACTTGTACTATGGTGGGACCCACTGCACATGTGGAAATGTATATCAAGGTGGAATCCACATGTTTGGCCCATAGAAATTTCTAATGATCAGAGGATATCTTGGCATCTTGACCACTCATGACCCATCAGGGGCGGACCCAATGAATGGTTCTGATGGCGCTGGCACCACCCCTGCTAATACATATTTTATGTTAGCCACCCAGCTAGAGGTTGGCACCAAGACCTCAAGTGTTGTAACGAGGTATCTTCACTCAGCCTGCCAGTGAAGCTATGGATCTGGGTGATCATATCCAGAGTTGGGCGTCCACAGGTGGATGGTTTGGAAAAGTAAATGTACTAAGGTGGGCCACATCCAGACCTTAGACGGTCTGGATTTAATCATGAGTGTCAGGTGGGTGCCACATGGGGATATCACACGTACATCAAGTACATATACTATCTTATATCAATCCCACAGGTATGCAATGTATATTTAAATATTATAGATTGCATGTATCTGATATGCATTTAAATATTATACATCTCATGTATTTCTCATGTACTAAATATTATTTTAATGTGGGTCCCACATGGGCTCACCACGTGCACATGTTGTAAAAGGCCCAGCGTTGGAGGCCATGATGGATGGTCAGGATGTAATCCATGCACTTCACATTGTTTTGATGAATCTCATGTACCAGAGGTTCCTTATTAAGGTTTGCATGCGTACATGCATGCATGCATATACCTTTACTTCTATTTATATATAATTATCATATTAATGTCACATGCACTACATATATTTGAATGCCACATGCACTACATATATTACATGCATCTAACATATCATATTAATGCCACATGCACTACATATATTACATGCACTACATATATTTGAATGCTACATGCACTACATATATTAGATGCATCTGACATATCATATTAATGCCACATGCACTACATATCTTATATGCACCTGACATATATTCTAGCAATATCATATAACGTTACATGCATCTCATGTCTATCTAAACGTTATACCTCATATGTACCTGATATAGATCTGAATATTATATTGACGTGGGTTACACGTGGCATCAAGGTGGGCCATGTGATGGGCGGCCTGGATGAGTCATGAAGATCCATGGCACAACAGAGGAAAACGTCCAGCTCTGTTTTGAAATGGATGGACGGTCCTAGATGCAGTTTTGAAATGGACGTTCTAGATACAGTTTTGAAATGGACGGTCCTAGATGCAGTCATGCTTCATGCATCTAAGGCATCTTGTAATGTATTCTTTTGAAAATTCCACGCACAGATGCATGTGCATGCATTATTATTATTATTATTATATTTTTTTTTTCCTTTTCTTTGTTTTGAAAGAGTGCAGGAGCCGACGTCCAAGGCCTGACTCTTGTTGGACGGCCCAGGCGTTTCACATTACTGAGGTGGGGTCCACTTACGTGCCCACCACCATTGTCAGGTGGGGCCCTCCTGCGGATACAGGATGCGGCCTGCCCTTCGTCAGTGTAGGGTCCATGGTAAGGGCAGTAACCTAGTTTGGGAGCGGCCCACCTGCGTTTGTGTAGGGCCCACTTAGATTTGGTGAAGCCCACCAGCGTTTCTTCCTCATCTTGCAACATGAACAGTCCCTGCTTCAACCGTTTAGGAGACCGTTCTTGGCCCTGCTTTGTAGCTCAGCCACGACTTGTGTCTGGCCATGCTCATGTCGACACCCATATGGTGGCATGGTGGCGACCATTTTTTTCACGTCAAAGATCATCCCAAAACAAGGTCGTTCACATGCCGAAAATCGGCCGTTACTCAGCCCAATTTCTAGGCATGCAGCAGCCCAACAGGGCCTGATTTTTAGGCTGCCTTAGAACTCAGTCTTAACTATTTCCTGAGGCCATTTATGCGTCACTGTTTGGCCCAGAGACAGGGTCATACTCGGCCGGTTTCGGCCCCAAAATAGTGCCTGAATGCAGGTTTCTTTTAGCTTTAAAACAGAGTCTGTCCTTTGCTCTACGTGTAGTTTCTGTTGATGGGTGTTTTTGCACATGTGTGGTGAGGTGCGATGGAGCTTAGCATGAGTTTATTTTTAGTGTTTGTTAAAAATAACCATGGAGGGAGAGGTTTTACCTTCCACAGCAGGTTCTGACCCGCACTTGGGTTGATACGCACACTCCCACCACCCTCAGCTTCGTCCTCCCTTCTCTCACACTCTCCCTTCTCTTTTACCTCTCAAGTGGTGTGGCTATGGCCTCACACTGACTCGGCTCGGTCCAGTTTTCACGGACCAAGTTGGGGCAGTGCGCTCCAAGCTCACCAAAAGCTCCCTCTGTTTTCTTCCAATCTTAGTTTTCTCTCTGTGTGTGGAGTTTAAGGGAGCTGAGCCTCACCTTATATAGGCAGAGAGGGAGAAGGCTGACGGTAGGTATTATTGCAGCCTCGGGAGACAGCGGCTACGTCGCCGCCCTCCCCATCCTTAAAAAAAGAGAAGTTTCAGACCTTCTGCCTAGCCTCATGATGAGGGAATGGACGGTCCACCCTTATCTCACTTGTTCCTATGGGTGGGTCTAAACCCTTATACGATTTTGATTAGGGGACCCTCGTGAGTGAAATGGACGGCTTGGATCGTATGGAAAGTGACCATGGTGGCCCACTTAGAAGTTCAAAGATAAATATTTTTAAACAGTGTGTTGGCGGGAGATGCGTTATGAGAATTTGTATTTGAGTTCGGTCAAACTTTGTTTGACTGCAAGTGGTTACCTAGTGCACCTAGTGTACCAGCGGTTGGGGTGTACGTGCACCAAATTTTTGGGGCCCATTACGACTTCGATGCTTGATCTGCTCCGATCTACTATTTTGGGATCTAGTCATAAAGGTCCTGGTTTGTTTTAGGGCGGAGTCCAGGTCTAGGTGGGTCGTATCAAGCCTTTCAAGGCTGAATTTGGCCCGAATGACGGGATCTGACGGTCAAGAGAGTTTGATACTTGCTTTCAACGGCTAAATACGTGTCTACGACGCAGAGATACCCTGTTGGTTATCTGCTGACTTTCGTGGTTTGAGTTTTTGAAATAATGCCAACACAAGTTGTCTTAAAAAGTGATCTGACTTAAGTCATTCAATCATGTTTACCTCTTTGATTGGTGTGGAGTGTAAGCTGAGTCTCCAGAGTCGTGGCAGATGGTCTCAATGCTGCTTGGGAAATCCTGCCCTGGGCGTGTTAAGTCATTAGGTTGACGGGTCTCAAGTTTTTTTTTTTTTTTTTTTTTTAATAATTGTGAGTTTAAAAGGTAACACCCGAGTACTGGAAAGTACAGGGTGTTACAGTCCTACATAAGAACTAACAATGTTCACTCCCGCCGGAGGCTCCTATGGAGACTTACAATGTGAAACATTTGTAGTATCATGACTAGGATGTGTACGTCCCTCCACGATTAACCATCGTGGGAGGATAATGACTATTTTAGTATGTGGTGGACCATGGAATGGGGTAGGGAGTGACCTATTGATTGTGGGCATTGTTAAATCAACTGGATGTTAAACCAACTTAATTAAAGGTAAAACTAATCATATATTCATTGGGATCTAACTCGGTGGATCAGCCTGATAATGTCTAAATATTACATATTTATTCCCTACTTTGCATTGCTTTTATCATATAAATCAAGTTAATTAGTCCTAATAGAGTGCGTTTCATGTGCAAGGAGAGATTTGAAGTCCAAGACCAAATTGAAGTTAAATGTGAGGATTTAAATCCCAAAGATAATCAAGACTGGAGTGATTAAAGAATTAAGAGCCTACGGCATGAAGATCAAGCATATTCGAGCATGTGGACCAAGGAGATCAGGAGAAAGTCGAACTATGCTTGAAAATAAGTGAAGAAACCAAAGAAAATGAGTCTTGAAAATTCAAGGCCAGGAAAATCAAATTCTTAAAATCTAGGGCCAGAAAGACAAAATTATGAAAACTTCAAAAATAACCCTTCAATGCCATCAAAGTCAAATACAATCCCATCGAAGATGGCTTCGATCACATCAAGAAATTCATGAATTTTTCAAGTTAGTTGCTGGACTCACTACTCGATGCCATTAAAGGTGCACACGAATACGTAAATTCAAAGTCAGTTTGTGATTTTTCAAAGGCGGTGTGCAAGTTGGATCTCTAAAACTATAAATTGGTAGGACGTCCCAAATCATCTTCGAGGGTTTGGAGAGGGAGATAAGGCTTAGTCGAAGCGCCAACAACATTCTTCCACTTCAATTTCTTCATAAGTTCTAGTAGATCTTTAGTTTTTCTTTTGTTTTTGAGTTATCTATGTTTAGCTAATCTCTTAACTATGTCTAAAAAGTGAAGCTTCTAGTTTATTGTTATGTTTTAGTTTATGGATTTATATTTTTGGATTTGAATGATGATTCGTTAATTGAATTTGGTTTGAATTTTCTTTAAAGCTTTTACACTATTTCATCTTTGATCCATTGTCGACTCCGGGCACATTGGATTCTTGAAAGTGCAATTACAATGCTTGATTAGAGAAAAAATCAATCTATAAAATTCATTGATCTATTGTAGACTCCAGTCAAAATAAATGCTTTGAATTCCTTGTGATTGATGTTGGAATACTTCATGAGAGAATCATTCAATTGAAATCATACCTTATTGGCTGTTGAGATTGGTTTAAATGTTCGATCTTCTAATTAGAATGAATTAGAATTCGATTCTAGTTAAGTTATAGAAGATGAATTGATGGACTATGCATTGTGATGGCTAAAAGTGAATCCTTAGATCCTTTGTGCTTTATTTTTATTGCTTTTACTGTCACGCCCTCAACTCAGGAACTAGACTCACAAAATTCTCGGTCGTCAAATCCAGTGCCGACAACCTCTGTAGTACTCCATTCTCGGCTCTCAACTCTCATGTGCCAGATTTCGATCCTAGGATCCTACAAAGAGGATTTTCAGGGTGAATTTTTTTTCTCGTAAAGGAGCATAACGACAAGTGTACCCAAGTCATAAAACATCATCACCACATATCCACTAATATAATCTTTGAGTACAATGCCAAAAGGGAAATGCATGATATAACAAAATTTCAAAAGAGCAGACACATGCTCCTGCTTCAATGATGTTGCGGTCTAGTCAGAGTAAGCAGAAATGATGGAGGGCTAAACTGACAAGTCTATAAATGTTATCAGCCATACCCTGGCGATGCGATGCGAAGGCATACATGACCAAATGTCATATGCTAAAGATGTAATGCAATGTACTAGTCTACATGTCAGAATAATTCTTAATTGGATCATCACCGGGGTCTAGTACACTTCCGACACTAGTTGCCACCCATCGCGTACATTAACAAGCAAGTATAAAAGACCACACTATCTGCCTTATCAGTGGTACACAAAAATCACTCGGTCCGTCGATAGCGAATCCATTTCATGAGTTGGTCAAACTAACCTAGCATATAACCCTTTGCACCCGGGCGGGTAAGGTCAAACCCCCTTCCAACTGACCCCGACAAAGTGGGAGATGCGGCTTACCGGTATCTAGCCATCGCACACTCATGAATCCACTCTGTCTAGACGTTGAAGTACTATAGGGTTTAGGGACTTTCACCTAAGATGCCTGTGACGCCCTATAACTTCAGTAATTTTTGGTGTCCATCATCCGTCAGCCACAACAAGGCTACGGAATCACCTCCTTGGTGTCTCTAGCGAGTAGATGTACGTGTCACACATAGTGAAGAATGCATGAATCATACTATCTGAGGCATGCATCAAACCTGCGCGTATCATGCGAATCATACGGAGTGACCCTATCTCATATAGAGTCCCCTAAGTGTCTCAAGTTGAATGACATATACTATGAATAATCGTTATCCACAACAGGCATACAAATGATGCGTATGGGCATATAATTGGGCATGATATCCATTACACTAAGCATGTTATCAATGTGTCCTACCGGGCTAAATACATAAACATTTTATCAGACATTCATGAGATAATCAGACTTAATTGACACATCATATGCAAAGAGTTGGAACCAAACAGTGGGCCTCACTAGAAATGTAAAGGTCCATGTGGCATGGCCCACTTGAGACTAGAATCGGCTCCTCATGTAGCCTATTAGACATGGGTAAAATATATACACCAATGCAGGAGTGACCCGGATGGACACCCACATGTACAACACGTGTGTCACTAGGCTACCAATCCATTTGGGCATATGCCCCACTAATGATGTCTCAAAATAATCAGATTATCAATGACATTACTATAATTACTTTAGTAGGATGATCTACACCGTCTGATCATTGCTAACGTAAATCGATGGTTACATATCATTGGTTAGTCACTAGGATGTGATCTTATGCTCATGGCCCATAAGAAATCTAGATCATCCTGAGTTTTGGGCCCATGGCCTAACATGATCTGACAAGCCGGATGAATGAAGTGGATATGATACTTACATCATGTAGGGTCCTACGTGTGAACCCAACTTCCAGCCCCCAAGGTGGGTGTCCGCCCACCCATTGGGCGCTGCTGGCCTGCTGTGTTATATTGTTTTGGTTATGTGTTTTGGTCACACCATCAAAGAGGGCCCCACTTACATAATCTACTCTATTCACCGCATAGACCAGCTCGAGAAGTGCCAATAGACTCTGAATGGGATTGGTTTAGATGAACAGGGACCCCATGGTGGGCCTAGGATGGTTTTAACATAAAAAATATTTTCCCTCCATGCGGTCCACTCCAATCTCGAATCCGCCTCATATTTTATCTCATGGCCTAAAATGATCTGAAGAAGTTGGTGGATGACTCAGATCAAATATATACATCAAGCTGGGTTCCAGTTGTGTAACACCCCGAACTTTTCAATACCCAAGTATTGAAAGTTCTCGAGTGTTACCAAGTAATTCACTTAGTATGTACATGTGCATGATACCAATCCAACTATTCTGGCCTTTTATCCTTGCCTTGACACGAACTTAACCGTTGGGAGTCACCTCCATTCAATAGATTCAACCATCTGACAGTTGATTTCAAGACGAGACTATCCAGCACATGATTTGACGTAAGTACTTTCCCATGAAGGACATGACGCTCCCTATCCGTAATGATTTAGATATATATTCTTCTGTAAGAACTTCGTAGAAACATGCCTATAACCATGTAGAGCCGTTGGATTTCCCAAAACTCACATATCACAATAATTATGAAAATGCCATTGACCTAGACCCCTGAATCCTTGATCACATGGTTCCCACAATCCGTTTCATGGCCTAATTATCATAAATTAACCATACACGTCGAATTTCAACCCTTAGATCGTAGTAAATTAGCTACTTGACCTTTACATCCGTTCATACACTTACAGATCAAGATTCTGACCCGTCCATCTTGTTCACCCCATATGGATATGCTTAACCTACCATTAGAATTTCAATCCGAGAAACTTACACATGTGAACAAGTCACTCGAATCCAACAGTATATGTGTTATACCCTTAATCACTCTAGAAACACACCTTATGACCATCTATTTATGAAACTGACTGTACATCCACTAACATGCATGGCCAAAGTGCTAACCATCAAGTCCCCTTATTATTAACAAGTCATCTAACCACCCATCATGTTTGGATCAGCCAAACGGGTCATGTAAACATCACGACAAACTAATCATCATGAAGATCTTAGGGTTTAGGTCCCAACTGCCCGATAACTTGTCAATCAGAGGAGTACAAATATTATCTTAGAATTTTGAAATATATTAGCCATTAAAGGAGAATCTTAGTCATCCTTGAGAGATCAGAGCTTAAATTTGGGCGACGGAAAGAGCGTGAAAAATAAATATCACCTGTCAAATTTCATCACATTTGGACGGTAGACTCATGAGTTACGGATGGCAGAAGTTTTGAAAAAGAAAAGGGGTAGAATTGTAAATATGGTAACATGCATGACACTGTTGACGAGAGTTACAGTTGAAGTTTTAACGATGAGAATTCTCGCTACTCGACGGGACCGTGTGGTCCACTTGATTAACTAAACTACTCCGTTTTCAACAGAGTATCCTAAATTGATGTGACAAACCGGATAGACGGAATGGATCCTCTGAAAGAACATCACGAGGGACCCCACCTGATGTCATAGCCAATACACATCTATGTTACGTGTTTAAAACAGAGACTAATGAGCATTTGTACAGTGAACTGATCAAATGTGTTGTTGCCCACCGGGAACTTAGAATTTCCCTATAGTTAGGTCCCTAGGACTCTTTTTCAACTGTCGGTGTTTAACTTCGAGGTGATCTGACCAGCAGGCTAACTAGAATATACAATTAGAGGTAAAAATAAGTGAAAATTTGTTGTATGGCCCACCTGGACCTTGGATCTGCCCCACCTATGGTAAAAGACTCTGATTGGGCCCTCCAAGTGAGGTAGACGGGGTGGATTTATCACAAACATCATGGCGGACCCCGCATAGCGATGCACATATACACAACTGGTATACACGTGAGGTGCACCAGATTGCTTGCACGGTCAGACGAGCTCTGACTCGTGTTTTTCTAAAAAAAAAAAAAGGAGAAAACTCTCCTCTCCTCAGTTGCAGCAGCCGACGGACGACCGTCCGTTTCCTTGATCAAAGGCCCACCTACACTGGCCATCTGGACGATCCAAACTGTCCATCTGATGGAGAGGCCTTGACCTACCAAAACATTTGTTCTTTCACACGGAAGTGCACGCGTGTGAGGACACAATGATGGGCTCAACGGAGCCTTGTGGGTGTGGATTTTCCCAAAAATGGAAACCTCATCTTGTTGTGGCCAAACTGGCAATACGAGTACGTTACTCTCCTTCATATGCAACCATCAAATGCAAAGCATCTCAACCATCCACTTGCTTAAGGCTTTCCCAAACAAAACCAATAGCCGGTGGCGGTTCCTGCCCACTGTTTTTGAAGGCGGTTTTCGGGCAGATTCAATCCCCACCGTCGGCTCTCATCTGACGGCCCTAGAGAGCTAGGGTTTTTCCATAAATGAAGAGGGAGCGGGTGCAGTGCTTCCTCGTCCATTTTCAGCAACTGCGCTCGAAAATGCTGTTTCCCTCCAACCTTCGAACCCACCAAGAAAACGCTGTTAGAGTTCCACTCCGACTATCCCTCAAGCTCCATTACACCCCTAGAAACCCTCCCATGTTGTCAGATTAAAGGAAGGAGAAGGGGAGAATCTGCCATTAACGGCTGAGTCTTCTTCCCCGTTTCACCACCAGTCGTCCGGTTTCATGGATGGCCCGTTCATAGATCTGAAATGTTCATTTGTTAAGTCATTAAGTTAGTATCCTATCCCTAATCCGTGAGCAAGATCCATCGAAAGCCTAATCCAAAAATCTCACACAAACGACACCGAGTTCGTGTATGTGCCGATGTCGCACTTTGCGATCTAGCCGAGTCTTGAGTCTTATGTGTGTTTTCCTAGATCATGTTCAGGGTCTTCTTAATCCAAGAAGAAGTAAAAGAGAAAGGAAATGGAAGAAGGAAGAAAGGAGAAAGAGAAAAGAAAGACTAGAGAAGGAGAGAGCTTAGGATTGAGAGAGGGAGAGCTGACTCGCTGCCGAGTCAGCTGGCTCGAGTTAAAGGCCTACTGGACACTCTAGCAAGACATAAAGGAAGGATAGAAGCAGAAAAATGGTGGGAGGAAAGAGAGAAAAGAAAGAAGAGAGAAACAAAGGAGAGAAAGAGAGAGAGAGAGAGAGGTTGAGACAAGGTTGCTACCGAGTCAACTCGGCTGAAACCAAGTTTGACTGGGTCAAGTTGGGTTTGGACCGGGACCATGTCTTGCTAGACAATCCAGCAGGTGAAGAAAGACAGGGAGTGAAAGGAAGAAAGAAAAGAAAGAGAGAGAAAAGAGAAAGGAGGAAGAAGTGTGATTTTGTTGAGCTGAGTCAACTCGACTCGAACTGAGTCAACAAGGTCAGAATTTCCATTTATTTTCAGATTCATCATCATTCATTTTGTTACTAATTATATCGCTATTATTTTCTATCTATTGTAACAACTAATGTCATCTTAATGACATTGACTAGAAATTATAATCAATATTACAATGTACTAATTAGCGTTATGGATATTATTGTTAATTTTCATCATAATGATTTTTACCGTGTTAGCTAATGTAGATCACAACATTAATGATAATAGTTATTATAATTAATAATACACCAACTAGGGTTCAAACCCTAGACCTAAACTCTAGGATAAAATCCTAAAGCTAAGTAATCTAAGCTCTAGGTCATTACCCTGAGCATAGATAGTGAGTTAGGTTTGAGCTAATTGTAGAATTTCATAGCTCATGGTAGATCATAGTGTCTAATATCATGGCTAGATTCACTATTATTGACTAATAACATTTGAAAATAGTTATCATGGGATTAGTATAACACTTGTTAATGTAATTAGTCCTTATAAAAATATTAGATAATGTCGGTACATTCAAATATGAACTTATGGACCATCATTATTAATATGGAGGGATTAAAACTCCTATCATGAATAGTATTTGGCCCATGGTACAATAATAATAATAATAATAATAATATTCTTATTAGTAATAATCTAGGATTCAAATCCTATAATCTAAACATTTAACTAAAACCTAGGTTAAGACCCTAACCCTAAATAGCGTGTAAGTTTGGATCTAATAGTACAACTTTACAATTAATGGTAGGAATTGATTCCAAGGGATCACGCACTTCTTAGCGATGGTGCAGACAGTTCAAACATAAGGTGATGATTCTTCCCCTTGAGCTTTCCATCTTCTCATTAACTTTAGTTATAGTTTTTATTTAAATTCATAATTGATATCTCCCTTTTTATTCACATGTGTTAGCTGGTGGAAATTGAATTGTTATATTACATGCTTTATGATTATCCTGTATAATTGTTCATGCTTGTGGATTGCTTGTGGAACTTAAACTGGTACATTAGTGGGAAATTCCCACATATGAATGTACACCCATACTTGGGATGTAACTTGACTAGTTATGATCGTAATAGACCTTCGACTTGGTGGTTATTGGGTGATGGTCTAGATGGATCATTGATGTGGGCCTACCATCTAGGGTTGTTGTGCCCAATGATTTTTAAGGATGGTTTTCATTGTTTGATCTTGATATTCGCCCTATGTGGCATATTTTGATACTCGCCCTATATGGTTCTGTTATGATATTTTTCCTATATGGGTTCGATGTTATATACTGTGCAACCATGCGATGGTAAGCCCCATATACTGTAATATGATTGGCCACTAGTCGACAAGTTTCTATTAAACATCTCAAGATGGTAGTCTCATGGGCCGGGGATGGTGGAATGGGACACTATGCCCGACTCATCGGCCTACGCTAGGCCATGTGCTCCTCGTAGTGACCGTGAGCTTACTTAAATCGGCTGGTTGCAATTGGACTAATAATGGGCTGACAAATTATGCATACATGACATATTTCGATGGCTTGGATCACTCTGCCCTGCGATTACGCTGAATGTTGCGCTTATAACCAGTCATTCGATTGTGATAATGACTCGGATCACTCTTCCCTGTGATTACGCTGATGGCCAGTCTTATCCTTGGGTGATAACCCCAAAGCCCATCCGGATGTTTTACCCGGGGCACCGACCGTCAGGATGCTTTACCCGGGTCGATGATTGCATTCATGCATCCATACATATAATAAGACTGCATTTAAGCTGTTTTGGTTGTTTGGATGCTTTACTAGTTCTTACCTAATGCGGCGGTGTGTAATCTTGAGGGGAGTTCACACTGAGTTGGCCACTCATCCATCAAATAAATATAACTGTACAGGTAGCACAGGTAGCCCTGATGATGTTCACATTCATATTAGTGAGGCGCAGGCTATGGTTGACTAGGATGTATGATTATATTTGCTAAGGATTAATACGGGATTTCACATCCCAAGGTTGTTGTAATTTACTTTATTTCACATGTAATATTATTTCATTTGGTAATTGTAAGAATGAGGACATTGGTTTGTATAAGTCATTATGGGCAACTCTTGTATATTTCAAGTGTAAATAAAATTTTCCCTCAAGTTGATTTGTCCATCCTACGCTCATCTGTTAACTTTGATAAAAGAAAAAAAATGTTATATATTGAATTTGACCATCCTTTAAGGTTAACACTCGGGTTTTTGGGAAACGAGTCGTATACTCGGGTCCTGAAAACACTGGGCATTACAAGTTGTGAGACCCAAATTTGGCCAGGAATGGGTTACCGCCCACGTGCATGGCATTCATTAAAATTTTATTATTATTATATTTATTTTATATTTTGTATACACTATTAAGGTGGGCCCTAAGTGGATGATCTAATCTGTCCACTATCTTGGTCAGCTCGAGTGGGGTCAGTAGACTCTAGTTTGGGCTGATTTAGATGATCAGGGACTCCACAACGAGCCCTAGAAGGTTTCAACAAATGGGCACTTTCCCCCTTAGTACGACCCACTCTAGACTCATATCTACCTCAAATTTTGGCCAATGGCCTAAAATTATCTGGAGGAGATGGTGGATGGGTTGGATTAAACACATATGTCATTGTGGGGTCCACGAGTGGGGACAGCCCAAGGAGGCTTCCGCCCTCACGTCACTGGGTGCCCCAGTGACACTTTCTTTTCTTTTTGTTTTTCTTTTTTCCTTTATGTATTTTTGTTTTCTGCTATGTGGGGTCCACGAGTGGATAATCCTTTCCGTCTATTATATCGGCCAACTCTTTGTGCATCAAATGAGTCCAATGTTGGGTAGGTTTTATCACATACACACACAACAGTAGGCCTTAGAAAGTTCCAACAGTGGGACGAAATTGTAGAAGAGTGTCTTACTTGTAGAAGTTACCATTGCAATTTGACTGAAATTATAATTCCTATGAAAAAACCACGTGATATATTGTCAGTAAGAATTTGAACAAATTTTCACTTTACTTTGGAGATGAAGGAGAGGATGTTCCTGTTGAGAGTTGCCATTTTGGCGCCAGTATGATGCCTAACAGTGATAAAAGTCTTCTCATTAATTTCTAAGTTTATATTGAATAAGAAAGATAATCCCTAGCAAAGTCGCTATTTTTTTTTTGACAAGAAACAAATGTATTTGATTTAGGGATTATCTTATTCAATAATAACAGAGAAAGAATGAGGGAACAATCATCACAAAGTATTTTATTCATTATCAGTTCATTTACATCCTCATGTATCCCTTAATTCCAAAATAAAGTAAATACAACTAAAGAATACAATAATCAAGTAAGTTCAAATATCAATTTTGGCAGCATTTTGGATTGCAATGTAATCTTCTGATTGAAGAAGTCGTTGTGTAGAAATGATATTATCTCGGTCAATCTTATAGACTTAGAGAACTTTTCTTCCTTTGAATGAATTAAGCTTTCTACGACGTCTTGAGACGATGATTCATCATCAGAAGTTTATTGTCTATTGTAAGACCCGTATCCTAGCCCGTACCGTTCCGTAGGCTTCCGCGGTTCTTCCGGTCGAATTCCGGCGACCCGTGATCTGTTATCGGCATTGCGCGCAACCCTGAGTCATATCCCGTATTTTAGAGTTGACTTGACCCGAGACTTATACCATAGCGACCGCGCCGTCGCCGCGGTTCCGATACCGTGTCTCACGCGACGAGGCGATACCCAGGCCAGGAGATGTGGGCCCGCGTTCAGTTCGAGGAAAACGCCGCGCGTTGCAATTACCGAGAGAATCTCTACCGAATGTCACATCCATCAATCCATCAATCCCATCAAAGGTCAAGTACAAATCACCTCACATGTCAAGTACAACCGCATCCCCAAGCAACCCCAAAGTCAACATCTCTCTTACACACCAAGTACACATCACACCCATCACACCCATCTCTCTCTTACACCTCTCTCTTCTCTCTCATTCTCCAAGCAAGCATCCCACGTCCATGGCTCTCCATGAGAGAACCTAGTGTGGCCCACTCCCTACCACCCAATCCCACCGTCCATGATCCATCTCAACCATTAAAATTCATTCATTGGAGCTTTAACGTGCATTGGCGGATGAAGGAAGCCAAGATTGAAAGGTGGGTGCTTCTCTCTCTCTCTATCTCTCTCTTTCTCATCTTGTGGCCCACCTTGAGTGTATAAAGTTTATCCATGCTGTCCATCTAGTGGGATAGCCTCGCTGTCCACAAATGGGACCACATTGCTGTCCGTTTGGGGCTGCATGGCCGGTCGGCCACACAGGCCCAAATGAAGGGAGAAACACAAAGATCATTTTGGTCTAGGGCTGTGTGGCCCACCCATGTGGACCCTACCATGATGTATGTGCCGTGTATCCTGCTGCTGTCCAGGTGGCCCACCGATTTTAGCCCCTAAACATGGGCCATGGATCGTCCAGCCTTATGAGGAGCACACTGTCCAGCGTGTCCTCCAACGCCCAACACTGTGGGGCCCACTGTAGGGTCCCATCTTGATGTATGTACCCTGTATGCACATCGTCCATCATCTGGCCATCCAACCATGGGCCAAATGGGCCGTTAATATCTGGACCTGCTGCTGTCCAGCTGCAGGCGCTGATGAGGGAAAACACAAATAGCAGTTTGATTCAAACTAGTGGGCCACACTGACGTGGACTCCACCTGCTGGATGTATCTCACCCACACCATCCATCTACAACGGGGAAGATCTGGTGTTTGAGGGCTGCACCTGTAGCAGCAGCGCCGTCTGGATGGCAGGGCAGACACAAATATCAGCTTGCTGCTGACCGTCCGTTTGAAAAAAAAAATAAATACATAAAATAAAAAAAACGCAGATATCAGCTTGCTTCAAGCTGTGGGCCCCGTACACGTGGACCCACCTGATGTATGTTGTATCTCCACCGTCCAGCAACTGGACGGTGGGACCTATCTTGATATATGTGCTTCATCTCCACCGTCCAATAGGGACGGTGGGCGCACCTGATGTATCTGTTTTATCCATGCCTTTCTAGTCCGTGGGTGTGGGACCTACCTTGATGTATCTGTTTCATCCCTACCGTTCACATGCGTGGATCCCACCTTGACTCATGTGTTGTATCCAGACCGTCCACCCTCAGATCTCCTTAATCGTGAGGCTCGGACAAAACCAGCTGGGCAGAAATCTACCCAGCAGCAGGACCGCTAACATGCTTGTGTTTTATCCATTTCACCCATCCGGGCCCACTTGAACGGGTCCCATCCTCTAGTGGACCGTCTGCAGGTGGGGGTCCACCAGATATTTGTGAAAGTCATATCCTCACTGTCCATCTGAACATCGTCCAGATCCATCGACCTTGCGGGTTGCACCATAACAGCAGCAGGGGAGCTATTTGTATTCTCAAAGCTCCCAGGCCCACTATAATTCTATTTACTACCCAATCTAAAGGTCGTGGGACTCACTTTGATGTATTGTATTCACACCATCCATCCAGACTTCCCAGGCCATGGGCGTGGGAATGGGCCAGATTCAAATCTCAGGTGAAGTGTGCTGCTGGACAGCATGCTGTGGGGCCCATTGTACAGTCCCGTCGTAATGTGTGTTGAAATCCACACCGTTCATCCAATCCTGTATCATCCTAAACCATGGGCCTGGAAGTGAGGCAGATCTAAGTCTCAGTTGATCCACACCGTGAGAAATAGTTGGGACTAATGTCTACTATTTAGCAATTTTTTTGGGGCCCGCTGTAATGTTTGTTTGAAGCCCAGCTAGGGGCTATGGGGCCCACTGATGAGGCCCATCTTATCCCTATGTTTCACCCTGGCTGTCCATCTGTTTGGACGACCCAACTGGCCAGCAGCAGGTGGGCTAACCGTCTAGAGGTGACCCACCTTGCTGTATTTGTGCATATTCATGCTGTACATTTGTGTGGGGCCCATTGGCGATGTGTGGGTCTCCACACCTTTCTCCAGATTTTTTTGGGGGTCCACTCTATGAGGCGGGTCCAAACCAAATGAATCAGATCCAAATTTGTAGTGGACGCCCACCAGAGGAGACGGTTGGGCTGGGCGTCCCACCATGGGACCGCTTATGAGGCCCACCCTAATGCGCGTATTATATGCACGTTATTAATCTATTTTAGGATCATGGGCCCCATTGCTTTGTGAGGTCCGCTATGATGTATGTGATATGTACGCACTGTGCACCCATTTTATGGACCGTGGGCTGTCCCATGAGGGCCCAAAATGATATATGTGATTGAATCTTTGTTGCCCATCTAACTCGCCTAGTTGTTGGGCTGATTCATAAAGTCCACATTGGTGGATGTTGGATATACCTTGGCTATTTAACTGGGGCGTATGGGTTGCCCATGGGGCCCAACATAATGTATGAATGGGATGTTATCTTTGGCCATGATGTTTTTGGGCCATGGGTTGCCCCCTCATATAGCCCATCGTGTTGCATTTAGGCTTGGGCCGTTGCTTGAGGCCCAATATGATGCGTGGAATATCGTGAATGCTGCCCAAATTACGTTCTAATTATTGTGAGGGCCATGGGCTTATTCATGAGGCCCGATGTGATGTATGTGAGGCCCGTATGATGAGGCCATTGTGATGTATTTTGTGACCCATGTGATGCGGCCCATAGTGATGTGTAGTAGGCCCATGTGATGCGGTCCATAGTGATGTGTAATAGGCCCATGTGATGCGGCCCATAGGGATGTATAGTAGGCTCGTGTGAACGGCCTATAGTGATGTATTTTAGGTCCATGTGATGCGGCCCGCTTGATGTATGAGACCCATGTGTGAGGCCCATTGAGATTGTATAGGCCGATTATCATGAATGATTACCAATCATGGCCGATTGGCGATTGATGTGGCCGTTTGATCGATTCCTGATCGAGGCCGATTATCATGACCGATTACCGATCGTGGCCGATTGTCGATTCCGATTGTTATGACCGATTGCCAATTCAGATTAACGTGACCGATTTGTCGATGCCGAGTATCGAGGTCGATTACGATTTGTCGAGGCCGATTGTATAGGCCGATTCTGATTTGTCGAGGCCGATTCCGATTGTCGAAGCCGAGTATTGAGGCTGATTCCGATTGTCGAGGCCGAGTATCGAGGCTGATTTCGTGTGTCAATTTCGATTGTTGAGGCCGAGGCCGATTGTTGAGACCTATATGATGTATATGTGACCCGTAGTTGGGGCCCATCGTGATGTATTCGTGGCTCATGGGCAAGCCCATTGTGATGTATTCATGGCCTATGGGTAAGGCTCGTTATAATATGTATTAGGCCCATGAGCAGGGTCCACCTGTTGTGTATATGTGGCCCTTGAGTATGGCCCATTATGTTGTATAGTAGGCCTTTATGTGAGGTCGTGGGGCCATTATATGTTTGGCTTTATGTGGCCATCCCTTGGGGGCAATGTTGGTTAAATGTCCACATTGTCAAGGCCGATTGTTGATGCCGGTTATTGATATCGATTATGAGTATGTGACAGCATAGCATCATAATACATGCCCATACACATCATCTGTGTGTTTGTTATGAGATGTGATTGACCATTGCATATGCCATAAGGCAGGTTGTTCATGGGGTTCCCTGATAGGTGGAGTAGTCCCACATGAGAGTACGGCATGTGCAGGATTGATGCATGATTGGACTGTGTGACTCATACATCTCGCATTTATATGACATGACCACCGTACGCCCTAACGACATCAGGGCCATAGCCTCCACATGTATTTCGTGGATGGCCAGAGGGGACACCGGAAATCTGTTCTACATGGGGTGCTATAGATATCCCTCGGTGAAAGTTCCTAAACCCTCTTGGTTCCAGAGGTTGCTCCAACGTCTAGACCAAGTGGATGCATGAGCACATGAGGACCATATACCGTTAGGCCACGTCTCCCACTGTGTCGTGGTCGGTTGGAAGGGGGTACGGCCTTACCTGCCCGAGAGGAGGGGGCAATGCTAGGCTGAGTCTGACCAGCTCGAGGAATGGGTCCGCTATCGATGAGCCGGACCCGATATTGGCAGGCAGATAGTGAGGTCTCTTTCACTTACCTTGTTACGCGCGATGGGGCGGCAATCTGGTTTGGAGTGTAATAGACCCCGGTGATGATCCCAGAGAGGAACCGTACTGATATGTGGACTTATTGAGTAGGAGTTGCATGCTCATTTATTCATTCATTCACTATCCACTCGGGCTGGTGGTGCGCAACTAATTATTGTGTACCTTCATTATGGCAAGGATTTTGGTTGGGCGCGCGACTAACCTGAGATCAGGAGTTTACCACGTTGAGTCTGACTACCCAAATTTAGGTATGGGACTGGTTTGGATAGAAGTCCCTTGTGGTGAACCCCGTAGCCTGCGATACTTCGTACTATCATCCCGACTTCACACTCAAGCATGGTCATTCCATTCGCACCGCATATTGCATTACATCTGCGGCATATTGCATCTTGGGTTACTATGTTTATACATATATATGGTCTAGATATAGTTGATGTTATTCATGGACTCATCGGGAACTGTATACTGCATCGTATCCTCGACATTTGATAATTGGTCATTCATGACTCCTCATTTTCATAGCTATTCTATATTGCGTATTCTGATATTGATTGACTCATGGACTTGTCCGTGTTTCCGCTTACTCTGTTATCGTATAATTTATGATCTTGCCAGTATTTCTGTTTACTCTAATAATTCCTGCTCTTGTCAGTATTTCTGCTTATTCCAATAATGTACGATTTATGGATTACCTGTAATTTCGGTATTGTAAGATGATGACATTGTATTGAATACTTGGCACTTACCTTGTGCACACACTTACACCACCCTCTAAGCTTTCTATAAGCTTATGCACGATAGATGCGTGCAGGTGATGTTAGGTTGCAGCAGTGTCGAGCTTGGAGCATGCAGCGGACTTCTGGAGCTTGATTTTCGATTTATGTATTTCTCTTTCAGCATTGTACTCAAATGATTATATTAGTGGATATGTGATGATGATGTTGCCTTTGTGAATTGGGTAATCTTGTGGTTATGCTTATTTTGAGTTAAATGTACATTGGAAAAAAAATCCTCCTTATAGGATCCCAGGATCGGAATCTGGCGTATGGACGCTAGGATCCGAGAATGGGGTACTACGGAGGCTGTCGGCATCAGATTCGGTGATAGGGATTCCAGTGAATCCGATTTCCGGATTTGGGGCATGACAGAATTTGGTATCAGAGCATAACTTGGGAATACCTGAAGATAACATCACATATCTGCTGATATCTACCCTACTCTATATGATTGTTGAGAACTTAGAATGATTAGATCCCCGAGTTCGAATAACTTAGAGATTTTCTGATATAGCTCCCTACCGACGACGTTATGAGCCAGTATGGTATTTCAGTTCAATCGCTTCTGATCCAGGATTCGAGGTCTAGTTGAATCATCGTAGTGTCGATGCGGCGCTTTGGGAGTAGGAAGCTGAGATTCGCAGCCATTGTCCCCATCTCTTAGGTGTTTGATTATATTGGCATATTGTGTTCGGATAAGATTTTCCTCCCTTTGTGAGCTCTGTATTTGTTATGTTGTGATTTAAATTTCGAGGACGAAATTTTTATTAGGAGGGGAGAGCTATAAGACCCGTATCCTAGCCCGTACCATTCCGTAGGCTTTCGCGGTTCTTCCGGTCGAATTCCGGTGACCCGTGATCTGTTATCGGCATTGCGCGCAACCCTGAGTCATATCCCGTATTTTAGAGTTGACTTGACCCGAGACTTGTACCATAGCGACCGCGCCGTCGCCGCGGTTCCGATACCGCGTCTCACGCGACGAGGCGATACCCAGGCCAGGAGATGTGGGCCCGCGTTCAGTTCGAGGAAAACGCTGCGCGTTGCAATTACCGAGAGAATCTCTACCGAATGTCACATCCATCAATCCATCAATCCCTTCAAAGGTCAAGTACAAATCACCTCACATGTCAAGTACAACCCCATCCCCAAGCAACCCCAAAGTCAACATCTCTCTTACACACCAAGTACACATCACACCCATCTCTCTCTCTTACACCTCTCTCTCTTCTCTCTCATTCTCCAGGCAAGCATCCCACGTCCATGGCTCTCCATGAGAGAACTTAGTGTGGCCCACTCCCTACCACCCAATCCCACCGTCCATGATCCATCTCAACCGTTAAAATTCATTCATTTGAGCTTTAACGTGCATTGGCGGAAGAAGGAAGCCAAGATTGAAAGGTGGGTGCTTCTCTCTCTCTATCTCTCTCTTTCTCATCTTGTGGCCCACCTTGAGTGTATGAAGTTTATCCATGCTGTCCATCCAGTGGGATAGCCTCGCTGTCCACAAATGGGACCACATTGCTGTCCGTTTGGGGTTGCATGGCCCGTCGGCCACACAGGCCCAAATGAAGGGAGAAACACAAAGATCATTTTGGTCTAGGGCTGTGTGGCTCACCCATGTGGACCCTACCATGATGTATGTGCCGTGTATCCTGCTGCTGTCCAGGTGGCCCACCGATTTTAGCCCCTAAACATGGGCCATGGATATCCAGCCTTATGAGGAGCACACTGTCCAGCGTGTCCTCCAACACCCAACACTGTGGGGCCCACTGTAGGGTCCCATCTTGATGTATGTACCCTGTATGCACATCGTCCATCATCTGGCCATCCAACCATGGGCCAAATGGGCCGTTAATAGCTGGACCTGCTGCTGTCCAGCTGCAGGCGCTGATGAGGGAAAACACAAATAGCAGTTTGATTCAAACTGGTGGGCCACACTGACGTGGACTCCACCTGCTGGATGTATCTCACCCACACCATCCATCTACAACGGGGAAGATCTGGTGTTTGAGGGCTGCACCAGTAGCAGCAGCGCCGTCTGGATGGCAGGGTAGACACAAATATCAGCTTGCTGCTGACCGTCCGTTTGAAAAAAAAAAAATGCAGATATCAGCTTGCTTCAAGCTGTGGGCCACGTACACGTGGACCCACCTGATGTATGTTGTATCTCCACCGTCCAGCAACTGGATGGTGGGACCTATCTTGATATATGTGCTTCATCTCCACCGTCTAGTAGGTACGGTGGGCGCACCTGGTGTATCTGTTTTATCCATGCCTTTCTAGTTCGTGGGTGTGGGACCTACCTTGATGTATTTGTTTCATCCCTACCGTCCACATGCGTGGATCCCACCTTGACTCATGTGTTGTATCCAGACCGTCCACCCTCAGATCTCCTTGATCGTGAGGCCCGGACAAAACCAGCTGGGCAGAAATCTACCCAGCAGCAGGACCGCTAACATGCTTGTGTTTTATCCATTTCACCCATCCGGGCCCACTTGAACGGGTCCCATCCTCTAGTGGACCGTCTGCAGGTGGGGGTCCACCAGATATTTGTGAAAGTCATATTCTCACTGTCCATCTGAACATCGTCCAGATCCATCGACCTTATGGGCTGCACCATAACAGCAGCAGGGGAGCTGTTTGTATTCTCAAAGCTCCCAGGCCCACTATAATTCTATTTACTACCCAATCTAAAGGCCGTGGGACTCACCTTGATGTATTGTATTCACACCATCCATCCAGACTTCCCAGGCCCATGGGCCAGATTCAAATCTCAGGTGAAGTGTGCCGCTGGACAGCATGCTGTGGGGCCCATTGTACAGTCCCGTCGTAATATGTGTTGAAATCCACACCGTCCATCCAATCCTATATCATCCTGAACCATGGGCCTGGAAGTGAGGCAGATCCAAGTCTCAGTTGATCCACACCGTGAGAAATAGTTGGGACTAATGTCTACTATTTAGCAATTTTTTTGGGGCCCACTGTAATGTTTGTTTGAAGCCCAGCTAGGGGCTATGGGGCCCACTGATGAGGCCCATCTTATCCCTGTGTTTCACCCTGGCTGTCCATCTGTTTGGACGACCCAACTGGCCAGCAGCAGGTGGGCTAACCATCTAGAGGTGACCCACCTTGCTGTATTTGTGCATATTCATGCTGTACATTTGTGTGGGGCCCATTGGCGATGTGTGGGTCTCCACACCTTTCTCCAGATTTTTTTGGGGGTCCACTCTATGAGGCGGGCCCAAACCAAATGAATCAGATCCAAATTTGTAGTGGACGCCCACCAGAGGAGATGGTTGGGCTGGGCGTCCCACCATGGGACCGCTTATGAGGCCCACCCTAATGCGCGTATTATATGCACGTTATTCATCTATTTTAGGATCATGGGCCCCATTGCTTTGTGAGGTCCGCTATGATGTATGTGATATGTACGCACTGTGCACCCATTTTATGGACCGTGGGCTGTCCCATGAGGGCCCAATATGATATATGTGATTGAATCTTTACTGCCCATCTAACTCGCCTAGTTGTTGGGCTGATTCATAATGTCCACATTGGTGGATGTTGGATATACCTTGGCTATTTAACTGGGGCGTATGGGTTGCCCATGGGGCCCAACATAATGTATGAATGGGATGTTATCTTTGGCCATGATGTTTTTGGGCCATGGGTTGCCCCCTCATATAGCCCATCGTGTTGCATTTAGGCTTGGGCCGTTGCTTGAGGCCCAATATGATGCGTGGAATATCGTGAATGCTGCCCAAATTACGTTCTAATTATTGTGAGGGCCATGGGCTGATTCATGAGGCCCGATGTGATGTATGTGAGGCCCGTATGATGAGGCCATTGTGATGTATTTTGTGACCCATGTGATGCGGCCCATAGTGATGTGTAGTAGGCCCATGTGATGCGGTCCATAGTGATGTGTAATAGGCCCATGTGGTGCGGCCCATAGGGATGTATAGTAGGCCCGTGTGAACGGCCCATAGTGATGTATTTTAGGTCCATGTGATGCGGCCAGCTTGATGTATGAGACCCATGTGTGAGGCCCATTGAGATTGTATAGGCCGATTATCATGAATGATTACCAATCATGGCTGATTGACGATTGATGTGGCCGTTTGATCGATTACTGATCGAGGCTGATTATCATGACCGATTACCGATCGTGGCCGATTATCGATTCCAATTGTTATGACCGATTGCCAATTCAGATTGACGTGACCGATTTGTCGATGCCGAGTATCGAGGTCGATTCCGATTTGTCGAGGCCGATTGTATAGGCCGATTCTGATTTGTCAAGGCCGATTGTATAGGCCGATTCCGATTGTCGAAGCCGAGTATTGAGGCTGATTCCGATTGTCGAGGCTGAGTATCGAGGCCGATTTCGTGTGTCAATTTCGATTGTTGAGGCCGAGGCCGATTGTTGAGACCTATATGATGTATATGTGACCCGTAGTTGGGGCCCATCGTGATGTATTCGTGGCCCATGGGCAAGGCCCATTGTGATGTATTCATGGCCTATGGGTAAGGCCCGTTATAATATGTATTAGGCCCATGAGCAGGGTCCACCTATTGTGTATATGTGGCCCTTGAGTATGGCCCATTATGTTGTATAGTAGGCCTTTGTGTGAGGTCGTGGGGCCATTATATGTTTGGCTTTATGTGGCCATCCCTTGGGGGCAATGTTGGTTAAATGTCCACATTGTCAAGGCCGATTGTTGATGCCGGTTATTGATATCGATTATGAGTATGTGACAGCATAGCATCATAATACATGCCCATATGCATCATCTGTGTGTTTGTTATGAGATGTGATTGACCATTGCATATGCCATAAGGCAGGTTGTTCATGGGGCTCCCTGATAGGTGGAATTGCCCCACATGAGAGCACAGCATGTGCAGGATTGATGCATGATTGGACTGTGTGACTCATACATCTCGCATTTATGTGACATGACCACCGTATGTCCTAGCGACATCAGGGCCATAGCCTCCACATGTATTTCGTGGATGGCCAGAGGGAACACCGGAAATCTGTTCTACATGGGGTGCTATAGATATCCCTCGGTGAAAGTCCCTAAACCCTCTTGGTTCCAGAGGTTGCTCCAACGTCTAGACCGAGTGGATGCATGAGCGCCTGAGGGCCATATACCGTTAGGCCGCGTCTCCCACTGTGTCGTGGTCGGTTGGAAGGGGGTACGGCCTTACCTGCCCGAGAGGAGGGGGCAATGCTAGGCTGAGTCTGACCAGCTCGAGGAATGGGTCCGCTATCGATGAGCCAGGCCCGATATTAGCAGGCAGATAGTGAGGTCTCTTCCACTCACCTTGTTGCGCGCGATGGGGCGGCAATCTGGTTTGGAGTGTAATAGACCCCGGTGATGATCCCAGAGAGGAACAGTACTGATATGTGGACTTATCGAGTAGAAGTTGCATGCTCATTCCTTCATTCATTCACTATCAACTCGGGCTGGTGGTGCGCAACTAATTATTGTGTACCTTCGTTATTGCAAGGATTTCGGTTGGGCGCGCGACTAACCTGAGATCAGGAGTTTACCACGTTGAGTCTGACTACCCAAATTTAGGTATGGGACTGGTTTGGATAGTAGTCCCTTGTGGTGAACCCCGTAGCCTGCGATACTACGTACTATCATCCCGACTTCACACTCAAGCATGGTCATTCCATTCGCATCGCATATTGCATTACATCTGCGGCATATTGCATCTTGGGTTACTATGTTTATACATATATATGGTCTAGATATAGTTGATGTTATTCATGGACTCATCGGGAACTGTATACTGCATCATATCCTCGACATTTGATGGTCATTCATGACTCCTCATTTGCATAGCTATTCTATATTGCGTATTCTGATATTGATTGACTCATGGACTTGTCCGTGTTTCCGCTTACTCTGTTATCGTATAATTTATGATCTTGCCAGTATTTCTTTTTACTCTAATAATTCATGCTCTTGTCAGTATTTCTGCTTATTCCGATAATGTACGATTTATGGATTACCTGTAATTTCGGTATTGTATGATGATGGCATTGTATTGAATACTTGGCACTTACCTTGTGCACACACTTACACCACCCTCTAAGCTTTCTATAAGCTTATGCACGATAGATGCGTGCAGGTGATGTTAGGTTGCAGCAGTGTCGAGCTTGGAGCATGCAGCGGACTTCTGGAGCTTGATTTTCGATTTATGTATTTCTCTTTCAGCATTGTACTCAAATGATTATATTAGTGGATATGTGATGATGATGTTGCCTTTGTGAATTGGGTAATCTTGTGGTTATGCTTATTTTGAGTTAAATGTACATTGGAAAAAAAAAATTCCTCCTTGTAAGATCCCAGGATCGGAATCTGGCGTATGGACGCTAGGATCCGAGAATGGGGTACTACGGAGGCTGTCGGCATCAGATTCGGTGATAAGGATTCCAGTGAATCCGATTTCCGGATTTGGGGCGTGACATCTATGCAATTGACCTGTTGCGCGGGTAGTAAGTGAGTCTCTTCTATCGGTTGTGAGGATACCTTGTTGCACATCGCGCAACAGGTACACTTTGTACCTTAATGAATTCTGAAGAAGTCTCTTCTCTCCGCTTGTTCCCGAAGTCCTCGAATGATCCAAATGAAGTGGCAAGAGGGGTATTTATAGCCTCTCACACGTGCGAACTCCCATGTCCACACATTACATCTCTGTTACGCGGGAGGTGGACCCCATTGCACGGAATTATAACAGATTGCATCAAACAGGTCATTGCACGGTCACCATTTTTCTCATTGCACGCCGTGTAATAAATCATTAACAACATACTATTACGCAGCATGCAACAAAATATTGTTGATTCTCAAATTCCTCTTTTCTCTTAATTTTGTGCTCCAACAGATGCCCCCTTGATCCTTCATTTGATCTTCTTTATTAGATGAAATAGAGGATCAATCTACACTTTGAAGAAACAACTCTATATACCCATTGTACACAATCAGTATTACAGAAGTTGAAATTGAAGGAGGTGTTCCAGTTATAGAAGTTGAATGACAAGTTCAACATGCCTCTTCTCCGGATCCTCGAGCAACTACTCCTGTTGAAGACGAACAGCTCAACTACGGGAACCTCTGCCGTTCTCCAGGCGCGAATATTTTTGTGTCTTATGATGTTTTATATTCTCCTTCACCCGCAGAGGTAACAGACATGCCTGAACAAGGTTCTGCAGTCCTTCCTATAATCGCAGAAGTTTCTACATCGAGAGAGGCTAGAATCTCTATGCTAGGAGCGCGAGTAACATGAGAAGCATTGTTTTCTCCTCAAAGTATATAGGTGGATACTTTAGATATTCAATCAGTTGCTGATACGGTTGTTGTTGATCGAATTCATATTGAAAGAGTGGCAGCTATACGCCCCACTCCTCTTCAACCGGTCGCTTGTAGTCTTAAATTTCCTTCAAAGTCCGTCGATGCAGCAACACCAACGACTTTAGACTCAAGTATTGGAGTTAGAGAACTATCCTTCAATGTCGCAACTACTGCCACAGACATTTATGTATCTTTGGGCATAGAAGCGTCTTCATCGCCAGTTGTCCCTCAATCTGTCCCCAGAGATAGTATATATTTCTTTTCGATTTTACTTTTATTCTTGATATTATTACTACTGATATATCATTTTCTTTTTCTCTTTTAACTGCAGTCATTCCTTCTTCATACAGGTTAGCAAGCTCCAATTCAATAGCTACAATATCAGACAGGATTTCTCTAGATAAAGTATCCCCCATCATGCTTTTGCTGCTCGAGAATGCTATTTCTACTACTATATGCGCTTTCAATGACCTTGAACAATGGCCCTATTTAGAGAGTGCATTAGCTATTCTTGACCATGCAGCGAGAATGGCGCATGTGAATATTCTCCCCTTTCGGAACTCTTTATCACATTTCTATAATTCGTTAAATGATCTGAAATCGGCACCAAATGTAGTCGTTGCCCCAGAAATCTTGGAACGCCAGAAAGAATTAGCATCTTTTAAAGAGAGTCTCTCGGACTGTAGCTATTATATCGGGCTACGTTGAATATCCATCTCTTCAAGATCGGCTGAAAGCTTCTAATCAGAACATGATAATTATCAAAAATTAAATTGCATTCTTAAAAGAACAGATCGCTCAGCTTAAAGTCCGAGAACAGGAAGAAGAGCTGAATGTGAGCAAGATCAGAAAAGAGATGAAAGTTAATATTCGTATCACTGATCTTGAAAAGTTAGAGATGATTAAAGATGAAGTTGTTGCTTCTTTAGAGAAAGAATTGGTTGATGCGCCTGATGAAGCTAAGCTTATCCTTGAAGCTGAATTGACAAATGCTGTAGTGCAAGTTCAGTTGAAAGAAGACTTGCAGATATATGTAACAACTTTAGGCATGTCAGGGGACTTATAAAGTTTTGTTCATTCTTGATTTATGTAATCACATGCTTTATTGTAAAATTCAACATGTTATGAATGAACTTTTGATATTTCCTCTCAAGATGTATTTTTTTTTTTTTAATTTAATCATAGCATAATAAGCATGTTTTCGAAATTTTATGAAATTGATAGATACATGCTTTCATCAGATTTGATTTATAGTCATACTTTGATAAAACATGCAATTCAGTAACAGGATATCTCATTGTTAGTGTCACCTATGTGGTATTCATTCCAATGGGCGGAGCTAATTTATAGTTTTAATTAGCTCTAAAAAACATCATACACAGTTTAAGCTCTTGATTAGTCGAGTAATCAGAGTAAACATAGTTTTTTAAGCTCTTGAGTAGTTACAACCGAGGGTCTTACGTAAATGGCTTCTCTAACTCTTATGAGTTCGCTGAACCATCGCAGCCGGAGGGTTCACAAACCGTGATCCATCAAAGGGGCCCAGTGAAGCTACTGGGGCAGTGAACTTGGTAGGTTTTACACACAATGTTGGACGCAGTAACTCTCTAGAGTTCACGGGGCTCACAAGGCTACCTTAATGGGTACCAAATTCAAGGCCGCCAGTCTATTGATGGGGGGGCGGTTCATTTAGAGGACCCTTCCTCATAAGTTTCTAATGAAATCAAGTCAGGAATCTAGGGGGTCTTATGCATGGTTGGCCTATCTATGGACAAGCCAAAGAGCGCACACCACAACTCGCTTTTTCTTCACCTGCAAGGTCTAACCCATTCATGAGAGGGCATTTTCTCTTACCATCCCCCATGGCATTATCAAAAGTTATACAGACGGCATTGGTCTTACGCATGGTTGGCCGTATAGGCACACTCCATTGCCCGCATGGATCTAAGCATGTGATTGCCTCTAAGGCTTTTTAGGGCCATTGGCTTTTCACTGCTGCTCGCGTAATGTTCGGTGAATTGACTATATGATAGGTCTTATGCGTGGTTAGCCGTATAAACGCTCTCTACTGCTGTAAATGATAAATCGTCATCGCTGATAATATAGGGCTTATGCGTGGTTTTTCATATAGGCGCACTCCGCTGTCGTAAATGATAAATTGTCATCACTGATAATATAGGGTTTACACGTTATTGGCCATATAGGCGCACTCTGCTGCCGTAAACGTTAAATTGTGGTAATGTTTTGATAGTATTTGTGACTGTCGTAAATACATCAGCTTGCCGATATCAATTTGGCGATGATTGAAGATGATAAACGGCGATTGGCGTTAATATAAATTTGATGTAAAGAGCTTTGATATGCTTGCAAAATTTTCTTTTCATTCATATATGGAGAAGAATACATGGCATTGCCTTTTGAGGATTTTTCATCATTCTGCTTGTCTTGTCCCCTTTTGATTGGACAGATTATCCTGATAATCTTTGTAATCAAAACCTCTTCTATCTTCAAGGATAATATTTTTTTTTATATGAAACGGGCATGATGGGTATACTGAAGCCTTGTCCATTTTGATTTACAACTCGATAAGCTTCATTCGAGTATACTTCAATTATTACATACAGACTATCCCATTTAGGGTCGAACTTACACCCTATTCTGCGACTGACCACTATGGGTCTTTTCAACATTAGCACCATATCGCCTTTCTTAAAGAAGCGATGCTTGACTTTCTTATCAAAGGTAGCAGATATTCTTGCCTAATATAGTTCTAATCACTGTTGGGCTACAAGCCTCTTTTCATCGAGCATATCCAACTCGGTCAATCTTATCTTGGCATTTTCATCATCTGTAGTTGATTTGTGTACTGTTACCCTAAGTTACACGACTTGCATTTCGATAGGAATGACGGCTTCAACGTGTAGCTTTTATTCCAGTCCGAAGAGTAGTTCAGTAAGCCCATAGAGCTTCTTGTAATTTCTCATCTAAGTCATGTTCATTCCCTGCGACGATTTTCTTTAAGATCTTGACTATCATCTTGTTAAAGGCTTTTGCCAATCCGTTTGCCAAAGGACAATAAGGTGTCGAGAATGAATGTTGGATGTCAAATTTTCGACATAATTTCTCCATACCTCTGTTCTTGAAAGGAGTATCATTAACGGTTATGATCTTTTTCGTAATGCTTTGGTGATATATGATTACATATCGAATGAAATTTATGACATCTTTTTCTTTGACGTTTCATAGCATGATTGCTTCGGTCCATTTGGAGAAATAATCTATTGCTGCCAAAATGTATTATCGTCCTTTAGATGAAGGCAGATTAATGGGACCGATAACATGTAACGCCCTGAAAATCGGGGGTCGAGTAGCAACTCAACACCCGAGTTCCAAAACATCACTTATGCAATACAAATGCTTATGATTGAATGTTGTCGGTGTTAGTGCAATAATCATGAGTGGGTTTATACCAAAACAGTCATTCATACTCCAGATCAAGTTATAAAACGCAAGCGGAAGACTGAAAGAGGTAAACGGATGTATATAAAACCAAAAATGTCACAATCGGTCTCTAGATTATGAACACCTTACTGAGTCACCATATACATGTATTTGTTTCAAAAAAATCAAAATGCCAAAATGGTACAACTATACTGATACACAATGTAGCCCCGTCATCCGAATAGCCTAAGCGTATCCTCTAGAGAATTACATGTAGGAGAACTCATCCTGATCATCATAATAATCAGGCTCAGCCTCCTGTGTTTCATTGGTACCTACATCTAAGACAGAGTCCGGTAGGTGTCCAGAACATCGTCCCGTAACGTGGGAGTGAGTAGCTAACTCAGTGGAACAATAAAGCATAGGTTAACATGTTATCAAATCAGTCAAGCAGTAATGATAAAGTAATACAATCAACAATTCGAAGTACTCTTGTTAATGCAAGTATGAAACGCAATTGTGATGCATGCCCTCACCAACATACTCCCTCATGCGACACCATCTTACATCCGCGGCATGCGTTCATCCCTCAGTGCTCCACATCTTCCAGGCACATGCAGTGCGATGATGAGCATGATTACCGAGTTGTTATTAGTTCCATTTCAAACAGTAGTATTGGAAAACTAAGGTACCTCCCTCGTACTATTCCCAAACATGATCCATTCTAGGGTCGTTAGTCCTAGATAATCTCATACGATGATACGGTTCTAGGTCACTGTAAAGGGCTGTCAGGGCTGTTACACACATTCGTTGCACCACTCCCCGATCACCTTATCAATACAGACCTAGTTTATACTCTGTTTACTACGGGAAGGCTCGTCGCCTCTCCACAGTTTTAGAGTATGCTCGAGATCACTACAAAGGGCTCGTCACCAATCAATGTAGGCCGAAAGCTCGAATACAGTGTCCCATACTACCGTATTCGGCTCACGAGTTTGGGTTGCTCACTGGTCACTACGGGGAGGCTCGTGGCCCAAGCGTAGGCCAACAGCTTGACCACGGTGTCCCATACCACCATGCCCGGCTTATGAGTCTTAGCGGATCGAGGTACCAAGGTTAACAGGATTACACTGGTAAGTTTAGTACCTTAGGTTCAAGCAGTAGTGTCCAAACATGGTGAACATATATTAAACAGATCGGGTTACGTGATGAGCTCGACTAGCACGAGCGCATGATCCGCTGGACGACATGAAGTGCATAAAAACTTCGCATGGCCTAACCATTGTCACCAACCGAAGTACGACTCGGGTTCGTCAAACACATCCTACGTGGCGAATGAATCTCAACCACGAACTCAAGTCTGTTACCGATTGTCTGGATTATAATCATAGCCCCAATCACAATCAATCCTTAACCAGAAGCATGCAGAATAAAGCAGGATAAACGAAGTACTTCAAGCATGTTAACAAGCATGTCATAAAGCATGTCATAGAGCACACAATAAACAGGAAATGCAAACACATATATTTTATAAGTGAGTAGTTAAATTAAACAACCAACCTGGAGGAAATCATATACATCTCTAAGTTAGTTGAGAATCCTATCTCAACACCTATCTAAAGCGCTATCATCTAAATACTTACTCTTATAGACATTTTCACAAACACTTAGAATACACTCTTTTAACCTACATAGCGTATACTAGCAAAATCATGAATTAGGGCGAACCCTTTCACCAAGTACGTATTATACACATATATAGCATGTTCATACAGTAATTAATCATGGCAAACACCCTTTCAAAATTTGTACGTATACGGTATTTTCTACAAATACGAAGAATACAATATATTCAACATAGCTAACGTATAACTGAAAAACGAAACTGGCAGCACTTTGTACATGTGCAATTGCATGCAGATTATGAATCTATCATTATCTATCATTGAAAGCGTTGAAAACCATAACCTATACGTCTAAAGTCCGCACCTTACACTGTAGAAGCGTAATAAGTTTGGTTGGAATGCTAAGGCTTCTTCCACGACAGTACAACGGCCTAAAGCACAAGTAGTGTTAGCCATTTCGCTACTTGAATCAATTGAAACCCTAAAACAGGTTAGGGTTAGGGTTTTCTTACATAGAAACGAAGCTGGAATCGCCGGAAAAGCGATTAGATCATGAGGGTTAAGCGTGTATTGCAAGAGGATAGAGGATCAGGAAGGTTCTCCCACAACTCTCACACTTTCTCTCTATTTTCTCTCCTAGGGTTTTTCTTAAATTCGTATGGGCTGAATGAAAGAGTGTTTAAGGTCCTTATATAGCCTAAAACATCACCGAAATAGACATAAGGTCAAGGTATACTTAGGTTATAACCAAAGTGGGTCTGTTCTGTCTCAACGAAGCACTTCTGGCGGCCCCTTTTCTACATGCGGTCGGACTTAAGCTCACCAACCTTGGATCTTGGTGGAGTTAAGTTTTCGTTCCAGTCGGATTCTCAGATCACACGTGGCGGACTAGTTTCAGTTCAACGGTCACTGAAACTCGATCAGGGATTTCAAGTACACTGCCATGTATATGAAATGTTTCCTGATCTGAGGGTGTATTTGGGTCAGATTCTGACGGTCTGATTGCTTATATTTAGCCCGCAAACATCAAGTCTCAGATTACTTAAATTTAATTTAATTTATAAAGAAAACCTGGTTTTCTCACACTCCTCGCTCCGGGCTCAAGCGAATAACCGTGGGACACTATCTGGATTTGATCTCCGAGATGGTTATCAAGCCCAGCAAGGCGGTCCTAAGTTTATAACTTCATATCATTCGGACTTTCGATGTGCGGTCCAGATCTGATACGGAGTTTCAATGTGCTCCCGAGAGCAGTTGGGTAATGAAATTGATCCTAGATTTTAGGGTAACCTAGCGTTAATGATTCTACAAGTTTTGGGTCTTGTAGATCGTATTTAAAGTGATTCAAGCGGATTTCATGGCTAATCTAGTTTAGCACTTAGTTAACTTTATCTAATTTCTAAAAGATTTGATCCTAAGTGATTTCTGCCTAAGGTGATACTCGGGCCATTGCACGAAATTTTTCGAGTCGTTACAATCTACCCTCCTTAATGAAAAATTTCATCCTTGAAATTAGTACCTTTTCATACTCCTTGAGAATTTGAAGGTAGTTCTTTTTGACCTCGGCTTCTGTCTCCCAAGTAGCTTCCTTCTCTATATGATGTGTCGACAGTACCTTTACCAGTGGAATAACCTTACTAGGCAATACCTGCTCCTTTCTGTCTAGGATACGTGTCGGACACAGTACATATGTAGCATCCTTGCTCAACTGTACCTGCTCCCATCTGATGATATGCAAAGGATCAGGGACGTACTTCTTTAACATGGATACATGAAATACGTTATGCACACCCGCAAATGGAGTGGGTAAAGCAAGACGGTATGCCACCGCTCCCACTCGATCAAGTATCAGAAATGAGCCAATGAATCGCGGCGTAAGCTTCCCCTTCTTCCCAAACCGAAGGACTCTCTTCATAGGGAAAACTCTGAGGAATACGTGATCTCCAACCTCGAACTCAAGTGGTCGCCGTCTCATATCGGCGTAGCTCTTCTGTCTGCTCTGTGCTGTAAGAAGTCGACGCCTGATAATGTCGATCTTCTCAGAGGTCGCCTGAACCAACTCTGGGCTAATCAAGCTCTTCTCACCAACTTCTGTCCAGTAATGCGGTGCTCTACAAGGGCGTCCATACAAGGCCTCGTAAGGAGCCATGCCAATACTCACCTGAAAGCTGTTGTTGTAGGCGAACTTTGTGTACAGGAGACAGTTATCCCAACTGTCCTTGAAGTCTAAAACACAAGCTCGCAGCATATCTTCTAAAATCTGATTCACCCGCTCTGTTTGCTCGTCGGTCTGAAGGTAAAACGCGGTGCTGAACTTCAACTTCACACCCATCGCTTCCTGGATACGAGTCTAGAAAATAGATGTGAATCGCGTGTCTCTGTCCGACATGATCTCCAAGGGAACTCCATGCAGACGCACTATTTCTTTGATGTACAACCTAGCCAACTCATCTGCAGAATTCGTCACTTTGATAGGGAGAAAATGAGCCGATTTGGTTAGTCGATCCACGATCGCCCAAATAGAGTCATAACCCTTTCTCGTCTTCGACAGCCCCGAGATGAAGTCCATAGAGATGAAGTCCCACTTCCATTCAGCTATGGGCATGGGCTGAAGGAGTCCAGGAGGTCGGCGATGTTTGCCTTAACCTGCTGGCACATTAGACAACGGGAAACATACTCGGAGATATGAACCTTCATATTGTCCCACCAATACGAACGCCTCATGTCCTGGTACATTTTCGTGCTACCAGGATGCATCGCAAGCTTCGATTTGTGGGCAGTCTCGAGAAGCTCCTGTCTCAAGACATGAATATCTGGAACGCATAGGTGCCACGGTATCGTAGGCCCCCATCTGTGCCAACTCTCCACTCGGAGTCCTCGGCGTCGCTAGCTTGCTCTCGAAGCTCAGACAACCGCTCATCGCCCTTCTGGGCCTCGATAATCATATATCAATAAGTGGCCGCACCCGAACGTGCGCGACACACTCGAATGGCTCTTCCACTGTAAGTTTCTGCTCAAAGTCCCGCACGAATTTCAACATATCCCACTCTGCTACTATCAGCGGAGCCGCAAATGCTATAGCCTTTTTGCGACTCAACGCGTCTACCACAAGGTTGGCCTTGCCAGGATGGTAGGAAACCTCAAACTTGAAGTCCTTCAAGGTCTCCATCCATCAGCGCTGCCTCATATTCAAGTCCCGCTGAGTGAATATATACTTAAGGCTCTTGTGGTCGCTGAAAAGCTCGAACTCCTCTCCATAGAGGTAATGTCTCCAGAGCTTCAATGCAAAGATGACAGTTGCTAACTCAAGGTCATGTGTAGGGTAATTCTCCTCGTGCTTCCTTAATTGTCTCGAGACATATGTAATTACCCTGTCCTTCTGCATAAGGACACAACCCAAACCAACGCGAGATGCATCAGTGTATATAGTGTACTTGACCCCTTGCTCTGACAATACTAGCACAGGGGCGGACGTCGGTCTGTCCTTCAGCTCCTGAGAAGCTGCTTCCGCCTTCTCATTCCAGGTGAACTTCAGATCCTTCCATGTCAACTATGACAATGGTCTGGCTATTTTCGAGAAGTCCCAAATGAATCGTCGGTAATAGCCTGCCAGGCCCAGAAAACTCCTCACCTCAGTAACCGAACCAGGCTGCTTCCAGTCCTGAACGACGGCTACCTTAGCCAGGTCCACTGCTATCCCTTCCTTGGACACCACATGTCCCAGGAACTTGACTTCCTCCTCCCAGAAGTCGCACTTCTTATACTGCTTGAACAACTGGTTCTTCCTCAGAGTATCTAGGACTGCCTATAAGTGTTCCTCATGTTCTTCCCGACTCGTAGAGTATACCAGGATGTTGTCGATAAACACAATAACGAATCAGTATAGGAATGGCCGAAATACCCGGTTCATCAAGTCCATAAACACGGCCGATGCGTTCGTAAGACCGAACAACATCACAAGGAACTCGTAATGCCCAAAACAGGTCCTGAAAGCCGTCTTCTGTACGTCTTCATCCCTGACGCGCAACTGATGATACCCTAACTGTAAATCGATCTTCAAAAAATATTTTGCCCCTCTCAACTGATCAAACGGGTCGTCTATCCTGGGCAAAGGATATTTGTTCTTTACGGTTAACTGGTTCAACCTACGGTAATCAATACATAACCGTAGCGATCCGTCTTTCTTCTTAACAAACAACACAGGTGCTCCCCAAGGAGACACACTGGATCATATAAAGCCCTTCTCTACCAGTCCATCGATCTGTTTCCTCAATTCCTCCATCTCACATGGAGGCATGCAATAGATCGGTAATGAAATGGGTGTCGCACCAGGCACAAGATCAATAGTGAAGTCGATCTCGCTCCAAGGAGGTAACCCAGGAATCGGTTCAAACACGTCCGCAAAAGCGTGAACTACAGGCGTATCCACAAGCATCGGAACATCAGTAGCCTCTAATGAAGAAGCGAAACACCACAACCAAGAAGCGTGACTGACCTGAACAGGGAAAGTAAAAGTCGTGCCCTCTGGTCCATGGGCTGTAACATCCTAGTCTCGCAATCGATCTCTACTCGCATCTCAGTAAGCCAGTCCATACCGAAAATGACGTCGTAATGGAATAGGGGGACGACGATCAGGTCGACTAATATAGTTCTGCCACCCAAATCTATCGGGCAGCCCTCACACATACTAGTAACATCAGAGAAAGTCCCTGTGGTAGTGATGACCCTCACTCCCCTCGTAGGAGCAGTAATCAACCCCAGTCGCTTGACTGCCATGCATGAGATCATAGAGGTAGTGGACCCTATGTCCACCAGCAAGAAGACAGGAATACCTTGGACGTGTGCAGTGACCTCAAAGGCCATAGGTGCTGAAGGTGCTGTCTCTGGCTCCTCCGCAGTAGTGCATGAAGACGTGCCTGCTGAGGTCGATTGGGTTGAGGCACCATAGGTCGTTGTGGCGGCCTAACACGAGGTGCAGGAGGTCTGAAGGATGGATGTGCAGGTGCTGTCCGTAGTAGTGGAGCCGATAAAGCCTGAGGGCGAGGACGATCAATCCGCTGCGGTGGTGCAAACCCGCTGTCTCTCATCCATGCGAAACAACTCTCTGCAGGATGACCCTATTTTCCGCAGTAAGAACAGGTCACACCTGGACGCCTGATAGGAACTACTGGCACCGCAATCCTAGGAGGAGAGTCAATATGAGGCATCTTACCAAGGAATGACCTACTCTAGATATCTGGTCGTGGCCTAGGAATCATAGGGCCACGAGAACGTGTCAGTCGTTCAACATACTGCTCCGCGCACATAGACATATGAACCAACTCGGCATAGGAGGGTATACTGACACAGCACATCTTCGACCGAATGTCAGGTCGCAAGCCCTCAGTAAAACGTCTAATCCGCATCTACTCATCAGCAAGGATAGTCGGAACAAAGCGGCCCAACTCAGTAAAGCGATGCTCATACTCAGTAACTGTCATGCCTCCCTGTCTGAGGCGTAAGAACTCGTTCTCCCTCTCGTGTCGATAGGCCTGAGGATAGTATTTCTCGTGGAAGTGGAACTCAAAGGCAGCCCATGTCCATACATATCCTACTGCGATGGTCCGCAGTATACTATCCCACCACAAGCTAGCCTCCTTCTCGAACATAAAGGAGGCTAACTCGACCTGCTTAGCCTTAGTACAATGCAGCATCTTCAGTATCTTAGAGATGCGGTCCAACCAGTATTCAACCTCCTCGGGTCTGTGAGAACCTGAAAAAGTAGGAGGCCTCAAGCACTGGAATCGCTCGAGAAGACAGCGAGTATCCACGTCTCCCGCAGTGTAGGCAGCAGGTGCAGGTGGAGGTACATCCTCAGCTTGAGCAGGAGGCTCTACAGTCTCGGTAGGGTGTGTAGATGGTGGAGGTGGAGTCGCTCTCCCACTTTGAGATAAGACCGCCAAGAGCTGCTGGTGCTGCTGCTGCATCAACATCATCATCTGCTCAAACTTATTAATAGGTGGAACAACCTATGGCTCATACTGTGTCGAAGAGGATGCTTGGTTCTGCTCGTGAACTGGTGGTGTAAAAGGTGGTAGTCCACCAGTAGGACTAGCAGAAGGCTGATCTGAGCCTAAACCCAGGTCCGTAGGACCACCTCTGCGGGAAGGAGTCTAGTCTATCGAATCAGTGAGCAAGAGGGGTGTCGTGCTCCTTGTATATTTCCGTGGCATGCCCTATACAGCATAAGGTGCAACGCATGTAAGATGAAGCATAACAATACAATACACAACCACTTAAGCATTCCACATACTTCATAGCAAAAGAGGCTGCATGCATTTCATTTAGCAAAATTGTCACAATACATGGATAACAGGGTTACATGAATCATGACAGAAGATGCATGCGAGCTAATTACAACCAAGCTTCAAATACTAAAAACATACTACTAACTACTACATCCATCAACATGAAAACATAAACCGCCTAAAGAGGTAAGCAAGACAAATTACAAACAACAGCATGGATGACTAGGCATCCGAGTTAGGCGATGGAGGAGGGGCATCTTTGTCCTGTACACAGCACAGGATAGTCCTCAATGTGTGAGACACCTTCTTAAAATTTCGTTTCATGAAGGTTTCGGTCACCTCAAGCTTGGCTCGGGTCTCACCAAGCTCGGCCCGAACCTGCCCAATCTTTTACCGCAGGGCGGCTTGGCCCTCCTCGATGCGAACCATACGAGCACCAACTTGTAACACCCTGAAAATCGGGGGTCGAGTAGCAACTCAACACCCGAGTTCCAAAACATCACTTATGCAACACAAATGCTTATGATTGAATGTTGTCGGTGTTAGTGCAATAATCATGAGTGAGATTATACCAAAACAGTCATTCATACTCCAGATCAAGTTATAAAACGCAAGCGAAAGACTGAATGAGGTAAACAGATGTATATAAAATAAAAAATGTCACAATCGGTCTCCAGAGTATGAACACCTTACTGAGTCACCATATACATGTATTTGTTTCAAAAAAATCAAAATGCCAAAATGGTACAACTATACTGATACACCCTGTAGCCCCGTCATCTGAATGACCTAAGCGTAGCCTCTAGAGAATTGCATGTAGGAGAACTCATCCTGATCATCATAATAATCAGGCTCAGCCTCCTGTGTATCATCGGTACCTGCATCTAAGACAGAGTCTGGTGGTGTCCAGAACACCGTCCCGTAACGTGAGAGTGAGTAGCTAACTCAGTGGAACAATAAAGCATAGGTTAACATGTTATCAAATCAGTCAAGTAGTAATGATAAAGCAGTACAATCAACAATTCTAAGTACTCTTGTTAATGCAAGTATGAAATGCAATTGTGATGCATGCCCTCACCAACATACTCCCTCATGCGACACCATCTTACGTCCGCGGCATGCGTTCATCCCTCAGTGCTCCACATCTTCTAGGCACATGCAGTGCGATGATGAGCATGATTACCGAGTTGTTATTAGTCTGTTTCAAACAACAGTATTGGGAAACTAAGGTACCTCCCTTGTACTATTCCCAGACATGATCCATTCTAGGGTCGTCAGTCCTAGATAATCTCATACGATGATACGGTTTTAGGTCGCTGTAAAGGGCTGCCAGGGCTGTTACACGCACTCGTTGGATCGCTCCCCCATCACATTATCAATACAGGCCTAGTTTATACTCTGTTTACTACGGGAAGGCTCGTCGCCTCTCCATAGTTTCAGAGTATGCTTGAGATCACTACAAAGGGCTCGTCACCAATCAATGTAGGCCGACAACTCGAATACAGTGTCCCATACCACTGTATTTGGTTCAAGAGTTTGGGTTGCTAACTGGTCACTACGGGGAGGCTCATGGCCCAAGCGTAGGCCGACAGCTCGACCATGGTGTCCCATACCACCATGCCCGACTCATGAGTCTTAGCGGATTGAGGTACCAAGGTTAATGGGATTACACTGGTAAGTTTGGTACCTTAGGTTCAAGCAGTAGCGTCCAAACATTGTGAACATACATTAGACAGATCGGGTTACGTGACGAGCTCGACTAGCACGAGCACATGATCCGCTGGATGACATGAAGTGCATAAACACTTCGCGTGGCTTAACCACTGTCGCCAACCGAAGTACGACTCGGGTTCGTCAAACACATCCTACGTGGTGAATGAATCTCTACCACGAACTCAAGTCTGTTACGATTGTTTGGACTATAATCATAGCCCCAATCACAATCAATTAAATACTTTTACAGACATTTTCACAAACACTTAGAATACACTCTTTTAACCTACATAGCGTATACTAGCAAAATCATGAATTAGGGCGAACCCTTTCGCCAAGTAAGTATTATATACATATATAGCATGTTCGTATAGTAATTAATCATGGCAAACACACTTTCAAAATTTGTAAGTATACGGTATTTTCTACAAATACGAAGAATACAGTATATGCAATATAGCTAACGTATAACTGAAAAACGAAACGGGCAGCACTTTGTACATGTGCAATTGCATGCAGATCATGAATCTATCATTATCTATCATTGAAAGCGTTGAAAACCATAACCTATACGTCTAAAGTTTGCACCTTACGCTGTAGAAGCGTAATAAGTTTGGTTGGAATGCTAAGGCTTCTTCCACGACAGTACAACGGCCTAAAGCACAAGTAGTGTTAGCCATTTTACTACTTGAATCAATTGAAACCCTAAAACAGATTAGGGTTAGGGTTTTCTTACCTAGAAACAAAGCTGGAATTGCCGGAAAAGCGATTAGATCACGAGGGTTAAGCTTGTATAGCAAGAGGATAGAGGATCAGGAAGATTCTCCCACAACTCTCACACTTTCTCTCTCTTTTCTCTCTTCTCTCTCCTAGGGTTTTTCTTAAATTCATATGGGCTGAATGAGAGAGTGTTTAAGGTCCTTATATAGCCTAAAACATCACCGAAATAAACCTAAGGTCAAGGTATACTTAGGTTATAACCAAAGTGGGTCTGTTCCGTCTTAACGGAGCACTTCTGGCGGCCCCTTTTCTGCATGCGGTCGGACTTAAGCTCACCAACCTTGAATCTAGGTGGAGTTAAGTTTTCGTTCCAGTCGGATTCTTAGATCACACGTGGTGGACCAGTTTCAGTTTAACGGTCACTGAAACTCGATCGGAGATTTCAAGTACACTGCCATGTATATGAAATGTTTCCTGATCCGAGGGTGTATTTGGGTCAGATTCTGACGGTCTAATTGCTTATATTTAGCCTGCAAACATCAAGTCTCAGATTACTTAAATTTGATTTAATTTATAAAGAAAACCTGGTTTTCTCACACTCCTCGCTCCGGGCTCAAGCGAATAACCGTGGGACACTATCTGGATTTGATCTCCGAAATGGTTATCAAGCCCAGTAAGGTGGTCCTAAGTCTATAACTTCGTATCATTCGGACTTTCGATGTGCGGTCCACATCTGATACGGAGTTTCAATGTGCTACCGAGAGCAGTCGGGTATTGAGATTGATCCTAGATTTTAGGGTAACCTAGCGTTAATGATTCTACGAGTTTTGGGTCTTGTAGATCGTATTTAAAGTGATTCAAACGGATTTCATGGCTAATCTAGTTTAGTACTTAGTTAACTTTGTCTAATTTCTAAAGGATTTGATCCTAAGTGATTTCTGCCTAAGGTGATACTCAGGCCATTGCACGAAATTTTCCGAGTTGTTACATAACATTCAGTCCCCATGCTGTGAAGGGCCAAGAGGCTACCGACTGGTGAAGATCTTCAGGGGGTATATGTATGATATTGCCATGCACTTGGCATTCGTGGCACCGCTTTGCGTAAGCTATCACATCTTCAAACATTGTGGACCAGTAATGCCCCATTCGATGTACGCAATGGAATAAATTTCGACCGGCTGGATGAGCTCCACATTCACCTGAATGAGCTTCTTGTAATATCCGACCTGCTACCTCTGTGTCCAAGCATAGTAACAACATTTCATTATAGGATCTTCTGTATAGCACTTCATTGCATATGATGAATTTTTTCAACCTCTGCTTAATTTTTAGCCTTTGCAATAAGTCTTTTAGAAGGATATCATATTTGAGATAATCAAGAAACAGCTGGCGCCAGTCGTCTGTGGTGATCTTTAAACATGATATAGGAAGTTCTTCATCATTTTCATTGATGAGCTCTGGTGATGGTAAGAATCTTCATTCTTCAATCGTTACTTGGAGAGGACTTCGATCAGGATAGCATAAAGCTGTAGCTAAGCTGGCTAAAGCATCTGCCTTCATGCTCTCGCATTGCGGTATATACTTAATCTCAACATTATGAAATTGTTCCAGTAATGCTACGCCCGTAGGCAATATGGTAGAAGCTCTTATTTTCTTATTTCGAACTCTGTTGTCAACTGATTTATCAGTAGTTTAGAGTCTCCAAATATATGTACATTTTTATCTTCATTTCTCGTGCCATCTCCATTCCTATAATGAGGGCTTTATATTCGTCCTCATTGTTGGTGCATGTTGTGCCCAACGTGAAGGAATATGGTAGTAGATCACCTTGAGGGTTGATAAATATTACTCCAGCACCTATTTCTAAAGTTCGAGAAGCACCGTAGAAATACATTTGCCTTGAATAAGGCGATTCAATCAACATTACTTGTTCATCTGGGAAATCATCTGTGATTACTTTGTTGTCTGACACAGGATGTGACGCTAAGAAATCTGGCACTGCTTGTCCTTTTATTGCTTTTACCGGTTCATAGGTGATTGTATATTCTGAAAGCAATAACATCCACCTAGCCAATCTTCCTGACAACATCGGCCTTGTCATGAAGAACTTTATGGGATCAACTCACGAGATCAAAACTATGTCATGAGAGAGATAGTAATGTCTTAATTTCTGCATTGCAAACACTGATGCCAGCCATACTTTCTCGATTGGCAAATAATTGCATTTTACACCTATTAGCGTTCAGCTCAGATAATAGAGTGTGGTTTCTTTTCCTTGTTCATTTGCTTGAGCCAATAAAACTCCTAGGGAGTTTTTGGCTACAAAAATATACAGGATGCGAGGTTTGTCTTTCACAGGAGCTGTTAATACCTGGGGCTGTTTTACCAACTCTTTGATAGAATCGAAAGCATTCTGTCATGCCTGATCCCATACAAATTCTGTCCCCTTTTTCACTAGATGAGCAAATGGTTGACACCTTCCAGCTAGATTAGAGATAAAGCATTGGATATATGCTAATTTTCCTTGCAAGCTTTTCAATTCTTTCAGTGTCTTTAGTGGCGGCATTTCTTGAATAGCCCTGATCTTTCCTAGATCAATTTTAATTCCTCTGTGCCTGATGACGAAGTCGAGGAATTTACCTGATGAGACACCAAAGGCGCATTTTGTCGGATTCATCTTTAACTATTTTCTTCTGAGTCGATGAAACACTGAAGATAGATGCTCACGATGTTCTTCATGACTGCTCGATTTGACTACCAAATTGTCGACATAACATTTTACGTTTTTGTGTATCATGTCTTGAAATATATTCTGCATTGCTCTCTGATATGTTGCTCTGGTATTCTTGAGACCAAAAGGCATGACTTTATAATAATAGATTCCAAGAGAAGACCTATATGCAGTCGCTTCTTCATCCTCAGGAGACATCCATATCTGATTGTATCCAGCGTATCCGTCCATAAATGACATGATAACATATTTCATCGTGCTGTCGATCAACAATTCTGTTATGGGCAATGGGAATTCGTCTTTTGGACATGCTTCGTTTTAAATCCCTGAAATCGACGCATACTCTGATTTTTCTGCTTTTCTTTTTCATCGTGACAATATTTGATATCCATTTACGATATTTGACTTCTCTTATAAAACCAAATTTGATCAACTTGTTTACCTCTTCCTCTATTTAGCGGGGTTAGATCTGGATGAAATCGCCTCTACGCTTGTTTAATCGATTTTTTTTTTTTTTTTATCTTTAGAGATATTTAATCGATGCATCGCCACTCACGGTTCCAAGCCTGGTATTTCCACATATGTCCAAGCGAAAACATCTTTATTTTCTTTCAACAATTTAATGTACTGATCGGCTTCCTGTTCAAACATATTGGCATTTATAAATGTATGTCGCGGTTCTTTTTCTATTCCCAGATTTATTTCTCACAAAACATTGATTGTCGGTTTTCCCCGTCTTCTAGCTATTTCGGAGCTATTTTTGGATGCTTGCTTAATTCAGAATCTGCTTCTTGGATGACCGCTGAACCTGCTACGATCACGTTTGCTTGTGCATGAGAAGACTATGCTCCTAATCCGTGGAATTTATCTCGTGCTTCGTCATTCACACAGATCGGGACTTGTATACCTTTGCCATTATTCAAGTCAGTTCTTTACAATCGAAACCTATTCTTTTGTCTTTATCTCTGATGGGGCATAGAACTCAATGGGCTCAGGATTCTTCAAACTAGACTTAACATGAAATCTTTTAGGCATATCTGGAAATGGCTTATTTCTTTCAGCGTATGTTAAGGGCACCGTATAGTTCAACTGCAGAATTTCTAGTTGTTCAAGCAATAGTAATGTCAGAGGAGGATGCCCAAGTTGTCTCAAGTGTTTCGGCATGAAATAAAATTTCTTTTTCGTGTTCACTTTCCTAGACAATTCTATTCTCACAACTTTCTTTTCTATTTCCTTTTTCTGGCTGTCTATTATAGCCATGTTTCTATCATCTTTCTTCTTGTCTTCGGCTACAAATTCATCATAGTAGCATGCATTCGCGAAGAAGGATTTTGCCTCTGTATACGGTCTTGCATCAACCATCACTTTATACTAGATGTCGTTCCTACAATATTTGTAACATTGATGTAGAGTAGATGGTATAATACCATATTGATGCATCCATGGTCTTCCTAGGAGGAGATTATACGTCCTTACTGCGTTGATAACATGACATACAATGTTCGTAGTCAGTTATCCTATCTCCAGTGTCAATGTGATTTTCCCCATCGCCAGTTGTCCGTCTTGATTAAAGCCTTCTATCATCATTCCACTATGGCGTAAGTAAGAGCGGCGATATCCAAGCTTGTTCAGGACTGTCAACGACAACAGATTCACTACAAACCCATTGTCTAACATTATTCGCTTGACGTGTTTATCACGAATATGACCAACAATCATCAATGGTCTATTATGTTCTTCATCGCAAGCCAGATCGTCGTTAGAGAACGCAATAACAGATATACAACCATTTTGCGCTTTTGGCTTTGTGTTTTTCATCTCGATAAGCAGTGCTTTTCTAATGTTATTATCAGACAGAGCTTGAATTGGGGTTTGTCTAACATCTTTTTGTAATCGCAGCGCATCATATACGCTTAATCGGGCTGGGATGCTTTTCAAGTGATTCACTACGTCATAAGTTACTCTTTCATCTTTATTTCTTTCTCCTTTTCCATTATCGGAATGTGTTCCAGATGTTTCTCCTTGTACTATTTCGAATCTCTACTTCTGGAGGGGGCTTGTTACCCTTTTTCTTGAACGCAAAGTAATTACTACCACTTTGCATAAATCCTCTGAAGATTTGGTGGTGTTCGTGTCACAACTTTCTTTTTTTTGGATTTTTTCTTTTCATATGTGGTTTCTTGGGCAGAAGTATGTTCACTGTTGCTTTTCTGTTTCTTTCTTTCTCTTTCCCCATCACGATTTTGCTTTTGTTTATCATCCTCTACAGTATGTTCTTCAATGTAAAATAATTTTTTGTAGGGTGTCTCAGCAGGCGATGATAGTGGCAATAGTTCTTTTTTTTTTTTTTTTCTCAGCCTCCCTAGGACGTTTAGAGGGAGGCAATTCTATTATTTCGGTGATCAGTAATTGATTCATCATGGGAATGACGTCTTCCCTTTTAACGCATACCCTTCATGAGAATTGAATGGTCTAGGTCTTTTATTACCAACGCGTCCTCTGTAGCGGTCTGTATATTCTCTTCTTTCCGTTATGTCTATCACGAGGAACGTTATTTTTCTGTTATTAATCAACAACATTTGCCATCAATCTCTTTTGTCCTCTTCTACCTGTCTCGCTTTGAAATCCCGGCATTCTCCTGGTCATCAGCTCCAGTACATGCGCCTTTGTAGTGAGATGGCAGAAGGTTATTATGTCGGTGCTGGTGAGGCCGAACGCGATCCCTGTTTCCATAGAATTCAGACACATATTTACCTATTCTTTTTCTTCCTGCAATTTTCTGCATGATGCCCCCAGGGTTTTCCATCGATTGATAAAATTTTCTACTGGCTCATTCTCCCTCTGCCACACAGAAGCTAACTCGATGATGTTGACATCCCGATTAGACGAGAAGAAATTAGACATGAACGCGTCTTGCATCTGTTCCCAGGTTTGTATAGATTCAGGGGTCAGAATCGAATACCACAGGAATGCCTTTCCTGTCAAAGAAGATCCAAATAATCGTAAATAATAATGCGGGATTGTACAAAAACTACTCATAGTCGTAATGAAATGCATGAGATGTTCCTCTAAATATCCATCTCCTTTGAATTTTTTAAAGTTTGGGTGCTTGAAGTGGGTGGGGAACGGATCATCTTCAACTTCTCTGGGGTACAGCGTTCTATATCAGAATCTTCCCGGATGCTCGCGTTCCCTTTTGGTCTTGAGGACCTCTGTTATTACTTGCCACATTTCGTCATGCCTTATCACTCTCGCTACGGGAGCCAATCCGTGTGACCCTGCTGTCGGCAGTTGTGAGCCTTCGGGTTACTGTTCATGGCCGTTCATGGTAGCTATCATAGGAGGGGCCACAATTTGAGTCGCGTTGTGAGTAAGGGTGGCCAACGCTTCTCGGAGGCTCCTACATTCCTCTATTAATGTTCTTTGCACCTGCGCCATTTCGGCCATACGTTCATTCATAGTCGACAATGGGTTTTGACTGGTTCCTGCCATACACACAGCGGCCTCCTCGCTTCCTGAATAAGTTGTTGTCGAAGTAGGACAAAAGTATACTAGCATGAGAGAGTTTAATGAGAGAAGACTCCTACTAGATTCTCTAACACTCATGTAGGATTCAGACGATTGCGACACATTTTATAAAGGCGTTGTTTGCGAAGGCGCGATGAATTTTGTGGAGAATGATTCGTCTTCTATGGACAAATTTTCCTTTTTCCTTCCTAGTCCACCGAACATTTGCAACAGGAAGGGCTGGGAAGTCTTCCGAAGTGAAAGAACAAGGGGACTTTCCAGGGTATAATACTGGCGGAGCAACGTTGGGTTTAGTTTTGCTACATTTCGTGTCACTGATCCCCTGATCATTTGCGATGGGGCTAGTTTGATAGCCAAACGGGCTTAGGGTTTCAACATTTGTTGAGTGTCAAATATAGCATATTCTCCCCTATTTATATCTTGGTTTTATAAACATGATGATGCTTAATGGTCTATTTTATACATATTTGTGTTGCAAGGTGAATTTGAGAGCTTAGATTGAAAAGAATGCTAAAAGCATGGATTTATGCTTAAGAATCACCAAACCAAAGATTAGATCTTAAAAGACCAAAAATGAAGAATTTACATGTCAAAGATCCAAGAAAACCAAGTGAGAAATGAAGAGAATTGAAGACTTGAAGTGAAGAAAAGGAATCCTAAAAATTTACCTGCTTCGACCAGCTTAAGCTCTGCCTCGACTAGCCCAAGAAAATTCGGCTTGAACTCCAACAACATTATCTTTCAAATTCGCGTGAACTTCGACCAGTCGAAGATTCCACTCGACTAGTCGAAGATGACCTTCGACTTGTCGAAGATTGCCTTCGATTCGTCTAAGGTTACGCTGATTTTGCGTGGAATGCATAAATTTGAGGCAGTTTCCGGACTTTTCCAACTCGGGGCAAAAGGAGAGCCGCCGCCAAGAGTTTTCTTCTTCTTCCTTAGTTTATTTTTATGCTTTTCTTAAGAGTTCTTAGTTTAATCATGTTTATGGTTGGCTAAATCTCCTAGCTAGGGCTAAGAGGTGAAACTTGTAGCGTGATTGGGATGTTTATTTTGCTTTGATTCATGGTTTTATGTTGAACTTCATTGATTTCTAGTTGATTTTAAGGAATACTTTTAGTTTTTAATTGTTTGTTGTGACTCAAATTACAGTAGATCTATGATAGCTTTGAGTATCTTCTTTTCTTATTTGAGTTTGTGGGATTGGTAAATCCTGTTGTTTGCCATTGTCTCCTGGGCATGGTTGGGTGATAAAATTCCTTCCAATCTTCACAATTCTCTTCCATTGAGGCTAGATCAATGTGAAGTTCAGAGATTTGATAATCACGCCTTCTAATTGGATAAGATAGGACTCTGATTCCAATTGGATCTCTTGAATCAAGTAAGGTAGCATCCCAAAAGCTACAAGTGGATCCCTGGCACCCTAGTTCCCACCTTTAAATTCACAAGTTTCAATTACATCATTCACAATTACTCTTTCCAATAAATCAGATTTAAATTTACATCTTTTCGAGTTCTAGTTCTAGTTACTTTCAGAAATGTATGAGTTTAGTCCCTGTGGATTCTACCTCGGTCTTACCGAGATTATGAATACATCACGACCCTACACTCGGGGTTGTGAACAAGTTTTTAGCGCCATTACCGAGGACTATGACTACGTTTTTCTGAAATTAATTGGTATTAGAATTAGGTTAAGATTAGGATTTTTAAAAGTTTTTAGGTTATGATTTGTTTTCTAAATTTGTTTTTAGAAACTAACTTGGTTTTCTATCTTGTAGGATCCTCCAAGCAATCTCCAATCCGGTAACCTTTTTCCAAATCTCTCTTTTCTTTTTTCTTTTTTTAGATTTCTTAATTGCTTTAGTCTCTCTCTAGTTTTCTCTTTAGGTTTAGGTTAGATTATGAACTTGAGGGCTGAGAGTGTTTCATGCCCAGGTGGGTCCGTGATAACACTCTACGTCTATTGAGTGAAGGAGGATTAGTCGAAGGGTTGCCTATTCATCACAGGATTAGACACCACTTAAGGTCCTCTGAGTTAATAAAAGTGATGGCTGCGAATCAACCTGCAATCAACCTCAACCTCTGGTTAAGGAAGCTGAGGATGAGAATGAGGTGCATCATGTACTGAGATTATCTACAACCTGCGGGAGTGAGTACACCGTCCAGCATGATCTTTCCAAAGAATGCAGGACATATGGATATCAAGCCAGGAATGATCCAACTCCTTCCAAAGTTCCATGGACTCGAATCTGAAAATCCATATCTACACATGAAAGAGTTTGATGAGATAATAGTCACTTTATACTTTCCTAATGTGTCTGAAGACACGATCAGGCTAAAACTCCTTCCCTTCTTCTTAAAAGAAAAGGCTAAGATGTGGTTGCACTCACTACGTCCACGATCGATTAGCAGATGGAACGACATGACAAGGGAGTTCATTAAGAAATTTTTCCCATATCATAAAACGAACACCCTCAGAAAGTCAATATGAACTTCGCCTAAAAGGAAGATGAAACATTCTTCCAATGTTGGGAGCGATTCAAAGATCTTGTTAGTTCATGCCCACAACACGGTTTTGAAACATGGCGCATAATAAGTTTCTTCTACGATGGGTTGACATCTTCCATGCACCAAATGGTTGAGACAATGTGCAATGGGGAATTCATTAACAAAGATGTCGATGATGTGTGGGATTATTTTGACAAGCTTGCTGAAAACACACAATCATGGGACATCTCCCCAAAACCTAACACCACTTCTAAGCCTACTCAATCAAAGGAGAAGGGTGGAATGTATCTTTTAAAAGAGGAAGATGATATAAATGCTAAAGTGGTTAGTCTCATAAGGAAACTCGAGTCCATGAAACTTAAGAAGGATAAGGCTAAGGAAGTTGTTTGCAGTATTTGTGCATGCAACATACATACAACTGAAAATTGTCCAACAATACCTACTTTTCAAGAGGTATTGAATGAGCAATCAAATGTCGTGAACAATTATTAAAGACCTTTCAAGGGACCCACCTCCAATACTTATAATCCTAGTTGGAGAAATCATCTAAACTTCAGCTTCAGGAATGGACAAACTGCTACTCCTCAAGGATTCCCTAACTAGTTTCTAAATCAAGGGAAACCTTAAGAGGATCCGATCCTAGAATATATTCAAGAACAAGAGCTATACAATCAAAAGATGGAACAAGCATTCCAAGATATCAAAACCACAATGGGAATGATTACATCGTCTATTCAACGGATGAGTCACACTTAATGAATGGGGAGAGAGGGAAGCTTCCAGCTCAACCTCTTCTCAATCCAAAACCGCAATGTGAAATTAGTTATCCAAGCTCTTCGAATCAAATGGAGCAAGCCAAGTCTATCACCACTCTTAGAAGTGGAAAAACAATTGATAAATCTATTCTGGTAGGGACTGAAAAGTCAAAGGACCCGGAAGAATACACGAATGATAGACCTAGCACTACTCCACATGGATTAGAACTAAAACCTCTAAGCAAGCCAATTGCTCCATTCCCCCAGCGATTGATTGCACCAAAACCTCTAACCAACTCACAGGATATTCTAGAGGTGTCGAAACAAGTGAAGGTCAACATCCCTCTTTTGGATGTCGTGAAACAAATTCCTTCATATGACAAATTTTTGAAAGACTTATGCACGCCCAAGAGGCAGCAAAGTATCAAAAAGAAAATTTTCTTGACAAAAAAAGTGAGTGCCATCCTCAAGCAAATTATGCCACAAAAATACAAAGATCCTAGTAGCCCAACTATTACTTGTATAATTGGGAATCACCAAATTAAGAATGCACTTCTTGACTTTGGGGCGAGAGTAAATCTGATCCTTATTCAGTCTACAAACAACTTGGTCTAAGTGAATTAAAACCCACCCGGACCACATTACAACTTACAGATCGCTCAGTTTGTGTACTGAGGGGGATGATTGAGGATGTGTTGGTCCAGGTTGACAAATTCTACTATCTAGTAGATTTTATCGTCATGGATACTCTGCCCATTGTAGATATGAGCACTCAAATCCCTATCATACTTGGTCGCCCATTCCTTGCTACATCCAACGCTATTATCAATTATAGGAATAGGGTCATGTATTTTTCTTTTGAAAATATGACGTTGGAGCTCAATATCTTGTTTAACATGAGCAGACAAGTAGAGGATGATGACGAGGTCCACGACATAAACATGATAGACTCCTTCGTGGAAGATAGAACCCTGATGACCTTATCCTCTGACCCTTTAGAGATGTGCTTGGCATACTCCCCCAATTTGGATGATGACATGATTAGGGAGATGGATGTCATGCTTAATACTACACTGGTACTTGAAGTTAACCAGTGAGGTATGACCTCCTTATTACGGGTTGCCCGACTGGTCGGGAACTGCTCCCTTTTATCAAAGATAGACTCCTTGTATTAGTCAACTTGATTTTTAGTCTGAACTCTACTTTAAGGTTCGGGCCGTTAATGAGGGTGTTTTTTCCCTTCTTTGAGATAGTCGATTATTGGGTCCATCCAAGTTGGTCCTGAATTGACTGGAAGGACTGCGCTTCCGTCAGTCTCACTGATGCTTGGTTTGGTTAGGAACTCGATTGGGGTTGACTTCGGGATATCGTCATCTGCTGCTGTGGCGAGCTTTGGTAGCATGTTGTTCACAACCCCAAGTGCAAGGTCGCGAAGCAGTAATAACTCAGTGAGATCGATGTCGAATCCACAATGACTAAACTTGTACGTAATTGAAAATAACTAGAACTAGAACTAGAAAAAGATCTAAATTGAATTCTAGAATAGTTGAGAGGAATAGTGAATAAAGTATCGATAATCAAAAGGAAACTAAAGTGCCAAGTATCCACTTGTAGCTATCAGGATGTTACCTAACTTGATTCAATAAACATAACTGGAATCAAAGTCTTATCCTATCTAATGGAAGATGAAGCAATTAAATCAAATCTCTGAACTTTTCATTGATATAGTCATCAATTAAGGAGTATTGTGATGATTGGAAGGGAATTCATGCATCCACCATGCCAAGGTGTAACATCCCGGATTTTTGCCAACCTGGGATTAGATGTCCTTAGGCAATGAGTTACTCCTAACACTTTATTAATTCGTCAGAACTGAACCCCACAGTCTAAAATCGCTTCTGAACCCATTTCCTTCACAAATCTCACCCTTCACTACCTTGTTCTTTCAATTTTTCTAAGCACTTTCATCCTGGACACTATCCTAAACTAGCTAAGTAGTATAACTTGGATCACTTTATATACAAACTACAAAGGCCCAGGTATCACCTCAGACAGAAATCATACAGGACTAAATCCTTTAGAAATTAGGTGAGAATTAGCTAGTGCTAAACTAGAGTACCTGTGAAATTATCACCAACCGCTTTAAATACGATCTGCAAGACCCAAAACTTGCAGAATCATTGACGCTAGGTTACCCTAAAATCTATGATCAATCTCATTACCCGGTTGCTCTCGGGAGCATCTCGAAACTCCGTATCGGATCTGGACCGCACGTCCGAAGTCCGATTAACACGAAGTTAAGGAACTAGGACCGCCTCGCTGGGCTTGACAACCATCTCGGAAATAAAATCCAAATAGTATTCCAGCGCTATTCGCTTGAGCTCGGAGTGAAGAGTGTGAGAAATGTGAAATTAATTCAAAATAAAATATCTTAAATAGTAATCTGGCACCACTCACTTGCAGATCAGTATTAAGCAACCAGACCGTTAGAATCAGACCAAATTACACCCTCGGATCAGGAGAAATTTCATACACATTTACATGTACTCGGAATTCCGATCGAGATCCACTGACCGTTGAACTGAAACTGGTCCGCCACGCGTGATCTGGAAATCCCACTGAAATGAAAACTTAATAGAATGTCGATCCAGCGTTAGTGAGCTTAAGTCCGACCTTTGGCTCAAGGAGGGCTGCCAGAAACCCTCTTTTGAGCTGAAACAATGCCGATTTGATTATAATGTAAGTATACTTTGAACATAAGTCTATTTCGGTGAATTTTTAGGCTATATAAGGACCTTAAACCCTCTCTCATGGCAGCCATACGAATTTGAGATGGAGAGAGAGAAAAGAGAGAGAAAGTGTGGGAGCAGTGGGAGAATCTCCCTGCCACTCTTCCCTGCCGCTATTCGGGCTCTACCGCCTGATTCTCATCGCTTTCCCGGTGTTTCCGGCGTCATTTCTAGGTAAGGAACCCTAACCCTAATCTATTTTGGGGTTTAGACAGTTGTAGGTTGTGAAATAGCTAACCTATTTCGTTCTATAGGTTGCCAAACTGCCGAATACGGAAGCTTAGCAAACCTATCGACTTCGTTACGATTCTATGACACAAGGTGCGGACTTTAGGTGTATAGGTTATGGTTTTCAACGCTTTCAATGTCAGATAATGATAGATTCATGATCTGCATGCAATTGCACAAAGTGCTGTCTGTTTTCCGTTTCGATTAAAGATGAAAAATATGGAATTCTACATACTCTAGGTATTTGTAGAAAGTACGGTATACGTATATTTTTTGGAAATATGTTTGACATGTTTATTTGTTATATGGATATATGATATATGGATAAAATACTTATTTGGCAAAAGGATTCGCCTAAATACATGTTTTACTTATATACACTATGTATGTTGAAAATGCGTATTCTAGAAAATACTGTATACGTATAAATTTTGGAGATGTATTTATCATGATTATTTGTTGTAGTAATATATTATACATGGATAAAATACTAACTTGGCTAAAGGATAGCCCTAATACATGTTTTGCTAACATGCACCATGTATGTTGTAATAGTGTATTCTAAGTGTTTGTGAAAATGACTGGATGAGTATAGAATTCTCATTCGTGCTTGCCATGACTGATTGTCATGGATTCATGATTGTTGTATTGGCGATACCCCCTTTGACGAAAGGATTTGCCCTAAATCACGCCACGGCCAATATACACTATATATGTTAAAATGTGTGGCCCAAGTGTTTGTGGAAATGACTGAATGAATGTGGAACTTGGATTCCTGCTTGCCATGACTATCCGTCGTGGGTGTACGCGTGTTATGATTGGGGCAACTCCCTAGTGAAGGGATTTGGCCTAATGGCTATGTGATCGACATATGTCATGTATGTTGATGTATGATTGTTTAAGTGTTTCTTGAAATGTCTGAATGAGTAGTAGTTAGCAAATTGTAATATATAAGGGTGTTGAGATATGATTCTCAACCTCTTTTAACTATGTGTATGATCTCCTTGGATAGTTGTGTGATTAGGAATTGAACATGTACAAACTCATGCTTGTGTTGTGATTCATAACATGCTCAACTGCTTTATGATTTTAACTATGTAATGCATATGTTTAAATTTATATTTACGTTGTATGATCCGTCATGGGTGATGGGGGAGCGGAGCAACGAGTGCGTGCAACAGCCCTGGCAGCCCTAAACGGATAATACCAGACCTTGATTGTATGAGTTGAATCTTAATCCACTACTGCTTTATCTATCTGCACTTGATCGTGTTTGGGGCTATGACTATAGTCCAGACAATCGGTACCAGAATTGCATTCGTGCCTGTGATTCATTTGCCACGTGAGATGTGTTCGACGAACTCGAGTCGTACTTCGGTTGACGATAGTGGTTGGCCACGCGAAGTGCTTATGCACTTCATGTCGTTCAACTTGTTGTGCGCTCGAGCTAGCCGAGCTCGTCAAGTAACCTGATCTGTCTTATGTATGTTCACCATGTTTGGATGCTATTGCTTGAACCTAGGGTACCAAACTTACCAGTGAAATCCCGTTAACCATGGTATCTCGATCCGCTAAGACTCATGAGCCGGACATGGTGGTATGGGACACCGTGGCCGAGCTGTCGGCCTACGCTGGGGCCACATGCCTCCCCGTAGTGACCATTGAGCAACCAAACTCGTGAGCCGAATACGGTGGTATGGGACACTGTATTCGAGCTGTCGATACTTACGGCGAGAGCCGAGTATGGTGAGACCTGTATTCGTGCTGACGGGCGACGAGTCCTCTGTAGTATCTTCGAGTATACTCCAAGGTCTGTGATTGGCGAAGAGCCCTTCACAGCAACTAGAGTATGAGTTGAGCCGAGTACGGTGAGACCTGTATTCGAGCTGACGGCTAGCGATTGAGCCGAGTACGGTGAGACCTGTACTCGAGCTGACAGTCAGCAATTGAGCTACATACGGTGAGATCTGTATCCGTGCTGACGGGTGACAAGTCCTTTGTGATGCCTTCGCTATGCCTCTCAAACCATAATATCGTATGAGATTAACTAGGATTGACGACCCTAGAATGGATCATGTTTGGGAATGATACAAGGGAGGTACCTTAGTTTCCCAATACTACTGTTTGAAATGGACTAATAATAACTCGGTAATCATGCTCATCATCACACCGCATGTGCCTAGTAGATGTGGAGCACTGAGGGAGGTATGCATTCGCGAACGTAAGATGATGTCGCATGAGGGTGGTTTGGCAAGGGTATACATCATTATGTCATTTCATACTTGCATTTAATAAGAGTAGTTAAACTTGTTTGATTGTACTGCTTTATCATTACTGCTTGATTGAATTGATAACATGTTAACCTATGCTTTACTGTTCCACTGAGTTGATCACTCACGCCGATGTTACGGGACGGTGTTTGCAACACCAACCAGATTTGTTGAGTTTCAGGTGTTGGCGATGCTTATGAAGCAAAGCCGAACTACTACTATGATGTTGAGGAGGAGTTCTCCTACATGTAATCTCTGACAGGTCTATGAAGACCTGGTATTGTATTGACGGGGCTACGGTACTTGGGATAGGAGACATTACACTTCCTCACATTTGGTATATTTTAGAACTGTACTTGTAATTATTTAACCTGGTAATGTTATCACACTCTGGAGACTCATCATAGTTTATATATTTTATCTATCTATCACAGTCTTCCGCTTGCAAATTTAACTGTCTCTGGAGTATGATATGCTGTTTTGGCTTAATCTCACTCATGTTCAATACACGAATACAGTCAACATTCAATCATCATTCATTTTGTGGCATAAGTGATGTTCTGGAACTCGGGAGTTGAGTTTATGCTCGACCCCCGATTTTCAGGGCGTTACACAAGGAGATGATGGTGAATCACGAGTTTTACCAATCTCACAATCTCAAAACAGAAAAGGAAGATATTCAAAGCTATCACAACATCTATTGTAATTTGAGTCACAATAAATCATAGAAAACAAAAAATATTCCTTAAATTCAAACTAGAAATCAATGACGTTCAACATAAACAAGAATCAAAGCAAAGGACGCCTAGATCCATAGCTCAAGTGGTAGACTAAGTGAAAGATACCTCATTTCAACACGAAGGTCTTAGTATCAATTCCCTAGTGGGGGTGGCTAACAGTGAAGTGTGAACTAACAGTGGGTGTACTAACAAGCTAACAAAAAAAAAATCAAAGCAAAGGAAGTATCAAAATAAACTACAGCTTCACCTCTTAACCCTAGTTAAGATATTAGCTAGTCATAGCTAACTCAAAAATAAAAGAAAAAGTAAAAGATATACTAGAATCCATGAAGAAATAGAAGTGGAAGAACGTTGTTAGCACTCCGTGTAGGCCTTCTCTCCCTTTCTAAACCCTAAAAGATGTTTTGGAACATCTTAGGGACTCTTATTTATAATTGTGGAACTCCAACTTTCACACCGAGTTGAAAAAATTCAGAAACCACCTCAAATTTACGCACTCTACGCAGTTTCCAAAATAGACTTTCAGAACTTTCATTTTTTAGACTCGGAGTTTTATAATATATTTTTTCAGGATAATTTTCAAGAATATGGTTTTTTAGGACAATTTTCAGGATTCCTTTTCTTCTCTTCAAATCTTCGATTCTCTTCATTCCTCACACTGATTTCCTTGGAATTTTGGCATGTGAATTCTTCATTAATGACTTCCAAATCTCAAAATCTTCATTTAGTAATCTTTTGAGAATAAATCTTCCTTTTAGCATCAATTTCACCTCAAGCTCTCGAAATTACCTCGCACATGAAAACATGCATAATTAGATCGATTAAGCACTATCCTGTTTGTAAAACCAAGGTATAAATAGGAGAAAATATGCAATATTTCACACTAACAACACCCTAACCAGCATTTTGCTAGTCCCAAGCAAAACATTCGTGAAGTGATCTTTAATCTTTAATGTTCAAATTACTTTCAAAAAACAATCTTTTGTGCAATCAAGTATGAATGAGTACAATCTAAAGAAGTGAGAGTGCACATTTGAAAACCTAGAGCCGAATCACACGAGAAATCAATCAAAAAGTTTCTTTATCAATCATTTAAGAGCATAAGTTCATATATCAAGTTTTTCCAATATGCTTAGTGAATTCTATTTACTTTTCATAACATACTACTATTTCATAATTTTAGCCATGCTCATCACCTCAAGTTTTATTGAATAATCAAGTACTGATTTCGAACTTATCACCTTTTCCTTCTTTTTTAGTTTTTTATTTTATATCGACGGTCCCTTTTATTTATTCATTCTTTTCAAACTTTCCATTCCTTTCTAGTCTTTTCATCATAGATGACCTTTTCGTCGATCTCTCTATTTTTTAACCGGTTCTTTTCATCTTTTTAAGGTGGATAAAATTCTCCAGACTTAATTCTCAATATCTATCAATGACACACATACTAACAATAAGAAATTCTAGTACAATTCATAGAAAGCAATTTGAATGTGGCTTGTGACTTAGATTAACATGATATTCAAACTTCCTCTAAATCAATTAAATGCAAGAATTTAGACGATAGTCTACTCGGTTGATCAAACTCCAACAATTTAAAGTTCAATCTCCATCTTATCATCATACTAAAGGCATTCTTAAATACGCAAACTATCACTTACCGAATAGGTTTTCAATTTAAGAAATTGAAATTTTTCAAAATTTTTGCTCAACGATTAAGAAAACACTGATTAGTTTACCTAATCCATACCCCCAACCTAAAATCTACATTATCCTCAATGTAAAAGATATAAGTATGTAATACACATGAGACAATGAAAAGAAAGAAAAATTGATGGAAAGGTAGTACTTGAAGAAGGAGAATTGAAGCTTTTCCAAAGTTCTCAACATTAAATGGGCTAGCACGAAAACTAAACAAATTGAAAGAAAACTATCGTAATCCTAAATCCTACGAAAGCAATAAACCTAACTACACCTCTATCAGACTAGGAGGTCAATTCTGATACACAGGATCAATCAAAGGTATGGACATATCCTCTTAATCAAACTTCTCAACAAAAGGCTTGAGATGATGTCCATTCACTTTAAAAACATTGGCATTCGTCGAATTCTTTATCTCAATGGCCCCATGAAGATAGACATTAGTAACAATGAAGGGACCGGTCCAACAAGATTGAAGTTTACCTAGAAAAAGATGTAACCGAGAATTGTACAAAAAGACTTTTTGACCAGTTATGAATGATTTCTGAAGGATGTTTATGTCATGAAATACCTTCATCCTGTCTTTGTAAATTCTCGAGTTTTCATAAGCGTCATTCCGGATTTCTTCAAGTTCATTCAATTGAAGTTTGCACAGCGAGCCAGTGTTACCCAAATTAAAGTTTAGATTTTTTATAGCCCAGTAGGCTTTATGCTCCAGCTCCACAGGTAGGTGGCAAGCTTTCCCATAGACAAGTCTAAAGGGAGACATTCCAATGGAGGTCTTAAAAGCTGTACGGTAAGCCTATAAGGCATTAGTCAAGAGAATTAACTAATCCTTATGGTCAGCGTTAACCGTTTTTTCTAAAATTTGTTTAATTTTCCTGTTGGAAATCTCAGCTTGCCTGCTTGTCTGTGGGTGGTATGGTGTGCTCACTTTATGAGAGATGCCATATTTCTTCATTAAGTTCTTAAATGGCCTATTACAAAAGTGTGAACCTCCATCACTAATGATGGCCCGAGGCATTCTGAACTGGGAAAAGATATTTTCTTTTAAGAATCGAATGACTATTTTATGATCATTATTCCAGCACGGGATCACTTCAATTAGTGACATATTCTATTGTTAACAAAATGTAAATATTCCCAAAGGATTAAGGGAATGGTCCCATGAAATCGATGCCCCAACAAACAAATGCTTCAATGATAAGAATGGAGTTCAAAGGCATCATATTTCGATGGGACAACCCTCCCAATTTCTGACAATACTCACAAGCTTTATAAAACTCATGAGTATCTCTGAACATCGTGGGCCAGTAAAAGTCGCACTGCAAATTTTGTTCGTGGTTTTTTAGCGGAAAAGTGACCACCACAGGCCTGAGAATGACAAAAGGAGATGACACTCTAATGTTCATTGTCTGGCACACATCTCCTTAGAATTTGGTCTAGGCAATATTTAAACAAACAAGGATCATCTTAAAAAAATTTACGTACCTTAGCAAAAAAAATTTCTTATCTTGCGCACTCCAATATGTTGGCGTGAAACCTATAACAAGATAATTCACAATGTCAGCAAACCAAGGTAATTGGGAGAGTTTAAACAATTGTTCATCAAGGAACATGTCATTTATTGGTGTCGGCTCAAGGGAATCGAGGAGATCAACTCTTGAGAGGTGGTCAGCCACTACCTTCTCTACACCCTTTTTGTCTCTTATTTTTATGTCGAATTCCTAGAGTAGGAAGATCCATCTTATCAGGCGAGGCTTGGCATCATTCTTAGAGAGAAGGTACTTTAGCACCACATGATCAGTGTAAATGGTGATCTTAGATCAGATTAAGTATGACCTAAATTTATCCAAAGTGAACACTACGGGTAAGAGTTCCTTCTCTGTAGTAGAATAGTTCATTTGACCAGAATTTAGAGTTCTACTCGCATAGTGAATCACATAGGGCTTCTTCTCTTTTCTTTGGCCTAACACTGCCCCAATAGCATAATCAGACACATTACACATAATCGTAAAAGATATGCTCCAGTTCGGTGGCTGCATTATAAGGGCGGTAATCAACATGCCCTTAAGCTTAGTGAAAGCTTCATGGTATTGTTCAGTCCACTCGTATGGTGCATCTTTTTAAAGTAGATTTCATAAAGGATGAGAGAGATGGCTAAAGTCCTTTATGAATCGTCTATAAAATCCGGCATGTTCTAGGAAGGATCACACATCACGTATGCTCTTGGGTGGAGGTAGGTTAGAGATAAGATCAATTTTAGCCTTGTCTACCTCAAATCCCTTGGACGAAATTATTTGTCTAAGAACAATTCCCTTGGAAACCATGAAATAACATTTCTCCCAATTCTGAACCAAATTCTTTTCCTCCCATCGCTCCAACACATTTTTAAGATTTTCCAAACACTCACTGAAGGATGAACCAAAAACAGAAAAGTCATACATGAAGACCTCTAAATATTGCCCCACCATGTCAAAAAAAATACTCAACATGCGTCGCTGAAAAGTGGCAAGGGCATTACACAGTCTGAATGGCATCCTTCGGTAAGCAAAGGTACCAATGAACATGTGAACGTTGTCTTTTCTTGATCTTCAAGGGCTATCTCTATCTGATTGTAGCTCGAATATCCATCAAGGAAGCAGTAGTAAGAATGACCAGCTAGCCTTTCCAAAATTTGATAAATGAAGGCAAAGGAAAGTGGTCCTTATGACGGTATTCAACTTTCTGTAGTCAATGCACATTCTTCAACCTGTAGTGACTTTAGTTAGCACGAGTTCATTGTTAGCATTGGCTATGATGGTAATTCCGGACTTCTTAGGAACCACCTGAGTTGGACTCACCCATTGACTATCGGATATAGGGTATATGACACCCACATCCAACAACTTAAGCATTTCTCCCATAACTACCTCTTTCAGGTTTGGATTTAATCGACGTTGTGGTTGTCAGGATGTTTTTGCACTATCCTCTAGATGAATGCGATGAGTACAAATCAAAGGATCAATTCCCTTGAGATCCGCAATCGACCATCCAAGGGCTCTTTTATACTCAATGAGAGTATAAGTATACTCTCTTGTTCTTTCTTAAGGTGGGAAGAAATCACCACCGGGTATGTCTCATCTTAACCTAAGTAGATATATTTGAGATCAGCGGGCAAGGGTTTTAGGTCAAGCTTCGGTAAAGCTTTGAGGCTACATCGGTTTGGGGCAATTTCTCAAATTGTGGCCTCCACCGGTTAATTTCAAGTACCGGCGTAGCATCAAGCAAGGCATCAATCTCCCGAATCATGTCATCATCTAAATCAAGGGAGTGGGCTAAGTATGTCTCTAGAGGGACAGAGTATAAAGTCAAAAGTGCTCTATCTTCCACGAAAGAGTCGATCACGTTAATATCATGGGTATCGTATTCATCACCTGTTTGTTTGCCCATATTGAAAAAGATATTGAGCTCTAATGTCATATTTCCAAAAGATAGATTCATAATTTTATTCCTACAATTAATGATGACATTTGATGTAGCATGGAATGAACGACCAAGAATGATGGGTATCTGAGTGCTCACATCCACGATGGGTTGAGTATCCAGAACAATAAAATCTACTAGATAGTAGAATTTATCAACCTGGACCAACACATCCTCAATCATTCCTCTCGGTACACGGACTGATCGATCAATAAGTTGTAATATGGTCCGGGTGGGTTTTAATTCACCTAGACCCAATTGTTTGTAAATCGAGAAAGGAATCAGATTTACACTCGCCCCCAAGTCAAGAAGTGCGTGCTCAATCCGGTGGTTCCAAATTACACATGTGATGGTTGGGCTACCGGAATCCTTGTATTTTTGTGGCACATCTTACTTGAGGATGACACTCAATTCTTTTGTCAGAAAGATTTTCTTTTATATGTTTTTTCATATTTTGGTCGTACATAAATCTTTTAGAAATTTGGCATATGAAGGGATTTATTTAACGACATCCAATAGAGGAATATTGACCTTGAAAGTACCCTGGTTTGTCAAGTTACGTGAATGTTGAGTCAGAGTGTCTATAGAGCCTGATAGGAAGATCAACTCAAGCTTCTGCCTCAACCGGATGTGTGCAAGCTTGTCACAGGTAAAACTAAAGCCTCACATCCCATGACCCAAAACACCAGGTGAAGAAAACCTTTAAAAACAAGTTAGAAATCGTAGGGTTTTAAGGTGAGAAAACTTCTTTCAAAATAGGAAAATCTCTAAGTTTTTCTTGCCTTGTCGATTTTATCGAAACACCCTCGATATGATCGACCTACTCTGTCGATGTCCTCGATACCTTAACGATATTATCGATGTGAGGACCAAAAGTGTCCAGCAACTAAATATTCATCTGGATGGATTTATCGATGTATCGATACACCTATCGATATCATCGATATAGGCATTAAATATGTCCAGTAACTTCACAACATATCTGAACGAATAATCGATGTATCGATACACCTATCGATATCATCGATATTCAAATCTCGAGTCCATCGAGAGTGGCTCGATAAGATCGACAGGCAGATTTTGACGCCCCTATTTTTTAATGAAAATCTCAAATTCCTTCGATATATCGATGCTCTTCCGATATGATCTGAAATCAAATATCGATAACATCGGAAGTCCATCGATGATATTGATCGAGGGCGCGCTTATCTTACAACAGATATTTCAGGATATTTTTTAACTATGATCGGGGGCCCTTCAATAGAATCAATTTTCAAATATCGATGATATCGGCACCAGGTCGATTACATCGAACAAGGTCATAAATTGTCCAGCAAGCTTAAAGACAAATCAGCTAGATTTATCGATGCCACGACTCTGATCTCGATATCATCGACATTCAAATTCTGATGATCTCGATGGTTCCCTGATCATTCATGAAAACCTGAAATATTTCAAAGTCAAGTCTCTCTCATTTTTCAAGTTTCGATGGATCAAACCTGTCATCGATGGAATCGGAGTTCAAAATCCAATGACATCGACAATAGTTTCGATTCATCGACCAATTGGCAAAGAGTTTCAAAAGCGTATGACATTGAGTTTGAGTCATCAAGCAAACCATCGATGCTATCAAGAGTATACGCTCGATGATATCGAACTCTGTCATAAATGTGACCATTTTATATCTGTTGGAACTCTTTGCCTATATATAGAGGACTTGTCTTTTATTGCTATGAGAGAAAGAAGAGAGAGCTTTTGTGTGTTTCAACTTACATCTTATATCCAAAGCCCTTTCTCTCAAGGGAGTTCATCCTCGAATCCACCCTCACCATTGACATTCAATAGAGTAGATTGGGGAATGAACTTCCGTATTTAAGGATCCCCCAGCTACTACCTTAATGGCAAATCATTAAGCTGGGATGCCTTGAATGCATAAGATTGGAATCGCTCTATCTTCTTGATAGGAAAATATTGGTACATCATTTTATGTTGCGAATCAAACGAGCAGAAGACTCTTCGTCAACAAGGAGGAGGAGATCTTCGGCATTGAGCTAAATGGGACTCATCAGCTTATATGTAAGTATCCAGAGTCCAAGAGGACACTTGTGATCATTCCTTTCTAAGATTGAGCCTTAAGTAGTTCTCAACTTTTGAAGTCCTTAAGGAGGCCTCCAGCGAGAGTGTACGTGGTGGGTGTGTTGTGTGGACCCTTGCTCTGTAGAGAGCATACACATTTGGTTTGGAGTGAACTAGTAAAACGCTGGGTTTTAGGTGAACCGGGTAAAACCTTAGGGTTTGAGGTCAACCGTATAGAAACCTCCAGTAGGGTCTTATAGAAGATCCTTGGCTAATGTGCCTAAAAGTGGGTATGTTGTGTTGACCCTTGCTCGTGAGAGCATAAACAGTCAGCCTCAGTGTAGGTTGTAAAGGTTGAAGGTGAACCTGATTTAAAACCTTAAGTTAGAGGTGAACCATTGTGAAACCTCCTTAGTGAAATCAGGTACACTCAAGGGTTGAATGCGGTTACGGGGAGTGGAGTAGACTTATCGTCGAACCACTATAAAATGACTGTGTTTGAGATTGTTATTTTTATGATTGTGTGATTTACTTTAATAATTCCTCGTCTAAATATTTGATCATACCACACACACCTACACAGTCATATCCATCATAAGCTAGCTTGGATACTGCTTACTTCTAAGATAGTTTGTGATTGGATCCTCTACCAGGCTTAGAAGCCAGTAGAGTTACATTTGAGTAATCCTGATATTTGCATGATCATAGGATTAGTGAAGTAGGATTTTTAAATAAAACATAAAAACTTTAAAAAGTCCTATTTACCCCCCTCTAGGACATATTGGTATATTCCTTCTTCAACTAGTGCGGTCTTCACTGCCATTTCAGACCTTCACTTACTTAAGCACCTCTAGAATATCCTACGAGTTAGATAGAGGTTTTAGTGCAATCAACCGTTGGGGGAATGACGGAATCGTCTTATTTTGAGATTCTGATTCTATCTAATGTAAGATGTCGCTAAGTCCATCATCCTTAACATCTTCCGAGTCCTTAGGTGTTTTAGCCCTCACCAGAATGGTTTTGTCAATTGTCTTTCCCGTTCTAAGAGTGGTGATAGACTTAGCTTGTTCCACATGTTGATTGGAAGAGCTTGGGTCACTAATTTCATATTGTGGCTTTAGATTGGGGAGAGGTTAGGCTGAAAAAGTCCATTTCTCCCGAGTCACTAAGTGTGACTGTAACACCCCAGTTCCTGAAACTCAAGTACACTACTAGTTTTCTGAAAACCTGAGTATTAACCTTTAACGGTGGCTCAAATTTCACGTACACTTTTTTTTCCTCAGAGTTAGTAATATTGCAGAATAGAAACAATTAGGGCTTGTTTGATTTTCTGGCTCAAATGTAATTACCTTGTAAATGAGTAATCATTATTTACCAAGGTAATTACCTGCATCTTTCCTAATGCTGACTTGACCGGTTACTTTTTAAAAACTTAAATTAAGGAATTTGTAAAATAGATGTGGTGCCCACCATAATGTGTGTGGCTTATCCACACTACCCATTCATTATGCCAAATGAATTTAAGGCATAAGCCCAAAAATTAGGCAAATCCAAAGCTCAAGTGGTCCACACCACACAAAATTGTGAGAATCGAATGCCTACCATTAAAAACTTATTGAGGCCCTTAGAAGTTTTAGATCAGGATTATATTTTTCCCTTATCCTTGTCTATGTGACCCTATGAACGGGTTATATGGTGAATAAACCTCAATGTGGGCCCAGTAAAAGAATCAACTTTCAACGGTGGACAAATTAAGTCCATTGTTCCCTTTCATGTGGGCCAATTGAGCATTAGATCTTCCTAATTTTTTCAGATCATTCCCTGAAATATTCTAATAAAACATATGGACAACACGGATATATTATATACATTATGGTGGGGCCCATGGATTTAAGTTAACATTTTTTGACTGATTTTTTAGGTGGAATTACTCACTCATTTTCAAACAAGTGAAAAAGTAATGATTACTTCTTTACCAGGGATTTACCAGGATCATGGAAAATCAAACCGGCCCTTAAGTATAAGAGGGAGTCAAAATATACAAAACTAAATATTTCAAGCAGTTACCCAAAACGTAAACAAACCAATGTCTTAACGTTTTACAAAACATGACAATACAAATTTAATACAAATAAAGTCAGGAATAGAGAGTCGCAAGATCATCTGGCTCCTCCTTTTCCATATGAACACCAGCATGCGCGTCATTTATGTCTCTACACACTGAGTATGGTTTGATAACATCAATAGCTATCCCAATGAGGTATAACCCCCAAGATTTATCATATCATCAAGATAATTATGCATAGTTATCAAGAATAGTGTAAGACAAATATTTCACAATAATTGTCATAGTAATCAGATAAGGTTCATCAGATACGCATTCATTAAATAAATTTCACAGAGATAATCTCGTTTAAATGCATGCATGCATGCACATGCTCACAGACTTGGGGATGCACATTCAGCTGGTAAAAAGTCACCCAAGGAGAACTAACCACCAAGAAAAGTACTCGAAGGTACGCTTTAAGGAGAACTAGTCACCTGAAAAAGACCATGTAACGAGGACACCCAAGGTAGCCTAGTTTCCTAAAAGAGTACTCTATGTACATCCAAGGAAAACTAAACACCAGGAAAAGTTCATGCGAAAAGGATAGCCCATGGTGGTCGAATGTACGCAATGAAAACTTAGGATCACTAGGTAAAATACTCTACAGTACAGCCCGTAGTGACCCAAGAAAACTCCGCGTCTTGTATCGACCACCCGGTAAAGTCCGTACGCAATGAAAATGCATGATTATCCCAACCATTATTATTCTAATTTCAAACAACCATTTTATAGAAGCTCAAGGGTCACTATTGGGGTTTGTCACCCAACATAGGCCGACAGCTCAGGCATAATGTCCCATTCTACCATCTCTGGCTCATGAGACTAACAAACATGATGTTTTATGGAACCAACTCAACTAGTGGCCAATTATAGTTCTACAAGTGGAACTTACCATTGCAAGGTTATAGGATGGTTCATTAAAGCCACATAGGGCAAATATTACATCAAGCCGCATAGGGAAAACAATTCATCCTAAGGATGTGATAAAGAAGGGTTTTCTATATAAAAAAAAAAAAAAAAAAAACAAAGGTACTAAGGATCCATAAGATGGTAATTCCACAACAACATTCTATTTAATTTTACCAGGATAGATGATCACTAGTTCGAGGACCTCCAATCATTCCATCAAGTGATCATGAATGATAAATTAAATCATGTATAATATCGATATAACACATACATATCTAAAGCATTCAATTCAAATCAGAATGGAGGAAATTAGATCTTACTATATATTTAAATATTGAATTTAAATCCAATTTATCGATCATCATAAGGAATCAAAATCAATAAGAGCACTGAACCACTTTAAGCAATCAATAAAGTAAATGAACAAAGATGAATGAGCAAGCTAATTATCAAGATGTAGAAAAGCTTAAAGGGCGATCCTCACTTTTAAATTAGGTGATTGTAACATGAACACTCTGATGCATGAATCCAACTCGAACGGGTTAGATCTAAGTTCCACACACCATCTACAGTTAAGATCTTTAACCTTGGGCTTTAGTCTCCAACCTACATTTAAGGTTAGCCGTTTTAGAAATTTTTAAAATCTAAGTTGCGCAAGGGATGAAAATTAGTAGTAAAGGTTATAATTGATGATGACTATAACACTAGTTAGTATAACCCTCTAATATAAACTTATAACATCAATTATAATTTTAGACAATAGTAATAAATGATACTAACCACTAACTTCAAATGATATTAATAATAAAGGAAATAAATGATGAATTTGATTTGTGAAAAGAATGAAAAACAACTCACTTACATTGGCTCGGTTGAGTCAACTCAAAGCACCATCACATATTCTTCCTTGTTTCTCACTTCTTCTTTTCTTCTCATTTTCTCCTTTCTCTTTTCATCTTTTCTTCTTTTGTAGAGAATTTCCAGCAGGGTGTGGAATTGACCAGTCAGTGAGTCAGAGACCTGACTCGGTATTGAACCGAGTTGACTCAGTGACTCATCCAACTTCTCTTCTTCTTTTCTTTTTCATCTTCTTTCTCCATTTGCTTTCTCTTTTTCTTCCTCTTTTTCATTTTTTATGCACAACTGAGTCCGAACCCAACCTGCATTCATCGTGGCTCGAACTGGATTGACTCGAGTCAGAGAGTCACTGACTCGCCTGTCTTCTTGCACTCTATCTGACTTCCTTCCTTCTCTTTTCTTCTTCCTCTGCTTCCCTTTTCTCCTCTTTCTTTCTTTCTATTAGGAGGACCTGAGACACAAGACTCGACCCTAACTCAACATGACCCGAAACGAGTTGAATGGCTCAGTGAGGCAATCGGATGGACGTCTCTCTCTTTCTCCTTCTATCTTCTTTCTCTTTTTCTTTTCTTTTTTTTTTTCTTCTTCTTCTTCTCTTCTTCTTCTTCTTCTCTCTCTCTCTCTCTCTCTCTCTCTCTCTCTCTCTCTCTCTCTCTCTCTCTCTCTCTTTCTCTCTGTTCTAACCTGGTTCTGTTCTAACCTGGTTGGATAGACCTGGTGAAAACCCGAGACTCAGCCCGAACTTACAGCGGCTCGGTTCGGTTCGAGCTGGTGCAACAACGCACCCACCCTTTCACTCTCTTTCTTCTTTCTTTTCTTCTTCACCTTTCTTTCTCCCTCTTCCTTCTAACATTTTCACTCTTCACATGACCAAAGGAGTCTAGACTCAGACTTCACCATGCGGCTCAAAACACTTGAATCAATGAAGAAGATTGTGGGGAAGAAGGCAGCCATTAATGGCATCTTCACCATCACCATCTCACCCGCCAATCTGACTCTTTCAGTCAGTCCATAGGGACCCTAGAAGCTTAGAGGGCTGAAGGAATGAAGCTTGGATGCCATTTGAATGGTGGGTTCGAGCTTGGAGGAAAACAGCTCAATTTTGGAAAAAGTGAGAAGAACTATCGTAGATGCAGTTTCTCTCCTGGGAACTAGGGTTTTTGGGATTCCCACATATAAAATATCTCATTTTGGACAATCTGGATTGATTTGGATGGGCTTTTAAAAGTTCTTAAACGGTTCTGATTATGTCAGCTAATCTAAACCAGAAGATTCCCTCCGCGTTTGCTCTTGGCTCGAGAAAACCCTAAAATAGGGTCGAATTGGAGGGTTGAGTTACCCCAGATGAATGGTTAGGATAGAAAGAGGAGTCCGTTTATGGATCGTTAGCTAACGGAGAAAACGGAACTCCTGTTTCTGAAATAACAGCCACACGGAGCATTTTTTGGCATGAGCTCGCACGTACGCACATGCGTAGTAACATGCAAGATGGGTATGGTTTTGGTCAGTCTCACGTGTTCTCCAAGATGAATGGTTCAGATCATCCATCCAATCTCAACAGGGGTCCACTTGATCGAACGGACACACGACACCTAATTAAACCGAGCGCACCTCTACTTGTGTTGATTAACGTGTTCATGCACACATGCTCTCACATGTGAAATTTACAAGGTTTTGATTGGCCACACGTCTGGAGCACAATGGATGGCTTGGATCTTGCCAAGAGTCCATGATAGTGGGCCACAATGATCCCAAACACACGTTGTCTGTTTAAATAGCGGGCGACGGAAAAATTAGGGGGAAACTTCCTCTTGCGATTAGGTTTTTGGTCAAAACTTGTTTGACCAAGTTGGGTAGACGGTGGGTGTACACTCTATCGTGTACACTCAATGTAAAGGTGGGGTCCATAGTGAAGTTTCATTGAATCGACACTGATCCTCCCATGTTACGGATCTCATTAGGTCGCCTGGCTATAGATGAGGCAGATCTAAAGCTCAGGTGGGCCATTTTATTTTATTTTTACGATTTAATTGACGATTTCCATCAATCTGATGATCAGATCATTCTAAAATTGAACGTCAATGGTCAAAATGGTCCCAAGGGCCCCTTAGTTGGAAATCAATGGTTGGATTACTGATAAGATGGTCTAATATACATTTATAATTTTAAATAGTTTTGTTATAATATTTTTAATAACATTATTATTATTATATTAAATTTATTATTATTATGTTTTTAATCATTGAATATTTATATTCAAATATGATGGTTCAATCTTTAGGAGTTGTATTATAGGCTTTTTCAAACTAATTTATCTATATTTATTTATTTATTTATTTATTACGCTTATTTTATTTTATTTCAGATTAACGTTTTGATGTGAAAATTTGATATTCTAATTTTTGAAATTAAGTGGTAGGTTGGGACTTATCCAATGAAGGTTAATAACGTAGGTTATTTGTATCGTCACACAAACATGTTAATCTAGTGTATAATAGTAACATCCGAGTACACAAAAGTACAGGGTGTTATAGTGACTCAATCCTTTGAATTGACGATGTAAACATTCCCATTGTTGTTTTGAGATCTTGGAATGCTTGCACTGTGTTCTGATTGAAAAGCTCGTGGTTTTACATGGATTTTTTAATCGGATCCTCTCGAAGTTTCCCTTGATTTAGAAGTTGAGTAAGGGCCTCTTGAGGATTGGTCGTTTATCCGTCCCTCCAACTGAAGTTTGGATGGTTCCTATAATTGAAATTGTATGTGTTTGAGGTGGGTCCGTTGAACGGTCGTTGGTAAGTATTTACGGCATTTGATTGCTCATTTAAGAAAACTTGAAAAGCAGGGATTGTGGGACAATCCTGCGTCGCACATATGTTGCTAGCACAAATACCATAGACAACTTCCACGACTTCCCTTGGTTTGATAGCTTCCACCTTCTTAAGTTCCATAGCCTCGACTTTCTTGTGAGATTAACTACCCTTGCACTCATGTCATCTTCTTCTTTTAAGGCATACATTCCTCCCCTTTCCTTCGATTGAGTAGGCTTATAAATGGTGGGTCTTGGGGAGGCGTCTCATGATTGCATGTTTTCTGCTAATTGATCAAGGTAATCCCACCCATCATCGGCCTCCTTGTTTATACATTCAACGTTACACATCATCTCTACAAATTGGTGCATTGGCGAAGTTAATCCATTATACAAAAAGCTTATTGTCCACCAAATTTCGTAGTCATGATGTGGACAGGAATTCGTGAGATCTTTGAACCTTTCTCAGCCTTAGAAGAAGGTCTCTTCCTCTTTATGGGCGAAGTTCATGATTACCTTCCTTAAAGTGTTAGTTTTATGAAATGGGAAAAACTTTTTGAGAAATTCTCGAGTCATCTCGGCCCATGTGCTGATAGATCGTGACTTTAAGGAGTGCATCCACATCTTAGCCTTCTTCTTCAGTAAGAAGGAGAACAATTTGAGTCGCACTATGTCCTTAGACAAGTTTGGAAAGTGTAATGTGGCGACTATCTCATCAAACTCTTTGATGTGCAAGTATGGACTTTCAAAGTCTAGTCCATGGAATTTAGGAAGGAGTTGTATCGCTCCAGGTTTAACATCCATGTTTCCTGCATTAAGTGGAGACACCATGCTGGAAGGTGTACTCACTCCCACCGGTTGTAAATAATCTCACAAAGTACGAGGCGCGGGAACATTATACACCTCATTCTCATCTTAAACCTCCTCAACTGGAGGTTAAGGTTGATTTGTAGCCATTACTTCAATGAACTAAGAGGATCTCAAGTGGTATCTAATCCTTTGATGGATAAGCAACCCTTCGACTAATCCTCCTTCACTGAAGAGATGTTGAGTGTTGTCATGAACCCACTTGGGCATGAAACACGCATAACCCTCAAGAACCAAACAACTACAACCTAGAAGAAAGAAAACTATAGCAAATAAAAAATCTAAAAAAGAAAGAGGTTACTACTAGATTGGAGTTGCTATGTTAAGATCCTACAAAACAGAAAACAATGTTAGTTTCTAAAAATAATTTTAGAAAATATCATAACCTTAAAAAAAAGTTAACCCTAATCTTAACCTAATTCTAATACCAATTAATCTCAGAAAAATGTAGTCGTAGTCCCTAGCAACGATGCCAAAAAACTTGTTCACAACTCCAAGTACAGGGTCGCAATGCAATAATAACTCGGTGAGACCAAGGTCGAATCCATAGGGACTAAACTTGTAAGTAATCTGAAAATAAATAGAACTAAAACTAGAAAAAGATCTAAATTGAATTCTGAAATAGTTGAGAGGAATTGTGAATAAAGTATCAATAATCAAAAGAAAACTAGACACCAAGGATCTACTTGTAGCTATCAGTAGAGGTGTACACAAGTCGAGCTTTGCCCAGCTCGTGCTTGACTCATACTGCTCGAGTCTCAGCTCGTGCTCGGCTCGACCTTCGAGCTTGGAATAGTAGCTCGTGCTCGGCTCGGGTGAGTTCGAGCCGAGTTCAAGCAGAGTTCAAGTCGAGTTCAAGCCCAGATCTGGGGCTTATCTTTCTGGAGGAAATCAAACAGATCCAGGCCGTGCTCAACGCTGGAATTCACATCAGATCCATAGAGATAACAGCGGGCGTCGAGGCCAGCATAGTAAGGGAGGTAAATGGCGTCGGCCTTTGTAGGGTCCATTGCTAGGCAGCGATATTCAAGGATTCGACGGTGGTAAATGAGCTCGAGCATGTCAGGGTCAGTCTGGTAACACCTGTGGGAGTGGTTGTAGGTCTTTTGACCGAGGCCGTGGTTGGTGGTGTACGGACAGAAGTCATCGTAGACGGGGTAGTGGGAGCAATTGGCAAGGAGGTTGAGATTGAAGTGAGAGGGGAGATTTCAGATATGGATCTAACGGCCGCGGCAGTCTGGGTTTGGGGAGATGGACGGATTTGATTGGGTTAAGCGGGAAGTGGAGAGAGAGAGGGAGATGAGGAGAGAGAAGAGAAATAAAGGGAGAATGGAAGAGGGCATGGTGATGATTTTGGGGTTTTTTTTTTAATGGTATCTGTACCAAGTCAAGCCGAGTTCGAGCAGTATTCGAGTCGAGCCGAGTCGAGCAGGGGCAAGCTCGAGCGCGACTTGAATTCATTTCGAGCACCAAAAAACAGATTGACTCAGTTCGAACTCAACTTCTATCCGAGTAGAGTCGAGCTTTTTTGAGTCGAGTCGAGCGAGTTACCGAGCTTTTGTTGCTCGTGTACAGCTCTAGCTATCAGGATGTTACCTTACTTGATTCAATAAACACAACTGGAATTAGAGTCCTATCCTATCTAATGGAAGATGAAGTAATTAAATCAAATCTCTAAACTTTTCATTGATCTAGTCCTCAATGAAGGAGTATTGTGATGATTGGAAGGGAATTCATGCATCCATCATGCCTAGGAGATGATGGTGAATCACGAGTTTTACCAATCTCAAAATCTCAAAATAGAAAAAGAAGATATTCAAAGTTATCATAACATCTATTGTAATTTGAATAACAAAAAAAAAAAAAAAAACTAAAAATATTCCTTAAATTCAAACTAGAAATTAATGATGTTCAACATAAACAAGAATCAAAGCAAAGGAAGCATCAAAATAAACTACAGCTTTACCTCTTAACCCTAGCTAAGAGATTAGCTAGTTATAGCTAACTCAAAAATAAAAGAAAAAGTAAAAGATATACTAGAATCCATGAAGAAATCGAAGTAGAAGAACGTTGTTAGTACTCCGCCTAGGCCTTCCCTCCATTTTCAAACCCTAAAAGATGTTTTGGAACATCTTAGGGACTTCTATTTATAGTTGTGGAACTCCAACTTTCGCACCGAGTTGAAAAAATCCTGAAACCACCTCAAATTTATGCACTTTACGAGTTCCCAAAATAGACTTTCAGAACTTTCATTTTTTAAACTCGGAGTTTCAGAATATGTTTTTTCAAGATAATTTTCAGGAATATGTTTTTTTTTAGGATAATTTTCAGGATTCCTTTTCTTCACTTCAAATCTTCGATTCTCTTCATTCCTCACTTAGTTTCCTTGAATCTTTGGCATGTGAATTCTTCATTAATGACTTCCAAATTTCCAAATCTTCATTTAGTAGTCTTTTGAGCATAAATCTTCCTTTTGACATCAATTTCACCTTAAGCTCTCGAAATTACCTCGCACATGAAAACATGCATAATTAGATCAATTAAACACTATCATGTTTGTAAAACCAAGGTATAAATAGGGAAAATATGTAATATTTCACACTCAACACATGTTTGCCGTAGAGTTTTCTGACATGGGGATTAGGTTGATGTTGCACTTTGAGAATTTCCCGATCAATTCTCGGGCTTTTTGCATGTAGGCTTTCATCCTTTCCTTTTTGGCTTGATACTCACTGGCTATCTGACTGACGATGAGATGTGAGTCGTCATGGACTTTAGATGTTAGGCTCCCATTACTACTACCAGCCCGAGTTTGGCTAATAGGGCCTCATATTATGTTGCGTTGTTTGGCGCTTGGAATCCAAATCTTAAGGCATAATGTAGCATGTGTGGTCAGGGGCCTCTAGCACTATCCCGGCCCCGCAGCCTTTAGAATTGGATAAACCATTTACATATAACGTCCATGCCTGTAAATAATACTTGGCAGTCTGATCTTCAGAGTGTTCAGTTCGTACATCAGAGTTGGCTTTCAGATCATCTTTAGGCATGAGCTTGACAATGAAGTCAGCCACTGCTTGGCCTTTGATGGTTGTTCGGGGTCGGTAGTTGATATCGAATTCGGTGAGCTTAATTGCCCATTTTGGGAGTCTTCCTGATACTTTAGGTTTTTGGAGAACATGGTGGAGGGGTTGGTCTATCGGGACCACGATGGTGTGGGCTTGAAAGTATGGTCGTAGACGCCATGCTGAAACAACCAAGGCTATGGTGAGCTTTTCGATGTTTAGGTACCTAGTTTCTGCCAGGACCAGGGCCTTACTGACATAATACATGGGCAACTGCTTCCCTCTCTGCTCCCTAATGAGGGCCGAACTGACTACGGCTAATGAGACTGCTAGGTATAGTAGAAGCAGCTCACCCTGTTTGGGCTTCAAAAGCAATAGTGGAGACCCCATGTATTGCTTGAGCTTTTGGAATGCGAGCTCACATTCTTCTGTACACTCTGCTTTTTTATTTCCCTTTAACTGTTTGAAAAAGGGAAGGCATTTATCCGTGGCTCGGGAGACAAAATAACTATGCGTGGCTATTCTTCCTGTGAGGCATTGGATTTCCTTTGTCGTTCTTGGTGAGCTCATGTCAAGTAGGGCTTGGATCTTATCAGGGCTAGCCTCTATTCCCCTCTGGCTAACCAGGAGTCCAAGGAATTTTCTAGAGCTGACACCAAAAGCACATTTACTCGAATTTAATTTCATCTGATATTTTCATAGGATCGTGAACATCTCCTCGAGATAGAAATGGTGGTTTGCGGCTCTAACACTCTTGACTAGCATATCGTCAACATAGACTTCCATGGAGCGTCCGATCTGTTAGGCGAACAGCTTGTTGACAAGTTGTTGGTACATGGCCCTAGCGTTCTTCAGGCCGAAGGGCATGACATTTGTCGGTGATGAAGGTCATCTTCTACTTGTTGTAAGGGTACATCGTGATTTGATTATAACCTGAGTAGGCGTCCATGAAGCTCAGAAGTTCATGTCTGGCCATATTGTCGACGATCTGGTCGATCCGGGGGAGAGGGAAGTTGTCCTTGGGGCAGGCTTTGTTCACGTCGATGTAGTCAACACAGACCCGCCACTTCCCATTAGACTTTTTCACCAGGACGATGTTGGCTATCCAGTTCGGGTAGTATATTTCTTCTATAAAGTCAGCTTTGAGGAGTTTTTCGACCTCTTCTCCTATGACGGCATATCGTTTAGCTTTAAATGCCCTCCATTTTTGCCCGACTGTTCAGTGGTTGGGATCGACATTTAGTTTGTGAACTATTATCTTTGGGTTGATACTAGGCATATCCTGATGCGACCAGGTAAACACATCAGCATATCGTCGGATGAGGCACAACATCTCGTCCCGCAACGCTGGAGTTAATGATGAGCCGACTTGGACAGTACGGGTCAGGTTGGATTCATTGAGTGGAATTGATATGAGGTCTTCCATTAGACGCCCTCTCTCGATAAAGTCTTCTCGGGGATCGAGGGAAGTAATGGTCATCGCCTAATGTTGTTTTTTCGGCACCAAGGAGTAGCATTGCCAAGCTTCCTGTTGATCTCCTTTGATTAGCCTGGTATCGTGATCGGTCGGGAACTTCATTACGAGATGATACGTTGACACGACTGCTCAAAAAGTGTTGAGAGAAGGTCGTCCAAGGATGACATTAAAGACGGAGGGGCAGTCAACAACTAGGAAGTCAATCATGGTCATCATTTGGTATTGTCCTTCTCCTGCAATGACCAGAAGTTAAATCGATCATTATGAGGTGACTTTATCCCCCACAAACCCGAGTAGGGGGATTCTGATAGGTCAGACTCGAGACCTTTCGACCCATATCTTGTTGAATGCTCGTCGAAGAGGACGTCTACTGAGCTGTCAGTGTCCGCCAAGATTCAAAATACGTTGCGGTTAGCTATGGTCATAGCTACCACTAGTGCGTTGTCATGGGGATGGTGGACCCTCAGGCATCCTCTTCGGTGAAGGTTAGATTGCAGGGTGCCATTCTCTGCTCCTTCGGAGGCCGCTAGTGATGTAGATTTGGGGGTTGTCTTCTTCTTACCTTTTGCCATCGTTGAGCCTGAAAAGATGAGAATTGTGCATATCTTTCACCATCGAGGGTACTCTTATTTATAGGTGGGGAGAGGCGGTGGCGTGGAGGGTATCTCCCTATTTTGGTAGGGATGGATTATAATAGGATTCAGACTCCTTGCTTGGTGGGAGGATCCTTCTGGATCATTGGTTAGAATCCCGGGTAGGATCGCTGACAGACTAGATAGAGGTCAGGTCGGATTTCATGGAGGGCGGGTCTTACCGACCTAAGGTGATCCGACTTGGTAAAACTGTTGAGGTTAGGTCATATCTATCAGAGGACGGGTCTTGCCGACCTAAGGTGAGTAGCTCATTTCTTTCAGATCATGGTTGGTCAACGTTTATCCCGACCTCATGCCGAGAGGTCGAGTTCGGCCTTTCTCTACACTTGGTCGAGGAGATGAGGGTCGGATCATTGGGTCGTACCTGCTGCTATCTGAAGTGCTGACGAGGCCTGCAGATAGTTGGTCAGTCCATTTTTCCCATAACATTACTTATACTAAATTTAGGTATGCTAAATATCTATTAAAATTCCTTAGAGTTCAGTTGGGATGAGTTAAGATGCACCAAACCATAGTTCCAAAACTCACCGACTCAACTGAAAGCGGTGATATTTCGAGCCTTGACTTGCATAACTAGAACCAAGTCATTCAGTTTTTGAAGGGAATTTTATTAAAATAAGGGAAATTGACCATACTCGCCTCGAAGTTTGGGTAAATTACCTTGATCGCTACGACACTCCATATATTACCTAAAGGGCCTTCTAACACCTTTTGGAGATTGTTTCGGATGAAAATGCCCCTGACCTTGGTCCAGGACTTGTACGGTCCTAGAGTGAAGTGGAAGTCACCTGCTTTTGCAACCCCCGAGAAACAAACGGATCGGCTACTCCCCGAGACACCGGCCAATGGCTGGTGCCCGACGCTCTGTGGGCCTCACCACCACATATTTCATCCATACTGTCCATATATTTCTAAAGATCATTTTATGGCAAGAGACCAAAAACGAGCATAATCCAATCACAGTGGGCCCTAGGAGAATTTTAACGGTGGATATCCAATAAATATAATTTTCCTGCACTGTGGTCCACCCGAGAGCTGTATCACTCTCATTTTTCAGTTGAAACCATAAATTGATATTTAAACTGGATGAACGGCCTGGACAAAGCATATACATCATGGTGGGGCCCACAGACCACTGATCACGTGCACCACGAGCTTCAGAAGGGGCAAATGTCGCACTTATGTACAATTGAAAGACCCTCTCCTTCCTCTTCTTTTGTTTTCCTAGAAAAGCCAAAATTTAGGGACCAACAGCCAGAGAGCGACATTGTTTGTCCTCATCATTTCGCTCGTTTGAAAGTCTCTTCCATTACGAGGTTTGTATTTTATTTTGTTTCAACTATAGGTAGGCATTTGCCAAGGTAAAGGAAGGACAGAGTCGAGAAGCCGAGGGTTCTTTGGTGGTCGCGCGAAAAAGTCAATCTGCATTCATGCATTTATCATCTCTTTCATTCAAAATAATGGAGTAGATATTCGAAGAAACCATAGAGGCCCTATCGCGTTCTTCCTTTATTCGTGATCCCTTCTCTTTCCTCAAAGACGTTCACGATCTTCTTAAAGCTCAACAGCTTCCACGGGAAGTTCTGAAGATAATTTCCGAAGTTCGCCAAATTGACAATTTCAACGGGCACCCAGCCAGCAGAAAAATGTTAGCTACTTCCATTTCCTTCTGCCCTGTCCTTCGCAGCTCTTGCGTTTCTTCAGAATCATCGTCGTTGAGCTGAAATACTTCCCATACAATATAACAACTACAACGGCCGTAACATGACATCCAAGACCATAATCACAACACAATAGGAAGAACAGTCTCTTGAACCATCGCTGATTGCCGGCTGAAGGGAGATCTTCTTCCTACTGTAAATGTCATTATGGTCGTAGTTGTCATGTTAAATTGGTCGTGGCTGTCTTGCTGGAAAGGAGGCCAAGATGCATTTATGGTGTTTATCATGTTAAACGGGTCATGGCTTGCATGCTGCATGTGGCGCTTATTTCGGACGGTCGCTCTGAATCTGAAGGAAAGACTCGTAGTTTTTATTAATAACCACCAAAGATGAGAGTGAGGAGGATGATAATATCCCCATTTGCAAACTTAGGTGGAAGAAACTTGCAGAGTCTTGGCTTGCATGCCGAGCTTCTTTTCTAAAAGTTACTGTATTATATGGGTCGTGGTTGTCATGTTGTATGGATTGTAGTTGTCATGGATCGTTTGTTTAACTTTACAATGGATCGTGATGTTCAGGTTATATGGTCAAGCGTAGCTTGCCCCACTTTAGCCGCCCGCGTATTGTCCTCCTCCGCCCATTCAAGACGAGCCTTTGTGGTTGTCAGTTTGGACTCGGTGAATTAGCCTTCTCCTGGAGCATCATGTCCCATAGTTGTCCTTCTCCTACCAGGCCCTTCAGCTTCTCCTATTCCTCGGCAGAAGTCTTCAAGAGCTCTTTTAGCCTGGCCTTCTCCTTTCAAACTTAGTCATCGCCTTTAGCCTCTCCTAAATCAACAAAAACATCGGTTGCGCCTGAGAAAGAAAAGAGTTAGAAAGTATAAATCGACAATCAGAGCCAACAAATCGAGTAAGCTTGAGAGCTTACCATATAACAGACCGAGGCATAGTCGTTGATGAACGACTCGGGAAGGCGAGTAAGAGTATTGGCGATTGATTTGCCGCCCAGTCGACTAGGAGAGACATATGATAGTCGAGTAAGAGTGATACTCCAATCCCAAGGGGGTCATGGTTTGCAATGTAATATGGAATGTATTTGTCATGTCATATGAATAACAACAATATTCTCGAACGGGCCCCAGCGAGGTTTGATCGTGGTTTGCATGGCAGGTTGGTCGTGAAGATGACATGAGTCCTGGTTCACATGAACAATGGGTCATGTTTGTCACGACATATGGGTCGTGGTTGTAATTTAACTTCAACGATCCACTATTCATAATAACCACGACACAACGCAATGTATAATCACGACCCACTATCGATCAACGTTTCATGGGTCGTTGTATCCTTTGATACGGGTCATGGTTGTAATGTTGTATAGGTCTTGGCTGTGATGAAATTTGGATCCTTCATGTAATTAATTAAGGGTCGTGGTTGTCCTGCTATACGGACCGTGATTTTCGTGTAACATGGTTCGTAGTTCATGTGAAGCATTGATCGTAGTTGTCATTTTGAAATAGGTTCATGTTAATCATTTTGCATGGTCATTGTTGCCTTGTTTCATGTGTCGTTGTTGACAACCATGGCACTGTTTTTTTTCCACTACCCATTTACATGACAACCATGATTGTTATATCATGAAAATCACAACCTATTGTATGTACACGATTGCCATCTGTGTTCGTGGCTCAGATGCATAAAGGCTCGCTATTATCATCCACCTTGGGTCGTGGTTGTCATGAAACATGAGTCGTGACTGACGTTGGATAGGTATTGGTTGTCATGATACATGGAACCGGCAATGGATTAATGCTTATGTTGTTGTCGTTGTCTTAAAATATACGTGGAGCATTGGTCGTAGTTGATCTGGGTAGTGTTTGTCGTGTTAAAATAGTCATGCTTCACAATTGTAATGGTTCGTGGTTGTAGAAAACACGACGATCTTACGAGAAACATGACCGAGGCAATATGAGATCCATGATCCATCTGTTATGGGTGCCACGACCAGTCGATAAGCTCACCATCTCCTTTATGGGTCATGGTTCAAATGCACAAGAATTCGTGGTTATCATCCACATTGCATCGTGGTAAACACGCACCAAGGTTCATGAATCAATAAGTGTGTGTGTGTGTGTGTGTGTGTATTACAGTTCAAATTACATCATCTTAAACATTAAAAAAATAAGTCCTTGGCCCACAACTCTGTATCATTGTTATTATGTTATACGAGTCGTTGTGTTAATGTTCGATGTGTCGTAGTTGACATGACAATATATGTCGTGGTTTTCATTGTATATGGATCGCTGTAGTTATGGATTGTTGTATTCTAATTTTACGGACCAGAATGCCCTCGACACGTAAACAGAGGTAATGATGAAAGGTGAGGTCGGTACCGTATTTGTGTTGTGCTTGTATGTCTCATAAGATTTTGGTTACCTCTCGGCTGTGGGACATATCTTATGTAAATTTTCAATCTACACCGATTGTGCGTTGTTAGAGTATGTACTAATCTTTATCCAAAAATTTGAACCTTATAGGCGTAGTTGATCACACCGAAATAAACGGTTATAAGGCATTGAGAACTACATGGGCCGTACATCCGCCTGATTAAACTTATTTTTATGTTATGCCTTTATTCACGTTCATTACATACGATGGTCAGTTTAGATGAGATATATATATATATATATATATATATATATATATATGTGTGTGTGTGTGTGTGTGTGTGTGTGTGTGTGTGTGTGTGTGGACCCCATATATCTTAGTTTGTACCGAATATGTCGCATGTACATACATTATGCGTGCTAAAGGCGGCAAGTTCGCTTACGGTTCCAAACGCAGAAGATCAATCGTCGATCATCTGATTCAAGTCTATAGACCCATCATAAATCGAATCTAATCTGTTGGAATTGTTCATGGATGATGGATTCCTTGAGAAAATTTTTTAGTGACACCTATCGAGCCATCAGTGGCCCACATTGCGTATAGATGACAAATTATGGGCTTTTATGGAAACTATTGGTTGAACTGTTGTGGTCAATCGGATTCGAATATTTTGTCCATTATTTGGGTACAAATTAAATGGACGGTGTGGATTAGAGAATATTTGTTGTTCAATGTGACTTATGAAACACTGACTATATCTTGGATGCTTACGGACGCTTTAATGGACGCTTACGTTTCCAAATGCAGAACATCAACAAGCTGTCCCCATACGGATCACCGACTATAGCTTGGAGCTTCTTCTCTGGGACCCCTTCACTTTATCCCTTCGCTTTTATCCCTAATCCTTGTTTTCTGTTTTTACTGGTTTTGAATCTTCTTCGTTGGGCCCCTCCATTGCCACTCAGCCATCTTAGTGCAAAGCAAGGTAATGGTTGACAGGGTCGGTGTACGGTGGTTATTATGTTATGTGGGTCGTGTGTGTGAACCACGACCTAATGCATATGACTATAACGAAATGTATAGCATGACAATCAACACTCAATTGATCATGGTTGACATGGTCAGTGTATCGTGGCCCACATGTTATGCGGGTCGTGGCTGTGAATCACGCCTCAATGTAGATGACGTGAACGATATGTATGGTATGACAACCATGATCATGGGCATGATCGTGGTTTATTGCATAATTCATGTTGACAGAAGAGGCGTCGGGTACACCAGTGAAGAAAGCCAAACACTGATTTGATATTGAATGATGAATGGATTGGTGCATTCGATGTTTCTTCTGCTTATTATTATTTATAATGGGTTGGTGAATGAGATGGTTCGTAATTGTTCGTGAACAATTTCAAGTTGTATTACACTTAGGGTCGTAATTGTTCGTGAACAATTCAAAGATTGTTGACATGCACAATGGATCGTTGTTGTATATTGGTGGTTGAACGTGGATGCCAAATAAGATCCATATATCGTGACAACCACGACCCCTGTAACATCAGAACCACGACACATATCATCTAATAACCATGATCCGTCTACCATCATAATAATGTCCCGTCTAAAATGAAAACCACGGTCCATAACAACAACAACACAGTCTGTATGACAACCACGAAACTGTCACGTGATCTGATGTCGTCATTCACATGCATGTTAGATCATGGTTATTGTCCACGTTTGTTCTTGGTTCACAACCACGGCCCTAGTCCGGTCCCCTGAAAATCCTGCATGATTTGTGTACACAACATGGCTCATGGACGGCTCGGTGCTTATGTGTTTCGCCCATGGCGTACATCATTGATACCCTGCTGTACACGTTGAAATAACAATAGCAATCCAGGCAACATGACAAACACGATTCGTATCACATGTCAAATACAACCCATGTAACATTACAATCACGACCCACATAACATGACAAACACGTTCCATGCAATATGGGACTACGACTCAAGCAATCCACGGCCCTTATAATATAAAACCCATGACCCAAGCAATCCACCGCTCATTAACATTCAAGTTAAACGCCTCCATTCCATCCCTCATTATGTTTTGCTTAATTCCAGGTGTCCTTCTTACAATGATGATCCACATAACATAATCACGACCCAATGTTCAAGAGAACCATGATCACACGAAATGATCGTTGTTGTCATACACATTGGGTTGTGATTCCCACACACGATCCATTGTGGAAGACAACCACGACCCTTTGTTCGTCTCATCCACGACCATTCCCTTGGAATTCAACACGACCCTCTGAAAACAGCGCCACATTCTTCTACTTCACGAAACCACACCAAAGTCGCTTCTTCCCCATAATCCATTGGGGACCGAGCTCGACCCTTCGTTATTCATCTAACCGTACCGAATCAGCGCGACCCTTCGTTATCCGTCTGACCATACTGAATCAGCGTGACCCTTCGGTATCAGCACCTTAACCACTTAATGGTCAGCCTATAAGAGTGGTACTTTGGTGATACTTTGTAACGCTCCAGATTTTTGCCAACCTGGAGTTAGACATCCTTAGGCAATGAGTCGATCCTAACACCTTATTAACTTGTCAAAACTCAATCTCAAAGTCTAAAATCACTTTTTAACCCATTTCTTTCAAAATCCCACCTTTCACCACCTTGTCCTTCAAATTTTCTAGGTATTTTCACATTAGACACTAATCCCAAAGTTTAAATGATGAAGAAAACGACTTAAACTAAAACTTACTATAAATGGTAAATACATAAAAAAAATAAGGCTTTTGACCATTACCCTTTTTAGAATATCATGATATAAATGCATTATTTAGATAGATCAGTTTCTCCTACCCCAAAATCATATATTGTACACTATGTAACTCATTCCAGATTAGAAAATACACCCATTTCAAAGTATCGGGTGGCGAAACCACATCAAACGGAGTCGGGAGGCCAAACTGTACAAATCGGGGGGACCTAGAGTGGGCCCCGCATGTTTCTGGCACCCCGGGAGGTGTAGGCCACCGTCCCATAGGCGAACCATCACCGGAAAGACCAGAGGTCGGTGAGGACCTCTCCGGTTCCGCGAGGCCTCGCCGTTCTGGCAGACCGCAGCGGCCTGTTTTTTGAAAATTTTCTGCGATTTTTATCGAACTTCAAAAAATCATATCTTCATCGTTATAACTCTGATTTATGTGATTCAAAAAGCCAGATTGAATCTTAATAAGTATAGTTTCATATAAAAATAAGTAAAAAATATAATAAAAATTTTATTATAATTAAATATAGGTCGTTGTGACAACTATCCGAAAATCATCAGTTTGGACAGCTGCTGCTTCGAGAATTTTTAGAATTTTTCTACAAAATGAAACCTAATGAAATTTGGTATAGATAAATTAAACTTGATGATGAACTACTAAAAAAATAATTAAAATAATATACTAATTAAAAGTGTCAGAAAGGAGCATAGAACTGCCCTAGGACCATATTCTGTCGTAATTAGGGCATAATTTAGTTAAGTACTAAACTGAATACTCAGGAGAATTAGCTTCAACCACTTTAAATATGAACTATAAGACACAAAATGAGTAGAACCGCTAACTCTACATTACTTAGAACTGTAGGATCAATCTCTAAACTCAGTTGCAATCGGGAGCACCTTGAAACTTCGTATCGGACCTGGACCACGCATCGAAAATCTGATTACTGCGAAACTAAATCGATATGACCACTTTACTGGGCTTGACAACCATCTCAAAAATCAAATCCAGATAGTATCTAGAAATGCACAACTTGAGCCTAGAGTGAAAATCAAATCCATCTCGAAAGTGTGTGAGAAACGAGAATATCTTTTAAAAACATACTCAGATTTAAGTGAATTGAGTCGTTCACTTGCAGGCCAAATATAAGGATTCAGACCATCAGAATCTGACCTAATTACACCCTCGGATAGAATCTGACCTAATTACACCCTTGGATCAGGAAAAAATTCATACACATGTCAGTGTACTTGTGGCCCTGATCAAGTATCGGTGACCGTTGAATTGAAACGGGTCCGCCACGGTCGATCTGTAAATCCGATCGGACTGAAAACTTAACTCAACTTAGATCGAATGCTAGAGAGCTTAAGTCCAATAGCACGCAGAAAGGGGACCTCTATAAGTGCTTCGTTGAACCAAAATAGATGGGTTTTAGCTATAACCTAAGTATACCATGGCCCTGGGGCCATTCCCATCAGTTTTGGGCCTATATAAGGGCCTTAAACCCTCTCACTCCCTTCACATACGAATTTCTAACCCTAGGTGAAAAAAGAGAGAAGAAAGAGAAGGAAAGAGAGAGAGAGAGTTGGAGTTCATCCCTGGGATTCAATCCCATCACGCTACGAGCTGAATCGGCTTTTCTGTATCACTATTCCGACGATTCCAATCCTGTTCTTAGGTAAGAAATCCAAACCCTAATCTATTTTAGGGTTTTAAATGGTGTATGTGATGAAATATCTAACCTATTTCATACTGTAGGTTGTCGTTGTGCCGTAGACATAGACTCGGTATACAAACTAAGTTCGTTACGCGTTTACTGGTGTAAGGTGCGGACTATATACGTTTAGGTTATGCTTTTCAAGACTTTCAATGTTTGTTAATGATTTATTACTGAGATGGGTGTCATTTCACATGTCAAAAGTGATGTTTGTTTCGCTTTACGAATACGTATGAACTATGTTAAGTATAATGTATTCTATATATTTGTTGAAATAATTGAATACGTATGGTTTTTGGATTCGTGGTTGCCATGATTATTCGTCGTGAATATATGGCCATTATGCGTGTGACAACTCCTTGGTGAAAGGATTTGTCCTAATTTCTATTATCGCCAACATACGTTACGTACGTTGTAGTGTGTAGTCTAAGTGTTTTTAAAAATGTCTGAATGGATATGGAATTTAGATTTGTGCTTGCCATGATTATTAACGAGGAATACATGCCTGTTGAGTATGTGGCAACTCTTTTGTAAAAGAGCTTGCCAGGATATATGTTATATTTAGTCCAATCTGTGTATGTCGAAATGTGTAGCTTATGTGTTTGATAAAATGCCTCAATGAGGAAATAACTGTGGAAATGCATGTACTGAGGGTGTTGAGATAGGATTCTCAACTCCCTTAACTGTGGTTATAGTTTCCTTTATGTATTCTGTAATATTACTACGTGTTATATGGTTGAATGCCTATGTATGCTAACATGTATGTTGTGTGTTTGTTGAAATGCTCAAATGAAACTTATACTTAAGTTGGTTGCTACATGTTGTATGGGACTAGTACATATGTATTCCTATCTTACTTGAGTTGTGTTGGGACTATGATATAGTTCAGGCATTCGGTAATAGATTCTAATCAGGTGGCTGAGGTTGTCTCACTACACGGGACGTGTTCGATGAATACAAGTCGTACTTTGGTTGTCGGCAGTGGTTAGGCCACACGGAGTGCTTACGAACTTCATGTCGATTAACTCGATGTGCGCTCATACTAGTCGAGCTTGTCAAGTAACCCGATTGACCCGATGTATGTTCACCATGTATGGACGCTATTGCTTGAACCTAAGGTACCAAACTCACCAGTGAAAATCCCGTTAACCTTGGTACCTCGATCTGCTAAGACTCATGAGCCAAACATGGTAGTATGGGACACCGTGGTCGAGCTGTCGGCCTACGCTGGGGTGACGAGCCTCCCCATAGTGTCCAGTGAGCAACGCAACCTCATGAGCCGAATACGGTAGTATGGGACACTATTCGAGCTGTCGGCCTACACCGATAAGGTGACGAGCCCTTTGTAGTGACCTTGAGCATACTCGGAGCCTGCGGAGAGGCGATGAGCCTTTCCGTAGCAACTAGAGTATAACTAGGCCTACACTGCATCGTGGTGACGAGCCCTTTACAGTGACCTAGAACCGCAACATCGTATGGGATTTACTAGGACTAACGACCCTAGAATGGATCATTGTTTAGAAAATTATATAAGGGAGGTACCTTAGTTTCCCAATCCTGCTATATTAAAAGGACTAATAAGAACTTGGTAACATGCTTATGCACCGCATTACATGTGTCATTTGGCGTTGGGTAGAACAATGAGGAAGTGACTGACATGCGCGACCGTGAGATGAAGATCGCAGAGGGAGTGCAGGCGAGGGCATGCATCATTTATACATACCATCCTTGCATTAACCAGAGTACTTAGGAATGCTTGTTGTATTACCTTATCATTACTGCTTGACTGAATTGATAACATGTTAACCTTTGCTTTATAGTTTCACTGAGTTGATCACTTACTCCCACGTTACAGGACGGTGGTGTACACACCAACTAGACTCTTTCTTAGTTGCAGGTGGTGATGATGCCTACGAGGCAGAGCCAGACTTCGAGGATGACAAGGAGGCATTCTCCTACATGCAGTTTTAAGGTGGGTTCATGTGAGCCGTGTCCTGATCGACGGGGCTACAGGGTTGCTGGTTAGATGTCATTACACTTTATTTTGCACTTTTGGAACACCCTTGTATATTCATTTTATTCATTTTTTTAGTATACATTGATATATGTAACCTGGTAACATGTTCACACTCTAGAGACTTACAATAATTTATATATTTTATATATTTCTCACAGTTCTTCCGCTTGCATAATTTACTGTCTCTGGAGTGTGATATGTTGTTTTGGTATAATCTCACTCATGTTTAATGCACTAACTAGACAACATTTAATCATCGTTGTCTATGTTGCATAAGTGATGCGTTGGAACTAGGGAGTGGAGCTTATGCTCGACCCCTGATTTTCAGGGCGTTACAAGATGGTATCAGAGCATGATTTGGATTAAACTGGACCTGAGTTATGGTAACACAACGCACACTGACGCACTCTGATTTAAGAAGGGGGCGATGAAATTTAGAGATGACATTAGAATCCCAAGTTTCACCGGCAGGCGAGATTGACTATTGTAGTTTAGCCCGTATGCGTCTGAGATCATGTGAATTGATCTCAGTCACACTTAAACCGATAATTAACAAGTTGGAGTTCTATTTGACAATTTTGAACTCCTTACACCCCTCCACCCTTTCACACCCATATGAGCACAAAACCTATCTTTTGTGTCTCGTAACCTTCCAAACCCACAAACCCATCTCACCCTACAAGCTTTTTCAACCCAATGGCTCTTTTTGAGCTAGTAACAGCCATCTTCTCGATCCCTACACTCCTTTCCCTCATGGGAAGGAAGAGAGCGGCCCCGGATGAGGCTGGGCCTATCCGTCCAAGCCATCTAAGGGGCAGACAAGTGCCGAGATAAGTGCAAGCATCGAGCAAAGGTCGAAATGGGATCTCGACCCTCGAATTCCGTTAGAACGGTCTCTACCGACGGGCGAGACCAAACATCGTAATTAAGTCCGTAAACAATGACCATCAGTTGGGACATTTCAAGTTTTAGGACCTAGAGTTGGTACTCCTAGATTTCAAAAAATTTGACAGTGAAGGAAATCCAATAAATTAATAACATGAACCCTAGGACCTCCTCAGCTGGTATGGTCGTGTGTGAAGTGATCGAGCGCAGTTAATTCAAGTTCGGACAACTTAATTCAAATAAGACAACTTTTAACTCTAAGCAATAAAAACAAATTCTTATATTAGAAATGGTATAAAATCATCTAGCGTATGAGCGTAGACTTTGAAATAGTACGAAATCATCTAGCCCATAAGCTATTGGATTACCGCTACTCCTAAAATTAAGACTAGGCTACTGATTACACTAAAGAATGTAAGAGACCAATTATGTTAAGATAATTGAATGATAGACTTAGTTAGTCCGCTTGATTAGGTTGGAGTGAAAGCTCACTCTTTCATTGAATATCCTTAATACTTATAGGCTTCTTTAGTAACTCTTAGGAAGCTTGTTTGATGTAGAAACTATTCACGCTCAGAGAAAACTTATATATCCCTTGGATTTAATGTTAGGTCAAATCAATACACTCCTTAGAATTGCCTTCCCAAAGACTTATTACAAACTGGAACACGGAGTAGAGAACTATATATAAGCGAGGTATTCGCGGTTTGAATTGAATTCTCAATCCTGGTAGTTACCAATGAACTCTATGCTCTGATCAAGCAGAAGATCAGGATCAACTAGGATTAAGAACTGATACGACAAATTTTCTGTCCTCGCGAGGCAGAAGGTCTATGTATCCGGCTCAGACCCACTACACAACTTTCCTTCTGTGCTGGCCCTACCACTTACACCCAAAGTTTATATAGCCAATAGAGATTTCCCTTTTTAGGCCTAAGAAATTTCTCAAATGGGCAACAGACAGTTAGGAATTAGGTTAATTGGACATGATTAAAAAGGGTAAGTTAAAACCATGGCAAAAGTCCTTCTTTGGTAGAATTAAGCATCTTGCCACAAACTCACACCCGTCCCTGAAATCAACCACAACACCCATCATCTTTAGCTCCTTTCTATAACCATAGGTACCAATGCCATAATGCACGTCATCGATGGAAGAAAGACCAATGTATTGAGAGATCGTTTCCCGTTTCATGCCAAGGTTAGGTCCTAAATTACACCTTGTTCCAACATACAGATCAGGACATAGATCCTTGAGCTTCGAGAGTGAAAATAATTTTAAGGGGGGTAGAACATTATGAGCCCAATCTAAGTTAAGTCAGTCTATACATCCATGGGATCAAAGTGGCGCAATGGAAGTGTAGTTGGCCCTGCCCCACTGGCCCAGGATCGAAGGAAATTGATCTAAGATACACGCAAGGTTAGGTCACTAAATAGGATCTGAATCCTCCTTAGAATGTCAATAATGAAGTCATTGAAGGAAAGCAATTAGGGTTCAAGTAGTAAACCAATTAATATTACAGAATAGGCCTAACAATGGGTACGAACTGAATTACAATAGCCAAGGTCAGTGTATCTACAACTGTGCTCGTTGAATACGAACTTAATAGGAGCCTTAGCCAATTTTAGGGCGAAGAAGTTTTAAGGAGGATAGACTAAAGTGAGCCCATAGATAGTATACACCCCACAACGCATATAAACTTGAAATTGATAAAACTTAGGCAAAAGGAATAATAAAATCTTTACTCATTACCCTTATCCAATTTCGGGGACGAAATTATTTTTAAGGGGGGTAGATTCTAACGCCCCAGATTTTTGCCAACCTGGAGTTAGACATCCTTAGGCAATGAGTCGATCCTAACACCTTACTAACTTGTCAAAACCCAATCCCAAAGTCTAAAATCGCTTTTTAACCCATTTCCTTCAAAATCTCACCTTTCACCACCTTGTCCTTCAAATTTTCTAAGTACTTTCATATTAGACACTAATCTCAAAGTTTAAATGATGAAGAACAAGACTTAAACTAAAACTTACTATAAATGGTAAATACATAAATAAAATAAGGCTTTTGACCATTAACATTTTTGGAATCTCATAATATAAATAGATTATTTGGATATATCAGTTTCTCCTACACCAAAATCATATATTACACGTCGCGTAACTCATTCCAGATTGGAAAATACACCCATTTCAAAATATCGAGTGGCGAAACCACATCAAATGGAGTTGGGGGGCTAAACCGTACAAATCGGGGGGACCTAGAGTGGGCCCCGCATGTTTCCAGCACCTCGGGGGGTGTAGGCCATTGCCTCACTAGCAAGCCATCACCGGAAAGACTAGAGGTCGGCGAGGCCTCGCCATTCTGGCTGGCCGCAGCGGGCCAGGCAGCCGGTTTTCTGAAGTTTTCTTCAATTTTTGTCGAACTTCGAAAACCCATATATCCCTCGTTATAACTCCAATTTAGGTGATTCAAAAGCCAGATTGAAGCTTGATAAGTCTAGCTTCATATAAAAATAAGTAAAAATATAATAAAAAATTTATTATAATTAAATATAGGTCGTTGTGACAACTATCCGAAAATCATCAGTTTAGACAGCTGCTACTTCGAGAATTTTTAGAATTTTTCTACAACATGAAACCTAATGAAATTTGGTAAAGATGAAGTAGACTTGATGATGAACTATTAGAAAAATAATAAAAATAATATACTAATTAAAAGTGCCAGAAAGGGGTGTAGAACTGCCCTAGGACCATATTCTATGGTAATTAGGGCATAATTTAGTTAAGTATTAAACTGAATACTCAATAGAATTAGCTTGAACCACTTTAAATATGAAATGCAAGACCCAAAATAAGTAAAACCGCTAATGTTACGTGACCTAGAACCTTAGGATCAATCTCTAAACCCAGTTGCTCTCGGGAGCACTTTGAAACTTCGTATCGGACCTGGACCGCGCGTCGAAAGTCCGATTACTATGAAACTAAATCGATATGACCGCTTTGCTGGGCTTGACAACCATCTCAAAAATTAAATCCAGATAATATCCAGAAACACACAACTTAAGCCCAGAGCAAAGTGTGTGAGAAACGCAAATATCTTTTAGAAACATACTCAGATTTAAGTGAATTGAGTCGTTCACTTGCAAGCCAAATATAAGGATTCAGACTGTCAGAATCTAACCTAATTACACCCTCGGATCAGGAAAAATTTCATACACATGTCAGTGTACTTGTGGCCCTGATCAAGTATCAGTGACCGTTGAATTGAAACGGGTCCGCCACGGTCGATCTGTAAATTCGATCGGACTGAAAACTTAACTCGACCTAGATCCAATGCCAAGGAGCTTAAGTCCAACCGCACACAGAAAGGGGGCCTCCAGAAGTGCTCCGTTGAGCTGAAATAGATGGGTTTTGGCTATAACCTAAGTATACCATGGCCCTGGGGCCATTCCCATCAGTTTTGGGCCTATATAAGGGCCTTAAACCCTCTCACTCACTTCACATACGAATTTCTAACCCTAGGTAAGAAAAGAGAGACAAAAGAGAAGGAAAGAGAGAGAAAGTGAGAGAGAGAGTTGGAGTTCATCCCTGGGATTCAATGCCATCATGCTACGAGCTGAATCAGCTTTTCTGTATTGCTATTCCGGCGATTCTGATCTCGTTCTTAGGTAAGAAATCCAAACCCTAATCTATTTTAGGGTTTCAAATGGTGTATGTGATGAAATATCTAACCTATTTCATACTGTAGGTTGCCGTTGTGCCGTAGACACAGACTTGGTATACAAACTGAGTTTGTTACGCGTTTACCGGTGTAAGGTGCGGACTATATACTTTTAGGTTATGCTTTTCAAGACTTTCAATGTCTGTTAATGATTTATTACTGACATAGGTGTCATTTCACATGTCAAACGTGATGTTTGTTTCGCTTTACGAATACGTATGAACTATGTCAAGTATAGTGTATTCTATATATTTGTTGAAATAATTGAATACGTATGGTTTTTGGATTTGAGGTTGCCATGTCTTGAATATATGGCCGTTATGCGTGTGACAACTCCTTGGTGAAAGGATTTGTCCTAATTCCTATTATCATCAACATACGTTACGTATGTTATAGTGTGTAGTCTAAGTGTTTGTAAAAATGTCTGAATGGATATTGAATTTGGATTTGTGCTTGCCATGATTATTAATGATGAATACATGCTTGTTTAGTATGTGGCAACTCTTTTCTAAAAGAGTTTGCCAGGATATATGTTATATTTAGTCCAATCTGTGTATGTCGAAATGTGCAACCTATGTGTTTGATAAAATGCCTCAATGAGGAAATACCTGTGGAAATGCATGTACTAAGGGTGTTGAGATAGGATTCTCAACTCCCTTAACTGTGGTTATAGTTTTCTTTATATATTCTATAATATTACTACGTGTTATATAGTTGAATGCCTATGTATGCTAACATGTATGCTGTGTTTGTTGAAATGCTCAAATGAAACTTATACTTAAGTTGGTTGCTACATGCTGTATGGGACTAACACATATGTATTCCTCTCTTACTTGAGTTGTGTTGGGACTATGATATAGTCCAGGCATTCAGTAATAGATTCTAATCAGGTGGCTGAGGTTGTCTCACCACACGGGACGTGTTCGATGAATACGAGCCATACTGTATGTTCACCATATATGGACGCTATTGCTTGAACCTAAGGTACCAAACTCACCAGTGAAAACCCCGTTAACCTTGGTACCTTGATCTGCTAAGACTCATGAGCCGGACATGGTGGTATGGGACACCGTGGCTGTCGGCCTACGCTAGGGTGACGAGCCTCCCCGTAGTGTCCAGTGAGCAACGCACCCTCGTGAGCCGAATACGGTGGTATGGGACACTATATTCGAGCTGTCGGCCTACACTGATAAGGTGACAAGCCCTTTGTAGTGACCTCGAGCATAGGATGAGGAGAGGCGACGAACCTTTCCGTAGCAACTAGAGTATAACTAGGCCTACACTACATCGGGGTGACGAGTCTTTTGCAGTGACCTAGAACCGCAACATCGTATGGGATTTACTAGGACTAATGACCCTAGAATGGATCATTGTTTGGAAAATGATATAAGGGAGGTACCTTAGTTTCTCAATCTTGTTGTATTAAAAGGACTAATAAGAACTTGGTAACATACTCATTCACCGCATTGCATGTGTTGTTTGGCGTTGGGTAGAGCACTGAGGAAGTGACTGACATGCGCGACCGTGAGATGAAGATCGCAGAGGGAGTGCAGGCGAGGGCATGCATCATTTATACATACCATCCTTGCATTAACCAGAGTACTTAGGAATGCTTGTTGTATTGCCTTATCATTACTACTTGACTGAATTGATAATATGTTAACCTTTGTTTTATAGTTCCACTGAGTTGATCACTCACTCCTACGTTACGGGACGGTGGTGTACAAACTAACCAAACCCTGTCTTAGTTGCAGGTGGTGACGATGCCTACGAGGCGAAGCCGGACTTCGAGGATGACGAGGAGGCATTCTCCTACATGCAGTTTTCAGGCGAGTTCATGTGAGTCGTGTCTTAATCGACGAGGTTACAAGGTTGCTGATTAGATGCCATTACACTTTATTTTACACTTTTGGAACACCCTTATATATTCATTTTTTTCATTTTTGGAGTATACATTGATATTTGTAACCTGGTAACATGTTCACACTCTAGAGACTTACAACAGTTTATATATTTTATATATATCTCACAGTTCTTCTGCTTGCGTAATTTTACTGTCTCTGGTGTATGATATGTTGTTTTGGTATAATCCCACTCTTGTTTAATGCACTAACACCGACAACATTTAATCATCATTATCTATGTTGCATAAGTGATGTATTGGAACTCGAGAGTGGAGCTTATGCTCGACCCTCGATTTTCAGGGCGTTACATACTTCCACAAGCCAATTCATGCATTTCTCTGCCCTTTCATTCAAAATAATGGAGCAGATATGCGAAGAAACAATAGAGCCCCTATCACGTTGTTCCCTTAATCATAATCCCTTCTCCTTCTTTAGGGATGTTCACAATCTTCATGAAGCTCAACAGCCTCCACTGGAAGCTCTGAAGACAACTCCCGAACTCCGCCAACTCAACAATTCCAACGGGCACCCAGCCATCAAAAAAACATTAACTACTCCAGTTCCTTCTGCCTCGTCTTTGGAAACTCTTGCGTTCCTTCTGGATCATCACATTATAATAAATACTCCCCATACAGCATGATAACCACGCCCTCGTGACATGACATCTAGATCATGATCAATCTCTTCATCGGGACCCAAGGAGCTCTGCTGAAAAACGCTTGCGAGTATGTCTTGTTTAAGCCTGACCTTCTCAATAGAGTTTTTGTTCGGCGAAAATAAGTCATCCTCTACAGAGTTTTTCTGCATCGTTGGTTGCCAGCTGAAAGAGATCTTCTTCCCATTGTAAATGTGATTATAGTCGTATGGGTCATGTTAAATCAGACGTGGGTGTCTTACAAATGATTGTGATTCTCAGCTTATATTGGTCGTGGTTTGTAATGTAATATGGGATGTATTTGTCATGTTAGATCAATCATGGCTGTCTCACCATTTACAGTTATCTTCAACGGGCACCCAGCGAGGTTTGGTCATGGTTTGCATGACAGATTGGTCGTGAAGATGACATGGGTCGTGTTTCACATGAATAGTGGGTCGTGACTGTCACGGCATATGGGTCATTGTTCTCATTTAACAACCACGATCCACTATTCATCATAACCATGACACAACGTAAGGGAAAATCATGACCTTGATCAAAGTTTCATGGATCTTGGTAACGTTTGATATGGGTCGTTGTTGTAACGTTGTATATGTCTTGGTTATGATGAATGCAAGTATTAGATAGATGTGGTTGTCTTCTTATATCGAACGTGGCTGTCGTGTAATATGGTTCGTAGTTGATGCGAAGCATTGATCATAAATGTCATTTAATATGGTAAGATCTTAGTTTCTTGCACTGATTTTTTTCGCACTGTTCATTTACAACCATGATCATTTTATCATGAAAACCACTACCTATTATTATGTACACTATTTTCATCTTTCTATTCGTGGCTCACATGCATACGGGCCCATGATTATCATCCACGTTGGGTCATGGTTGACATGAAACATGGATCGTGATTGTCATTGGATAGGTCTTGGTTGTCATGATACATGGATCCTGAAATGGATTTATACACAGGTCGTTGTTGTCGTTTTATTTTGCTCGTGCTATACGTGAAGCAATGGTGGCAGTTGATCTAGGTCATGGTTGTCACGTTAAATTGGTCGTGGTTCACTATTGTAATTGTTCATGTCTGTCGTCCATGTTGGATCGTCCCAAACAACCACGATCTTATGAAAAACACGACCAATAGAACACAACAACCACGGTCCACCTGACACAAGTGTCACGACTCGTTGTTAAGTTCACCATTTCCTCTATGGGTCATGGTTCAAATGCAGAAGAGTTCATGGATCATCGTTAACATGCACCAAGGTTCACGGATCAATAAGTATATATAATACAGTTCAAATATATATGCAGGGATGAAAGTGCATCGACACCGATTGTAACCTATTCGTTTGTATATAAAGCATTTGGGTGTTGTCCTATCTTCCGTGGGTCGTGGCAGTGAATCATGTTAGTAATGCTAAATGGGTCGTGGTTATACCAACATAGATCACAATAATAACCACAATATCGTTGTTGTAATTATTTATCAATATTTTGATTTTTTTTTCTAATTATAAATTGAGTGCAGATATGTCGTCATCTTACCCATCGTCAGACATTTGGGACTAAGCTTCCCTAGTTGAATCACCACCGAGGTCTGAAAAATCAAAGATTAAATGTGGTTTGTGTGGCACAGAGTTTGTGAACAATGCTAATCAGTTTCGGTTACACTTGTCATGTCGAGGTGATGATGCAAAACCCTGCCCCAATGCCCCCAAGGATGTCCAAAATCTTTTTCAAGCCCTGTTAGATTCGAATAAAAAACCTTCCACTCCATCCAAACCATCTGCTTCTAGATCTAGTATACGAGTTACATCCATAAGAGATTCAGACGAGGATGTCAGATTTGAAGCTTTGGAGGAAGAACAATTCCAACTCGCCTTAAAACGCAGTATGAAAGAAGTTTCTAGACTTCGGAGATATTTGAGTCAAAGACAACACGATGTTGAAGTCGGATCAAGTACGACAAACAAGAAGAAGAAAAAAAGCAACAAATTCAAATTCCTGACCCGTCTCGGTGAGTTTTATAGGGCATTGGGTACTACATACAATTCTTCACATAAAGAGAGTTTGAAAAATCTAGTTCAAAGTGTAAAAGAGCACGAAGGAAATATCTCTTCGCCTTCTGACTCAGATGAAGTGAACCAGTATGTATATGAAAAAATAAATAGCAGTTCTGATGGATCAGATGACAATACAGGAAGTCACTCCTCTTATGGAGGTTATTAGTTGTAAATTGTCATTTTGAACAATGTAATTATGTAATTATGGAAGTTTTTTAATAATAAATTATACATTTTATATATTTTATCACTTTGTAACAATAACCACGATCCAGGCAACATGACAAACACGGAATGTTTGACCAGCCTATAAAAGTGGTACTTGGGTTTCAAACTTATCTCACAAGCCTATTCGAAGCATAATCCCATTGCAACACCTAAAGCAATGATGGATTTCTTTGCTCTTTCAGTTAAAGTAATGGATCAGATACTCGAAGGAGCCATCAAGTTCTTCTCGCATTCTTCCTTTATGGGGGATCCCTTTCCTTTCCTCTGTGATGTTAACGATCTTCCTGAAGATCAACGGCCTCCACATGAAATTCTGAAGACACCTTCTCAACTGAGTTTTTCAGCTCACTGGGTGCCCGTTGAAGAGAACTGTTCTTTACATTGTATTGTAATTATGGTCGTGTTTGTCAGCAGCTTTAACTTCTCTCCCGGCAGTGACAAAGTCAGATTGCAGCTTTAGCTTCTCTTATGGCAGTGATTGTGTTATATGGGTCGTGGTTTGCATGGGTCATAGTTTTCATGTTATATGGGCCGTGGTTGTTACGTTATATGGTCGTGTTTGTCAGCAGCTTTAGCTTCTCTTCTGGCAATGACAGAAGTGAAAGTGCAACGTTAGCTTCTCATCTGGCAGTGACTGTGTTATATGGGTCGTGGTTTGCATGGGTCGTAGTTGTCATGTTATATGGATCGTTGTTGTTACGTTATATTGTCATGTTTGTCATGGGTCGTGGTTGTAATTGGTCATGGTTGTCATGTAATATGGGTCATTGTTGTAATGTTATATGGGTCGCAGTTGTTGCATGATCGCCACGACCAATATTATATTGTAATTATGGTGGGGGAGGACAACTCTGTACTTCTCTTTGAAGCACTCAATGAAATTTACGATACATGGTGAAAATATGTTTCCTTGACAGATGGATGAAATTGATCTTATATAAACATGTTCCCTTATTATCTTTCGCTTAATCCTAGGTTTTCTTCTTATAATCACGATCCTTCAAACACAATCACGACCCAATGTGCAAGAGAACCACGACCCTTTTTTCATCCCATCCACAACCATTCCATTGGAATGCGGTGTGACCCTCCGGAAACCACGCCATATTCTTCTTCTTCATGCAAACACATTAAAGTCACTACTTCCCCGTAATCCATTAGGCACCAAGCGCAACCCTTCGTTATCCGTACGACCGTACCGAATCAGTGCTACCCTTCGGAATCAGCGCCTTGACTATTGAATGGCCAGCCTATAAGAGTGGTACTTAGGTGATACTTCCACAAGCCAATTCATGCATTTCTCTGCCCTTTCATTCAAAATAATGGAGCAGATATGTGAAGAAACAATAGAGCCCCTATCGCATTCTTCCCTTAATTGTGATCCCTTCTCTTTCCTTAGGGACGTTCACGATCTTCCTTAAGCTCAACGGCCTCCACAGGAAGTTCTGAAGACAATTTCCAATCTCCGCCAACTCGACAATTTCAACGGGCACCCATCCAGCAAAAAAAATGTTAACTACTCCATTCCCTTCTACCTTGTCTTTGGTAGCTCTTGCATTTCTGCTGAATCATCGCTCGTATAATTAATAAATACTCCACATACAACATGACAACCACGACCGCTGTGACATTACGGCAAGACCATGATCAATCTTTTCAAGGGGACCCAGGGAGCTTCGCTGAAAAACACTTGCGAGTATGTCTTGTCTAAGCCTGACCTTCTCAATAGAGTTTTTGTTCGGGCTAAACATGTCATCATCTACAGAGTTTTTCTGCATCGTTGGTTGCCATCTAGAGAGAGATCTTCTTCCTACTGTAAATGTCATTATGGTCGTAGTTGTCATGTTAATTCGGTCATGGCTTTTGTTTATATAGTAGAAAAAATTAGAACACTGGTGGTTTTGTTTTTACAGTAAAAATTAGAACACTGGAGTTATGTTCTATATTATATGTTAAATGGGTCGTGGCTTGCATGCTACATGTGGCGCTTATTCTGGACGCTCGCTCTGAATCCGAAGGAAGGGTCGTATTTTTTAACCACCAAAGATGAGAGTGATTTTCAGTTAAATCGATCGTGGCTATCTTACAATGTTCTTAGTTTATTTGTTAAATCGGTCGTGGCTGTCTTACAATGGATTGTGATTTTCAGTTTATGTGGGTCGTGGTTTGTAATGTAATATGGGATGTATTTGTCATGTTAGATCGGTCGTGGCTGTCTTACCATAAACAATTCTCTTCAACGGGCACCCAGCAAGGTTAGGTCGTGGTTTGCATGGAAGACTGGCCGTGATGATGACATGGGTCGTGGTTCACATCAACAATGGGCAGTGACTATCACTGCATATGGGTGGTGGTTGTCATTTGACAACAATAATCCACAATTCATTATAACCATGACACAACGCAATGTACAATCACGACCCACTATTGATCACGACCCTTATGGATCTTGGTTGTCCATACATGATATTCTACTGCATCCAAAATCACATTACTCGTGAACTCCACAGAATAACTATAAAATCAACAAGTGAACTTTCGCTTTCTTTTAATTATGAGAATAACAGGACAAGGAAGTAGAAGAGTGACTGGATGGGAGCTACAGGTGGGCCAATTTGAACTCTTCAAATCTTTTAGCGGCCCTAGCTTTCGCTTTCTTTGTCGTGTCGTACCTCTTGATCTAGTGCATCCTTTTCTCGATAAAGTCCTGATCGCAAGACCTAGCAGAACGACACCGCTCAATTTATCTGTCTGCCGCAGAAAAATTCTTTGCGAGTTGCCGGAGTTCTGAAATTGTCTTCAGAAATTCCTATGGAGGCCATTGATCTTCAGGAAGATGGTGAACATCCCTGTGGAAAGGGAAGGGATCTCTCATGAATGATGAACGCGAGAAGGATTCGATGCCTTCTTCGAATATCGCCTCCACAATTTTGATTAAAATGGCAAAGAAATCCATGAGTGCTTAAGGTGTTGCAATAAGGATTCTGGTTCGGATTATCTTGTGAAAATTTGAAACCCAAGTACCAGTTTTAGAGGCTGGTCAAATATTCTGAAGGGTCATGCTAATTCCAAAGGGATTAAGGGGAAGTAGCGATAATAAAGAAAGTAATTGAACCCAAGCACCACTTTTCTATGTTGTGAACAAGTGGTTAAGGTGAGTCGGATGTCGTTCGACTATTGGTTTTCCGATGTTAGAAATACTGTTTTTCGGGATAACGGTGAAATAGCGAAATGAATGCGACTTCCTGAAAAGGGATGCGACGTTGTTTCCGAATGGATGGAGGATTTGACGAACAATGGGTCGTGGTTGTCATCCACAATCGATCGTGGTTCACATGCACATTGGATCGTGATCTTGATGAACAATGGATCAATACTGTACATGGGTCATACAACGTGGTTGCCAACCACGATTCATATATAATGAAAACCATGATCTACGTAGCATGAGAACCACGCTCCAAATCAGCGGACAAGCACGGCCCATCTAACGTAACAACCATGACCCATATAACATGACAACCACGACCCAAACGTGTTGGGCCTTGCAATAAGGGTTCTGGTTTGGAATTGGCCTATGAAGGGTAGTTTGCAACCCAAGTACCACTCTTATAAGACAACCACAGCCCTTTCGTGTGATCGTGGTTCACACGCACAATTGATCGTGGTTGTCGTGCAATTTGGGTCGTGTTTACGATGAACAATGGATTGTAGTTGTTAATGCGAAGTTGATTCATCTGATATATACGTTTAATGTGATTTTGTGAAGAAAAAAGAAGAATGTGGTGTTGTTTCCTGAGGATGCACTGAATCTGAAGGGAAATGGTTGTTGATACGACGAATAATGGGTCGTGGTTATCTTCCACAATCCATCTTCGATAATCTAAGGTGGTAATTTCCTTATGATGTGATACAAATGATTATTATTTTAGGATACATGCATCTCCCCCCACCAATGTTCAAATGATTCTCAATTTATAACGAGAAATCGGCTCAAAGCTAGAACTCGTAACTCGTTATTCGGCTCGAAAACCTACTCGAAGTCGACTCAAATGCGATCGTCATTGGTTTGCCTAATGGATTGTAGTTGACAGACATAGTGTAACGTGATCCACGTCATGTGGGCAGTGGCTTTGAACCACAACCTAGTGTGTATGACTACAACGATATGTATATCATGACAATCAAGATCGTGGTAGTTATGTAAATATGGTTCATGCTTGACAAGCACATTATATCGTTGCTCAAATCTCATGTGGGTCGTGGCTGTGAATCATGGTAGTAATGTTATATGTGTCGTGGTTATGCCAACGTATATCCCAAAAATGAACCGTATAGCATGACAACCACGATAGTGATTGCTTCTCATAAGGTCATGGTTGTCAACAATGACCCAATATGGATGACAACCAACTTGCTCTAGGTTGCCTCACTCACTTTCCAAATCCAATGCCTGTTTCTGGTAGAATTTCCTCCCCCGACATCGTATTGATAGAAAGATAGGCTGAAAAATTATCTTATGAGCAAGAAGTGTATGGAAGCTCCACTTTTAGTTGCTCACTTTCTAAATCCAATGAAGAATTTCATACAGCGAAGCTTCCTTTTCCCTCTCTGCATATCTCCACAAGAAATGGTTTCTTTTCCACTAGTTGGGTGTCCGTTGATATTGTCGAGATGCCGGAGTTCAGAAGATGTCTTCAGAACTTCCTGTGGAGGCTGGTGAGCGTCAGGAAGATCGTAAACATCCCTGAGGAAAGGGAACGGATCACACGTAAATAAAGAACGCTAGAAAGACTCGATGCCTTCTTTGAATACCTCCTTAACTTTTATAGGTTGGTCAGATAGATGGATCAACATGCCGATTCGGAAGGGTCACACATTTTCTGTACGGTCGCAGGGATTCTGAAGGGTCGCGCTTGGTTCCCAACGGATTGCGTGGAGGAAAGCGACATTAATATGACTTCCTGAAATGACTGTGGCGGTTGTGGCTACTTTTTTAAAAGGTCGTTGTTGTTATGTTATATGGATCGTGGTTATACGTTATATGAGTCAGGGATGTTTTATAAAACATGATACATATAAAGTAACAACCATGATCCATAAAACATGGTTCATGGTTCGTGGTTCTCGTGTTATATTGGTCGTTATTATAATCTTATATGGGTCGTGGCTGCCATTTTTTTCAACGATCCACGATCAAGCGTTGGAAGACAACGACGATGCATAAAGGATAAAAACCACGATCCATTGTGGATGTGAACCACGATCGGTTCGATCTCTGGTCCGAATTGGCTCGAAACCCAATTACAACATCTTTGTCTTGTCATTCAATGGTCAATGCTCTAATTCCAAAGGGTCGCGCATGATTCTAAATGGTTGCTGGTTCCCAACGGATTGCGTGGAGGAAGGGACATTAACGCGATTTCCTGAAAAGACTGGCGATTGTAGCTGTTGCGTTACAAGGGTCGTGGTTGTTTTGTTAAATGGATCGCGGTTATTACGCTATATGGGTCGATTATGTCATAACATAAAACCATGACACATATACAATAACAACCACGACCCATATAACATGACAACCACGACCATTATTAGAATACAATATGAATAATAGGTCGCTTCAACGGGAATCACAACCCAATGACAAACACTGTTGAGAAGATTTATATAACAAGGGTCATGGTTCTCATGATCCAACGGTCCACTATCCAGTGTTGGATCACAACAATGATGCAACATGGATAAAAATCATGATCTAGTGTGCATGTGAACCATGATCCAGTGCGTAGATAACCACGGCAAATTCTTGGTCATATCCACGACCCGTCCCTTAAGATTGAGTGAGATCCTCTCGAAATAGCGCCGCACACTCTACTTTATCAGGAGAGGATTAAACTCGCTACTTCCCGTAATCCCTTGGGCATTTAGCCCGATCCTTCGAAATCCGCGCAACCGTTCAAAATCAACGTGACCCTTCGAAATTGGTGCCTTGACCATTGAATGACCACCCTATAAGAGTAGTACTTCTCTCACGACCCATGTAACGTAACAACCCCAACAGACATGACATAACAACCATATTTAGTTTATGGTTGTGCAGTTATATGGACAACACCCCATGAAAGTTAGGTTATGTTATACGTAGATTTTGTAAAATCCTGTGTATATATGTATCGTAGTTATTAACAGGTGGAGAGGGTGGAGAAAAGTGGATACTGCCCAAGTAAGGACGTTTTTTGGTGCCACAGCAAGATAGCTGACAAAGTGGATGAATCGGTTCAAACGGTTTAGTAGAACAAGAAGAGAACATGTTAAAAACTACAAGCACGATCAAGAAAACGCGACAACCACGATCCATATAACATGACAACTAAAAACTATATAGAATTACAGTCACGACCCATATAACATGAAAACCGCGACCCTTAAAAAATTATAACGACGACATATTTAACACAGTAACTACCAGAAGAGAAGCTCAGTGATGCGCATGACTCTGCAAGTTTTTTCCACTTAAGTTTGTAAATGGGGATATCATCATACTTTATGGATGCGTAAGGTGATGCTAAATAAGGATTCTGGTTCGGATTGGCTTGTGGAAGTAAACATATGAAGCCCAAGCACCACTTTTATAGGCTAGTCATTCAATGGTCAAGGCGCTGATTCCGAATAGTCGTGCTGAATTTGAACGGTCGCGCGAATTCATTCATATTTCTCGCACTGTGTTCCCGACGGATTGCATGGAGAAAACGACATTAATAGGATTTCGTAAAATGACTAGGGCGGTTGTGGCTAGTTATATGGACTATGGTTGTTATATTATATGTGTTGGGATGTCATAACATAAATCCACGACACGAATAAAGTAACAACCATGACCCATATAACACGGTTCGTGATTCTTGTGTTATATTGGTCGTGTTTAGAATGTTATATGGGTCGTTGTTTCCATTCCTCTTTTAATGATCCATGACCCAACGTGGATAAAAAAAATATGGATCCAGTGTGCATATGAATCATGATCCAACATGTAAGATAACCACGACCAAATATTGGTCATATCCACGACCATTCCCTTCTGACTGAGCGGGATTCTCCGAAAACAGCGCCACACTCTACTTTTTAAGGAGAGGACATTAACTTCCTACTTCCCAGCAATCCTCTGGATAGCGAGCGCGATCCTTCGAAATCCGCCACCCTTTTAGACTCTACGCCTTGACCATTGAATGACTCGCTACTTCCCCACAATCTGTTGTGCACCAAGTGCGATCATTCGGAATCCGCACGACCGTTCAGAATCAGCGCGACCCTTTGGAATCGGTGCCTTGACCATTGAATGACTCGTTACTTCCCCGCAATCCGCTGGGCACTGAGCGCGATCCTTCAAAATCCGCGCGACCGTTCAGAATCCGCGTACCCCTTCGGAATCGGCGCCTTGACCATTGAATGACTCACTACTTCCCCGCAATCCATTGAGCCGAGTGGGCGACCCTCTTGAAACATCGCCACAGTCTTACCTTTTCAGGAGAGGACATTAAACTCGTTACTTCCCCATAATTCGCCGGGCACCGAACGCGATCCTTCGGAATCCACGCGACCGTTCAGAATCAGTGCTCCCCTTCAGAATCGGTGCCTTGACCATTGAATGACTAGATACTTCCCTGTAATCCGCTGGGCACCGAGCGTGATCTTTTGAAATCCACGCGACCGTTCAGAATCAGCGCGACCCTTCAGAATCGGCGCCTTGACCATTGAATAACCACTCTATAAGAGCGATACTTCTTCCACAAACCAATCCAAACCTTATGCAACACCTTTCACTTTAATGTATTTTCTTTGCTTTGTTATTCCATTGAAAACAATGGAGGAGAAAGCGGAAGAAGCCATCAATTCCCTATCGTCTCCTTCCTTTAATGGTGATTTCGTCTCTTTCCGCAGGGATTTGACGATTTTCCTGCCGCTCAACCACCTCCACGGGAAGTTCTGAAGACAATCTTCACAGCTCATTCGACCCCTTGTAATCAGCACGCCACATGATAATAACTGCTTCCCATACACCATGACACCACGACCGCTATAATGTGACAATGAAGACCATAATCACAACATAATAGGAAGTACAGTCTCTTCAACTGGACCCAGCCATCTAAAAAACACTGGCTAGAATGTCTTGTCTAAGCCTGACCTTCTCAACAGAGTTTTAGATCAAGCTAAAACAAGACATTCTCGACATAGTGTTTCCGATGATTGGGTACCTGTTGTAGAGATCTGCTCTTCGGATTATCACTGTGAATATGGTCATGGTTGTCATGTTAAATCTGTCGTGGTTGTCATTTTGGAAAGTAAGTAGTCTGATGATTCATTCACCATCGTTGTCGTGTTAAATGTGTAGTGGCTTGCATGTGGTGTTTATTGCGAAGGGTCATGGTGAATCCGAAGGGAATGGTCACACTGAATCCGAATGGAAGGTTGTAGTTATCAACTGGTGATGATAAGAGTGAGGAGGATGATAATGTCCCCATTTGCAAGCTTAAGTGGGAGAGTTTTGTGCATCACTGAGTTCCTCTTCTGGTAGTAACTGTGTTATATGGATTGTACTTGTCATGGATTGTTGTTTTAATGATATACTGGTCGTGATTTTCACGTTATATTGGTCATTGTTTGTAATTTTACATGGCAGTATACACTAATAATGTTATGAGATTATAAGGATCGTGGTTGGCAACCGATATTTGTCGTAGTTTGAAAGGCAGAAGGGTCGTGAAGATGATATAGGTCGTTCTTGTCTGCTTAATTCGTGTGGTGTGACCAACCTATATGGGTCGTGGTTGATGTGTTATATTGGTCGTCCTTGTCATGTTATGTGGGTTGGGTTTGTTACCCTACGTGGCTCGTCTCTATCTACTGATTTCATGTGGTTTGTTACACCTTATATGCTGGTCACACCATAGGAAAATCTGCCGACAACCAAGGAAATGTAACGCAATAACCACGACCCACATAACATGACAACAACTACCATTTAACAGTAGAAAATGACCCATATACCGTAACAAATATGACCCATATAAATTGGTCGTGGTTCTCGTCTTATATGCGTCGTGGTTGTCATTCCCCTTTACTCCGATCCACGATCTAGGGTTGGATGACAACCACGATCCAACTAGATAAAACTACCATCCACTATGTATAAAACCACTAACAAAACCTTCTCTTATTGCAACACCTAACGCATTTTTTTAGTTTTTGATTGCTTTGCTCTTCAAATCGAAATAATGAAGGAGATATTCAAAGAAGGCAATGACTCCATCCCTCCTTATTCCTTCATGGGTGACCCCTTCCCTTTTATTAACGATCTCCACGAAGCTCCACTTCTTCCACAGGAAGTTCTGAAGACAGTTTCTGAGCTCCTTCAACGTGACAATTTCAACAGGCACCTAGCCAGCAGAAAAAATGTTGCTGAAGAACGGGACCAACTACCTTCTCTTTGGCAGCTCGCCATGTGATAATAACTACTTCCCATATATATTCACATTAACGATCCAACTATATGGTCGTAGTTGTGAACAACGATCCAGTGTGGATGATGACCACGTTCCAACAAGGGTGAAAACCACAATCCGTTGTTGTTATGTACCATGCGATCCAACGACAGGGTCATGGTTGACATACACAATGGATTGTGTTTTCCAACATCTATCCATTATGCATTACATCATCACCCAATGTTCGCCACATCCACGAACAATCGAGGTTGTCGTGGTTGGCATTGGTCGTGGTTCTAATGCTACATAGGTCGTGGTTGTCATGATATATGGATCGTTCTGGCATTACACGTTCAACCACCCAGATACAACAACGATCCATTGTGGATGTCAACCAACTTGGCTGACAAGCACGATCCAATGTGCATCTGAGTCACGATCATAGAACGGGGTTGTTGCTGTCAAGAAAACTTGGCGATGGTTTCCAGTGAGGATGGATTGTGGATGTCAATCACGACACATTGGTCGTCATATCCACGACCCATATCATTCACTGTATCATAGTAGAAACTATTAAGAAGAAACATCAAATACACTAATCCATCTAGCATCTAATTATTAAAAAAAAAAATCGACTCTCTTCGGTAGTCTACACATCGTCTCAGCCGCATCTTCTGACTTCCTGAACTGCAGACAATCGTATGCAATTGTCTTTCGAAATTTAGGAATGTCCTCCTACAGAAAAGGAACGAACTAGTATAAAAATAAAAGACAGAGCAATAAAGATTTAATGTAGTCGGATACACACACACACACACACAGAGACCTTCGTGAAGTCAATTTTGCGCATGCTACTCAAGAAGTCTATATATTTCAGCATGAATACACCACAATCATCTGAGTTGTCTTGCCCCGGTCTGTCACTGCATGTCTTCAAACTCCATGGCTTCTCCCAGTTTTTAGATCCATTATCAAGAATATGGAATAGCCATCTCAGTCTGTGCGTAACCTACGTGACAATCAACTCGTTGTTCTCTTGCAACTCGGAACTCAGGCTGTCGTACACAGTGACATCTTTCTTCTTCGGATTAACAACAGCCAAGAACCAGTGTTGGCCCCTCGCGTTGAGTGGGATGTATAGTTGTCAATCACAAGAAATATGACAACAGTTAGAAGACTTGCCTTTCCAAATTGAATAATATCATTTAAGTTCATGTATATGTGTAAGTAAATAACCTCTCACCACTTCATACTTCCATAGAGGCTTCGATCTATCTTGACCGTCGACTATATCTATAAGCATTTCATTCAATTTGGCATTCTTAATGATGTCCTGTTGATCCTTATGGTTGACAGCTCCATAAGTTTACAAATCGCTAAGTTAGACTTCCATGGCTTGCTGTTGATATATTGGAAAGGATCAGAAACATAAATAATTAATGATGTTTTAAAGATAACTATAGTCCTCAGTTTCACATTACCGTAAATAGTGACTGGACGAATGCGCAATCCTGTCTACCGCGTCGTCTCTTTTCCTGACGCACTGATAGGTAGCGTAGGTATCTATTGATGGCCTACACAACGAGGAAGTTGTATGATATAATTTTTCATACATTGATAAAGTCAATATGCAGAAACTTACCTCAGAGTCGACCCATGAGTTTAAGTCACAGATGCTCTTCAGCCAGACAGGTGAATCTGACGATAATCTAACAACTCTCAACTCGTTGTCTTCGGCTTCAATTAGAGATCGGTGCGGATCCACGTCCCCCTGACGACTCTCCTTTACAGGTAGAGATCGGTGGGGTTCCACTGCATCGCGGTGTGGTATCCCTTCCTCACACACTTGGGCAATACTGATGTTGTAACACCCTGAAAATCGGGGGTCGAGCATAAACTCAACTCCCGAGTTCCAGAACATCACTTATGCAACAAAATGAATGATGATTGAATGTTGACTGTATTCGTGCATTGAACATGAGTGAGATTAAGCCAAAACAGCATATCATACTCCAGAGACAGTTAAATTTGCAAGCGGAAGACTGTGATAGATAGATAAAATATATAACTTATGATGAGTCTCCAGAGTGTGATAACATTACCAGGTTAAATAAATACAAGTGCAGTTCTAAAATGTACCAAATGTGAGGAAGTGTAATGCCTCCTATCCCATGTACCATAGCCCCGTCAATACAATATCAGGTCTTCATTGACCTGCCAGAGAAATACAGATAGGAGAATTCCTCCTATCATCATAGAAGTAGTCCGGCTCTGCTTCACAAGCATCGCCACCACCTGAAACTCAACAAATCTGGTTGGTGTGTACAACACCGTCCCGTAACGTGGGAGTGAGTGATCAACTCAGTGGAACAGTAAAGCATAGGTTAACATGTTATCAATTCAATCAAGCAGTAATGATAAAGCATTACAAATCAAACAATTCTAACTACTCTTATTAAATGCAAGAATGAAATGACATGATGCTGTATGCCCTTGCCAAACCACCCTCAAGCGACATCATCTTACGTTCGCGAATGCTTAACTCCCTCAGTGCGCCACATCTACAAAGCACATGCGGTGCGATGATGCTCATGATTACCAAGTTATCATTAGTCCATTTCAACCAGCAGTATTGGGAAACTAAGGTACCTCCCTTGTATCATTCCCAAACATGATCCATTCTAGGGTCGTCAATCCTAGTTAATCTCATACGACATTATGGTTTGAGAAGCTTAGTGATGGCATCGCAAAGGGCTCGTCACCCGTCAGCGCGGATACAGATCTCACCGTATGCGGCTCAATTGCTGGCCGTCAGCTCGAGTACAGGTCTCACCGTACTCGGCTCAATCACTAGCCGTCAGCTCAAGTACAGGTCTCACCATACTCGGCTCAACTTACACTCTAGTTGCTGTGAAAGACTCGCGGCCAATCACAGACCCTTGGAGTGTACTCGATGATACCACGGAGGACTCGTCGCCCGTCAGCACGAGCACAGATCTCACCGTACTCGGCTCTCGCCGAAGTATCGACAGCTCGAATACAGTGTCCCATACCACCGTATTCGGCTCACGAGTTAGTTGCGCAATGGTCACTACGGGGAGGCACATGGCCCCAGCGTAGGCCGACAGCTCGACCACGGTGTCCCATACCACCATGCCTGGCTCATGCGACTTAGCGGATCTAGGTACCATGGTTAAACGGGGATCGCCACTGGTAAGTTTGGTACCCTAGGTTCAAGCAGTAGCGACCAAACAGGGTGAACACACATAAGGCAGATCGGGTTACTTGACGAGCTCGACTAGCACGATCGCCCGTTGAGCTGCACGACATGAAGTGCATAAACAACTTCGTGTGGCCTAGATACTGCTGACAGGCAACGCACGACTCGAGTTCGTCGAACACATCCCACGTGGCAAATGAATCTCAGCCACGAGTTCAATCTCGTTACCGATTGCCTGGACTATAATCATAGCCCCAAACACAATCAATTACAGAGATATAAAGCAGTGATGGATCAGGATTCAAATCATACAATCAGTCTGGTATTATCCGTTTAGGGCTGTCAGGGCTGTTGCACGCACTCGTTGCTCCGCTCCCCCATCACCCATGACGGATCATACAACGTAGATATAAATTAAACATATGCATTACATAGTTAAAATCATAAAGCAGTTGAGCATGTTATGAATCACAACACAAGCATGAGTTTGTACATGTTCAATTCCTAATCACACAACTATCAAAGGAGATCATACACATAGTGAAAAGAGGTTGAGAATCATATCTCAACACCCTTATATATTACAATTTGCTAACTACTACACATTCAGACATTTCAAGAAACACTTAAACAAACATACATCAACATACATGACATATGTCGATCACATAGGCATTAGGCCAAATCCTTTCGCTAGGGAGTTACCCCAATCATAACACGCGTACACCCACGATGGATAGTCATGGCACGCAGGAACCCAAGTTCCATATTCATTCAGCTATCTCCACAAATACTTGAGTCACACATTTTAGCATATACAGTGTATACTGGTCGTGGCGTGATTTAGGGCAAATCCTTTCGTCAAAGGGATATCGCCATTACAACAATCATATATCCATGACAATTAGTCATGGCGAGCACGAATGAGAATTCTATACTCATTCAGCCATTTTCACAAACACTTAGAATACACTATTCCAACATACATAGTGTATGTTAGCAAACATGTATTAGGGCTATTCTTTCGCTAAGTGGTTATTTTATCCGCGTATACCGTATTCATACAACAATTAATCATGACAATTATATTTCCAAAATTTACACATACGCGGTATTTCTAGAATACACAATTTCAACATACTAGGCATTTACACACGAGCATGTATTTCAGCTATTCCTTTCGCCAAACTAGTATTTTATCCATATACTATATAATCATACATTAAATAAACATGTCAAGCATTTTCCCGAAAAAAATACGTATACGGTATTTCTACGTATACCTAGAGTATGTGAAATTCCATATTCTACAACGTTAATCGAAACAGGAAACGGAAAGCACTTTGTACATGTGCATTTACACGCAGATCATGAATCTATCATTATCTGACATTGAAAGCGTTGAAAAACGTAACTTATACACTTAAAGTCCGCACCTTTTGTCGTAGAATCGTAACGGAGTTGATAGGTTTGCTAAGCTTCCGTATTCGGCAGTTTGGCAACCTAGAGAACGAAATAGGTTAGCTATTTCACAACCTACAACAGTCTAAACCCCAAAACAGATTAGGGTTAGGGTTTCTTACCTAGAAACAACGCCGAAAATGCCAGAAAAGCGTCAAGAAAGGGATGGTGCAGCCCGTGTGGTGGCAGGGAACGACGGCAGGGAGATTCTCCCACTTCTCCCTCAATTTCTCTCTCTTTTCCCTCTCTCAAATCCAAATTCGTATGGCTGAAATGGGAGAGGGTTTAAGGTCCTTATATAGCCTCAAAACTCACCGAAATAGACTCCTGTTCAAAGGTTACTGCTAATATAGGCATTTCGTCACTTTTCCAGCTCAAAAGAGAGGTTCTGGTGGCCCTCCTTGAGCCAAACGTCAGACTTAAGCTCACCACACATGGATCTACGTGGGATTACGTTTTCGACTCGATCGGATTCCCAGATCGCACGTGGCGGACCACTTTCAGTTCAACGGTCAGTGGGCCACGATCCGAAATTCCAAGTACATGTAAATGTTCCTGAAATTTTTCCTGATCCGAGGGTGTAATTTGGTCTGATTCTGACGGTCTGGTTGCTTAATACTGATGCGCAAGCGAAAGGTGCCAGATCACTATTCCAGATATTTTATTTTCAAAAGGAATAGTGTTTTTCACACACCCTCGCTCCAGATCGAAACGAATGGCCGTGGGACATCGGCTGGACCTGATTTTTGAGATGATTGTCAAGCCCAGTAAGGCGGTCCTAGTTCCTTAGCTTCGTGTTAATCGGACTCCCGATGTGCGGTCTAGACCTAATACGAAGTTTCGTTTCATTCCCGAGAGCAGACGGGAAATGAGTTTGGTTCTAAACTTTAGGGAAACCTAGAGTCACTGATTTTGCAAGTTTTGGGTCTTGCAGATCGTATTTAAAGCGATCCCAACGGATTTCATGGCTAATCGAGTTTTGCATTTAGTTAACTTTGTTAAATTTCTAAAGGATTTAATCCTAATTGTTTTCTGGTTGAGATGGTACTTAGGCCTTTGTAGTTTGTATATAAAGTGATCCAAGTTTTACTACTTAGCTAGTTTAAGTTAGTGTCTAGGGCGAAAGTGCTTTGAAAAATTGAAAGCACAAGGTAGTGAAGGGTGGGATTTGTGAAGGAAATGGGTTAAGGAGCGATTTTTGACTGTGGGATTTAGTTTTGACAAGTCGGTAAGGTCTTAGGATCGACCCATTGCCTAAGGACGTCTAATCCCAGGTTGGCAAAAATCCGGGATGTTACATTGAGCTGTAATAATATGATATATTATTATCTATGCAATTCACAACATAATGTCCATTGAAAACCACAATCCAAATGTAGTTTCACGTACAGTTTTCTTATTAGCTTCATCCTTTAATAAATTCATATCCTGGCTCAGCGAAGCATGGAGCTCTTTCAGGTTCAAAATTTCTTCTTCGTTGTGTTTCACTGAAGTGATTTTCTTCTGTAACATAAGCATATTATATGATTTTTACGTATTTCAATGCGTCATGTAGAGAAGTCATGTTGTCATCCATAGTGCGACCCGGATCGTGGTTGTTGTCCATGTAAGGTCGAAGTTCACACTTGAAGTGGTTTGTGAATCGTGTCTGTCATCCATACTGTATCACTGTTCATACGCGATCTACTCTGGGCAATACCCACGATTAATTATTACACGATAACCACGACCAATAGACGATAACAACGACCCGAAATGATGACAGTGACCACTGTCCTCATTGGATCATTTTTGTCATCCAGATTGGGTCATGCACTAACCACCCACGACCCACTGTGGCTGGAAACCACGATCCACTAGTGAGCTGGCTCATCCCAGCCTCAATGGTGGGGCTGTTGACCTGTTATAAACCTGTATAATATAATATAAGATATTAGACTCATAGTGACTTGTTAAATATTAATCCAAAGGCAAGCCACGTACATAGTCTGCATGTGGTATCCTATATCGTCAACATTGGGTCGTAATGTCAACCATGACCCAATAGACGCTAAACACGACCAATCACACGTGGTAACAACGATCTGACCTTCACAATGACCACGATCAAACGTGGAACACAACTACTACCAAAGTTCAATTTCATATACTTTTGTTGCTTGTATCTCCCCTTCAATATGCTTCATCTACTCATTCATATATGCATTCTCTTCCCTGAGATCGCCCACTGATTGGACTTGGGCCTATCACAACGACCCGCACTGTATCATAACCACAACCCATAAAGGGACACAACAATGACCACTAAGATTCAGGAAAACTTCAACCTCATATACCTGCATTCCAAAATGTTTCATCACAACGACCCGCACTGTATCATAACCATGACCCATAGAGAGACACAACAATGACCACTAAGATTCAGGAAAACATCAACCTCATATACCTGCATTCCAAAATGTTTCATCTCCTCCAGAATGCATTCCAGAATGTTTCATCTCCTCCAGAATGATTCAGGAAAACTTCAACCTCATATACCTGCATTCCAAAATGTTTCATCTCCTTTCCAAAATGTTTCATCTCCTCCAGCAGCAAAGCAATCTCTATGCTTGGAGGGCTGCTCGAAGAGACATTGTCCTGTAATAAGTTCATACACCAGAAATGAGCCAAAACGGGACATAACAACGACCAAATAAGATTCAGGATAAATTGATAAATTCAATTTCATGTACCCTCATTTCCTGGATCTCCTTTTGAAGTTGCTTCACCTGCTCCTGCAGTGAAGCATTCTCTCCTACGAGAGGGCTGATCGAAGCAACGAATTCCTATGATGGAGTACCATATTATTGTTTATTTCCAATGTATAATAACCACGACCAATAGTTCATAGAAACCAGGACCCATTTTACATGAAACCACGACTCTAGGCTGAATCGTGGTTGACACCAATGTTGGGTCATGTATCAACCACAACCCGATGTGCATGGCAGCCACGACCTTTACTAGATGGTGACAACGATCATATGTGGATGATAACCATGATCCATTTATCATTTACCTTCGTTGACTGAGACTCGACTATTAGCTGATTCATTTACCCCCGCAGTGAAGCAATGTCATCTTTGAGATGGCTCATCCCATCTTCAAAACGTTTGAGATGGTCCATCCCATCGTTGATCCATGTTGTTGCTATTGTTGTTGTGTTGTTGACCTGTGTTAAAAACATTATATAAGACAGAACATTCACAGAGACCTAGTAACGAATAGTAAAACAGGGCAATTTCACGTACCAATTTTGTATTAATATCGTCTCTCAACAACTTCACTTCTTTGCGTAGAGAAGCATTATCCTCCTTGAGGTTCTTAATTTCAACGCCAAATGCTTCCTTTATTCCTTCAACTTCTTCGCGTAAAGAAGCATTATCCACCTTAAGGTTCTTTATTTCAACGCTAAACTCTTCCTTTATTCCTTCCACTTCAGTGATAAGGAACTTAATCTACTAATTAAATTTCTTTATTGCGGATCTTGATTTTTTATTATCTCTCAATACGTTGCTAATATCATCCTGGACTAAGGTTCTAACCTCAGCCCCAAAATCATTTCTCATTTTCAAGAGGGAGGCTGTAAGATCAGCCTCCACTTTATTTCTTATTTCATCCTCCTTCACCACCGTTGTCAATGTCGTGGGTGTTGCCCACCAAGCCTGTCATTCGTATAAGTCTCGTCGGTTATACTCCTGACAACCTCGGTCTCTGCTTCTTCGACCGTTGGTTGAAGCTCTGAAGCTAGTATCACCTGCATGGTAAAATTGATTTATTTATTAATTCTAAATACATTGCATAATTAAAATACACTACAGTTTAAATAACTCTTACCGGTACAGCTGTGAAGATGGGGATATGGGGTGGTATCTGCCTGATTTCTTCATATTCCAGTTTAGGATTCAAGGAATCATTGTAGGCAGTCTTCTATCTGCCCACCCACTGTCACCAGTGAGTTTTGGGAATCGTTCGTAGGCACAGATCTTCTTAAGATCAATTATCATGCATTACATATTGATTGACATGTATGGAGTAAAAATTCAAACTTAGATTATGAACCAGGATAAGAATAATGTACTTGCAGGGCGAACGCACATCCGCATATGTTATATAATTTGAGGTAGCGGCCAGTCGCCTGAATAATGCCAGACGCAGCGTTAACCCCTTTCTTCAAATAATCATACCCCACACTACCCTAGGGTAGTTATTAAAATAATCCAAGTCATCGACCATGTGGATAAACGTATCAACACAGTTATTCTTTTGCAGAGATCCAACTAATAGATTCTCAACACAAATTATTAGAGCCAACTTCACCACGTCCAAATGTTCATCTTTATCGGTGAGTGACAAATAGGCTTTTTTCAGATTTTTTTTACTAACACTACTTGCCCTCAGGTAGGTCTCCCTAATATCTCTTCCTCCCTCTACTCTGCCAGCCTCGGCACGACCGTCACCATCTATCTCAACTGGTCCAAACTTGAGACCCATTATTAAAGCAAAGTCGAGCTCAGTAAATTTTATCTTGGTGCCCTGAACATCGAATTTTAGATCACCAATATGCCTTTGCATTAGGCAATGCAAGATCTGGGAGTGTGCCCTCCACCCAGTCTTTGGAAAGTAAAGAAGAAATTCAAAACAGCTGCCTCTAAATATATTCTATCTATCAGGATTCTTCTTCATATCTACAATCATATGCTCCAAAAAACTGACAGAGCACTTGGGAGAGACCTTTGCCTTTTCGAAGTCTAAGCACGTAGTCATCATTGGCTTCCCTCGACCTACATTCCAATATGGTCATTGACTGTTAATCAATCAATAATCAGGTCTTGCAAAATCTAACATGATCGTAAATGAACTACATAGTTGATCACTGATGTAACCAACAAATGGTCATGGTTGTCACGTGTTTTAAGGATTGGGGTTGTCATTGTAAGACCCGTATCCTAGACCGTACCGTTCCGTAGGTTCCCGCGGTCTTTCCGGTAGAATTTCGGCAACCTTCGACCCTTAAACGGCGTTGTGCGCGACCTTGATTCACACGTTGTTAATCTGATTCGACTCAACCCAAGACTTGTACCATTGCGACCGCGCCGTCTCTACGGTTCCGATGCCGCGACTCGCGCACCGAGGCGAGACTCTGCCAAGAGATGTGGCCAGCGTTCGGTGCGAGGAAAACGTCGCGCGTGCGAAACCCAAGAAAATCTCTACGAGATGTCACATCAATCATTCATCAATCAATCCCATCATGTCAAGTACACATCACCTCACACTCTTCCCCAAGCAACCCCCAAAAGTCAAAAAGTTTTTACATAAGCCCATACCTCTCTTACAACATGTGCCACAAAAGTCAAAAAAGTGGCTCTTACACCCATCACCACCACATCAAACATCACCCATCTCTCTCTCCCTTTTACAAACCTCTCTCTCTCATTTTCAAAATACCATTCCCAAGCAAGCAAGAACCCCATACGTCCGAGCTTCCCCATCTCTCCAAGAGAGCCACAAGTATGGCCCACCCTCTCATCTCCCATCTCCACCATCCAAACCTCATCTCCTCCATTGGCATCAAAGCTAAGGAGCTAAGAAAGCCTTTGGTGCAAGAAGGAAGCGGTGGGTGATCTTAGATCTTTGTTTTTCCTTCATTTCGTTGATTAAGGGTCCATATATGTGGGACCCACCTTGATGTATATTTGTATGAGGGGCCCATAGTGGCGGGGTCCCTCCATCATCACCGATCTTTCTCTCTCTCTCTCTCTCCCTTTTTCCTTTGTGTGTGATGACTTGTGGCCCAGTTGATGTATGTATCTCATCCACACCATCCAAATAGTGGGCCACCTTGGGCTTTTGTTGTTGGTATGGGCCATCTAAATGGTGGGCCACCCGGATGAAAGGCGAAGCACAAATATTAGCCTGATCAGAAACAGGTGGGCTGTGTGGGACCCACCTTGATGGGGTGTACATCCACACCGTCTGTCCAGGCAGATACTTTGTGGGAGTAGCTAACAGTGGGTGTGCACTAACGTGGGTGTGCTGGCATGAGTGTGTACTAACATGGTGTGAGTGCTGACATGAGTGTGTATTAACATGGGTGTGTGCTGCCGTGGAGGGTGTGCAGCGTGTGGGGTCCATGGGACCCATCCACACCGTCCATCCATTTTGGTGGCCCGCACCATCCTGTACGTGTGGTGCATCCACCGTCCAGGGACGGTGGGACCCATCCCTAGCTCAACTGGCAGACTGTGTGAAAGATACCTCGTCTCAACACTTGAGGTCTTGGTTTCGATCCCTGTAGGGTGGCTAACGGTGAAGTGCCAACTGACGGTGGGTCCGTGGGACCCACCCCATCCACGCTGTCCATCCTTTTTGGTGGGCCACACCATCACGTTGGTGTCCACCACGCTCGGACGGTGGGACCCACGTCCGTGTGGGCCCTCCCTGACGCCCAAATCCATGACTCAACGGGCAGACTGAGTGGAGATATCTCATTTCAACACGTGAGGTCTTGGTATCCATCCCTGTGTGGGTGGCCTATGCGTAGGGCCCACCTAGGTTTGGTGCGGCTGAAACTTGATCCGACCCATCATTCAGGTGGGACACCCACGATGGGTGGGCTGGATTTGTGAACGCCATCTCGGTGGGCCCAAATAAATGATTATGAATGTTTTTAATGGAGGGTATCCCTCTCAACTGTTGTATCTAGTGTGGCCCACACAAGTCACGGCCTGACTTGAATTTTGAGACCCAGGCCCACGCTAGAATGGTGCATCTGGCTAGTGGGTTAGATGTTGGCAAACATAAATGGTGGGGCCCACACCGGTTGACCTCATGGGACGTTAAAATCAGCTCAAGCGCTGTACCTTTCCCATATATAATATATATGGTGGGCCCTACGTGGGACCCACCTCTGTTGTGTTGTCAGAAAAGAGAAAAAAAGCAAAGATAAAGAAAAAGAAAGAAAAAAAAAGTGAGATGAGGAGAGAGCAGCCACGTGCCCTCTCTCTCTCTACCTCTCTCTACATCTCTCTCTCTAGCTCTCTCTCTCTATCTCTACGTCTCTCTCTACCTCTCTCTAGCTTTCTCTCTCACTCTCTCTATCTCTCTCTACTCTCTCTCTCTATGGCTTTCTCTCTCTATATCTCTCTATCTCTCTCTCTATCTATCTCTATGTTAACTTGTGAATAGGTCAGATCTCAAATATATGAGGGTGGGCCCGATTTGATAGACCTGAGGCCCATTTGACTCGGCCCATTTGACCTGGCCTGATTGATTCGGTCTATTCGACTCGACCCACTTAATCGGCCCATATGTTTAGGCCCATCTTGATGTAAGTTATGGCCCATATGTTTAAGCCCACCTTGATATATATGAAGCCCATGTTAGGAGGTCCATTTGCTCATTTCTTGAACCTAAGGCCCATGGGTCGAGGCCCAATTGGATGTACACAAGTCCATTAAGATGTATGATCCTACCATGATTTGTGTAAGAATGTTATGACGGCCGTGCCTTGGGAGCAATGTTGGTTTGACGTCCACATTGTAGAATAATGTTGGTTAAATGTCCGCATTATGATTCTCCTTAGGGCCCATTGTTAGGCCCATACTTGTAGGCCGTCTAGGCCCATCTTCATTATGAACGGCATCTATCCCATATAACATGTTTAGTATAGTTTCATGATTCATGATCATACGCATCATGTGTATGATTGATATGAGGAGTGACTGATCATAGCATATGCCTTCGGGCAGATTGTCTAGGGGCTCCTGGTTAGGCGGTGTTGCCCCGTATAAGCGCACGATACGCGCAGGATTGCTGCATGACTGGATAGTGTGATTCATGCATTTCACATTGTGTGACATGGTTACCGTATGCCCTAGCGACATTAGAGTCGTAGCCTCCACAGGTGTATTATGGTTGGCAGGATTGGATACCAAAAATCATGTTCTACATGGGGTGTTATAGATATCCCTGGGTGAAAGTCCCTAAACCCTTATGGTACCAAGAGGTTGCTCCAATGTCTAGACCGAGTGGGTGTAGGAGCGCCGAGTGCCGATTACCAGACGGCTGCGCTTTCCACTGTATCGTGGTCGGTTGGAAGGGGGTGCGGCCTTACCCACCGAGAGGAGGGGGCAAAGCTAGGCTGAGTTTGACCAACTCGAGAAATAGGTCTGCTATCAACGAGCCGAGCCCAATATTGGCAAGCGGGTATTGAGGTCTCTTCCACTTACCCTATTGCGCGCGATGGGGCGGCAATCTGGTTTAGAGTATACTAGACCCCGGTGATATTTCAAATTTGAGCCGTATTGATATGTGGACTTAGACGAGGAGTTGTATGCTTGAGTTGCATTTCGCATCGCATGGCCTTGGTATGGCCAATATCATTCACGCCTTGCATCGCATAGCCTTGGTACGGCTGATGGTATTCATGGATTTACCAGCATGTTCCGCATTACTCTGGTACTGCATATCTGCATTTCTACCTTGCGCACACACTTTCACCACCCTCTAAGCTTTCTATAAGTTTATGCACGACCGTTGCGTGCAGGTGACGTTGGGACGCAGCAGCTCTGAGGCAGGAGCACAGAGCAGATCATTTTGGGGCTTTTGTCTATCATCATTGTATTTCCCTTTATGCTCATTGTACTTGTAAAGTTTTTTATCATAGTGGAAATATGATGGAGTTTTTGGTTGTTGTTTGTGGGTTATGCATTTGGTTATGCATTTGGTTATGCTTGTTATGAATTAAACTGATGTTGAAAATCCTCTTTGTAGCATCCCAGGATCGGAACCTGGCGTATGGGCACTGGGAGCCGAGAATGGGGTTTTATGGAGGCTGTCGACGCCGGATTCGGCGATCAAAAATTTTGTGAGCCTAGTTTCCGAGTTTGGGGCGTGACAGTCATGCAGCACGGATCGTTGTTGTCATCTACTCTGGGTATGGGTCGACGGTCAAGACTACCCACCCACAATGTGATCCACGATCCACTGTGCTGTCAACCACGATCCAATAGGCAAACTAACCACCCACCCACGATCGTGTCAACACGATCTACAGGGCATATTAACCACGATCACAACTCACCACGATCGTGATTGTTATGTTATACATATTATTGTAGTCATAGACAATAGGTTGCGGTTCACATTCAGTTCGGACATAAACTGTCCCTGTCAACCACGATCCATTGAGTTGTGGTTCACATCTACGACCCACATAACATGTGGGCCACGATCCACTTGGCACATCAATAACGATCACAACCACGATCATGATTATCATGTTATACATATCGATGTTGTCATTTACAATGAATCGCAACCACGATCGTGGTTGTAATGGTATACGGTTCGTTGCTGTCATCTATGTGGGCCTAACCACTACCCATATAGCGTGACTACCATAACTCACAGCTCCGACCCAAACGATCCACCGTGCTTGTCAACCACGATCCATCGAGCTGTGGTTCACATCAACCCATATAACATGTGAGCCACGATCCACTGGGCACATCAACAACGATCACAACCACGATCGTGATTACCATGCTATACAAATCGTTGTTGTCATTACAATGAATCTCACGTGGTTGTCATGCTATACGGTTCGTTGTTGTCATCTAAGTGCGCATAACCACTACCCATATAGCATAACTACAACTCATAGCCCTGAACCAAATAACATGTGAGCAACGATCCACTGTGCTTGTCAACCACGATCCTTTCGGCATATCAACCACGATCGTTGTTGTCATGCTATACAAATCATTGCAGTCATATACACTGGATCGTGGTTGACAGCACTGCGCAAGTAACATGTGAACAATGACATGCTGTCCTTGTCAACCATTACCTTGCCTTGCCATTTATACGAACTGAGCTGCACTCAAATTGTATAGATGTACTCACTGAGTGGCGATGGATGGGCCCAGTGAAGAAGATTCAAAACTAGTAAAAAACAAAAGGGTGGGGATGAGAAGTGAAGGGGTCTCAGAGAATAAGCTTTAAATATATAATTATATAAAATAAGAGGTATAAAATCGGTGTTCCGTATGGGGAGAAGCGGTTGCTTTACACTGTACACATTCCTAGATCGGTCGTTTCTAAGTCACACCGAACTGCCTTTTCTCTTATCTGCACTGACCATTCTACTTGTAACAACAGGAAACAAAATTACCCAAAGAATGATCAGAATATTTAAATCCAATGGACCACAACACTTTAAACTAACAGGTTCCGTAAAATCCCATAATTTATCATCTCAACGCAGTGTGGGCCACTAATGGCTCGATACGTGTCGCTATTTAATTTATCAAATGAATCCATCAGCCATGAATAATTCCAACGGATTAGATCCGATTTATGATGGGCCTAAGGACTTGACCAACATGATAGACGATCGATGTTATGCGATGGGAATCGTAAGCGAACCTTGCGCCTTTTACACGCCATTTTAATGTAATGTATGTACATGCGACATATTGTTTTGGTGCAAACTAAGATACATGGGTTGTGGCACACTATGATGTTTGTGAGAAATCAACTCTGTCCATACACTTTTTGAGCTCAGTTTAGGGCTTAGAACCATAAATGAATCGGATCAGATGCTCAAATGTGCCGAAAACGTGATTATAAAACTTCCACGGCTGAAATATTTATGGGGCAGCCAAAGTGTTGAGTCAGGACAATATTCGTGTTTTCAATTCATCCCATTAGGAATTACGTTATGAACGGTACGGATGGCATGTAAACATAACAGTCGACCCCAGGGCAGTTTCAATGGTTGGCATTTCCCTGTCCACATTTTCCTTTAATGTTGTCCACCTGAGTCATGAATCCTGCTCACTTTTTGTGTCATGCACTAAATTGATCCCACAAAATGGTGAACGGGATAGATTTATCACAAACATCAGGGTGGGGCCCACTTGGGATTCCATCGAAGGAACTTCCTGTTAAAGGCATTCACAGGAAAGCGTGCCCGCGCTGACCTTACATTTTCATCATTACATCTTTTTACGTGTCGACGGCGTATTGGTACACAAAATTCGAATACACGATCCATATATCATGACTATAGCGAGCCATATACAATGATCAAATGTGATATAAATCATAATGTCTACTACGACCCATCAAACATTAACACCACGACCATATAACATAATTACAAAGTTGTGGGCCAAATAACTGGGCTTCAACAACCCCCCCCCCCCCCCCCCCCCCCCGGGATCGTGGTTGTGACGGAATATGTTTCGTGCGTTCTATTAGATGTGGCTCGTTCGTGTCATGTTATATGAGTTGTGGTTTGCATGTTGGAAGGGTCGTGATTGTAAGGTGACATGGGTAGTGTAACAACCACGAACCCATTAAATGACAACCATGACCCATTATCAAGGCAACCATGAACCCATTAACATGACAACCACGACCCATTAACACGACAAACACGAACCCATTCACATGTCAACCACGACCCAAACTCCGTCATACAATGACCGTTTCCCGATACCTAGAATGTTATGAGAAAAGGTACTTGATACGGATCGCGAAGATTAAACATGGTATGGTGAGGGCTTTCGTGGTCAAGTGAAGGGAGCTTATTGTAGGGTTCACCCTGATCAAAGTCATCTCAACCTTCCACGTTGATAAACACGACCCTTCGTATATGACAACCGTGATCCTTCACGTTGTCAAAACACGACCCAGACAAAGGATCGTTATGTACAGTTTTTATTTATCGTGCTTTTCATGTAAATTTAATGGTGGTTGTCATGTTTTATGGATCATGGTTTTCAAGTAACATGGGTAGTTGTGTCGGTTGCTAAGGATCGTAGTTTTGATGTTTTATGGATCGTTGTTGTCATATTATACGGATCGTTGTTGTCATGCTACAAAATAACGAGTTCTTTTATAGAGATTTGACGTCAGCTTAGAACCCAAAAGAAGCCAGGTTACATCAGCCTGGAATCCCGAAGAAGCCATTACACACCGGGTCCCCCAACTGCGAGTAGGTGCTCATCGATAAAATTTCAACATCTTTTATAGGGCTTTTACATCAGACCGGAACTCAGAAAAGCGGAGGGGAAACAATTCAGATTATAAGGTCGGGCTCGGACAGAGACAAGCCCTATGATCACACTCGAAACACGATATATGGGTCGTGACTGTCATTGAATATGGGTCATGGTAATAATTCTGTATAGGTCGTGGTGTGTTATGAATTATGGATCGTGAATGTAATGAGAAATGGGTCGTGGTTGTCATGTTATATGGTTCATGGTTGGCATGAAGCATTGATCACAGATGTCATTCGGTATGACTGGCATGTTATACGGATCATGGTTGTCGTGTTGCATGGGTCGTAGTTGACACTTAGAATGCGTCGACGTTGTCATTATTTAGATCGTGTTTTTCATAAGATCGTGGTTGTTAACAACGATCCATGCAACAGGACAATCGCGACCATGCAAACAATCATCATTGACATAAAAGAAGTCCATTTACATCAAAAATAAAATAAAAATAATAATAAAAATAATAAAAATAAAAACTTGTTATCCACTCCGAGCAGAGGGACCAGCTACTGAACTGGGGGGCTGAGCATCGACGACAACCTCGGTGACAGGGGTATCTTGGGCAATCCCCAAAGTAGGAAGGGCGCTCTCGGGCACGACTATCATGACAGCTCGGCGCCACAGGTGGTGTCTGCCGTGAGGGCGTCGAAGTTGAGGGTCGGGTAAAGCTTCCGAACTTCGACCAGGCAAGCATTAAAGCCAGTGTCATAGCCGAAATAGTATAATTTATCCAGCTCCTTAGCCCTCTCAGCAGAGTCCTTGTATTCTGCCACTGCTGCAGGCGCCTGTGAGACCACTTGAGCCTCGAGCTCTGCTCCTAAGGAAGCCTTCTTCGTGGACATAGCAAACTCAAGAACATTTCGCTGCTAGACTAGATGCTTCGCCACCATCAGTTACTCCGACTCAAGCTCCTCTTTTGCCACTTCAATCCCTGACTCAGCTTCCAAGGCCCGGAACTCTAGGTCCTTGTTAGTCCGGCACAAACTCTTGACTTCGGGCTCTGCCATGTCCAAGCGAGCTTGAAGTTAGTTGACTTCACCTTGGAGCGCAAGCTCTCTCACTCGACCTTCCACAACAGCCTTCCTCAGCTCCTCCAGGTCAGTAGCAGAGGCCTCTAACCTCTTCTCGAGCTCAACTCATTGAGTGTCTTGTTTGGCCTTCTCCACCACAAACTTGGCCAGCACTGCGTCTTGCACAGCCTTTTTAGCCACAAATTTGGCCCACTCAGCTTCGAGCTGATCCATCTCCTTCACCTCCAACATCTTCGGTAGCGACGTGTAACATATAGTCGTAAAATCAACCATGAAGCTGACGTGGCGGCTGGAAAGGGTGTCGGCAATCTGTGCCTCCAGTGCATGCTCAGCTACCCAAGGATTTAGCTGAGCCATGTGAAAACCAGGCGACAGGACATTTGAAGAGGGTGCGGAAGCTCACCCATTTGGAGAGGATGCGGAAGCTTCCCCCCTTTGAGAGGGTGCGAAAGCTCCTCTGATCCCACTACCCGCATAAGCATGGACAGCTGCCTCAGGTGCATCTGCGTGGCTGACCATGGTCTCAGCATCAGCATGGGGAAATGAAGAGGCAACTACGCCGAGGGTCTCCCCGAATACCTCCCTCCGTGACCTAGAAGGACCCGCCTTGGGGGCTTGCTCCTTCACAGAATGCGACAAAATGGTGATGGTCTCGGCTCAGGCAGGAGCTCCAACCTCCTTGAATCGGGCAGGAGCTTCAACCTCCGAAGCCTTAGGAATGGGGGTCGGAGCAATAGCAGGAGCAACCACTGGAAGGGCTGTAACAAGTACGGTCCTAGCCGGGTCTATAACTGGAGAGGCCTCGGCCTCATCCTCAGGAGTCTTCCTCTTCTTTGACACCGCTATCATCCTTGGTTTAGAGGAGAGGACGACGTCCATCGAAGGGCGCAGAGGCCGCCTCCTCTTTGAGCCACCTACCTCCATCCCTGCGAAAAAAGAAGCATCAGCGCCACGAGACACGTGGAATGGTGCAATATACCCGAGCCCATGCTTCAAGGTCAGAATCTTCCTAGCATTTAATGTCATTTAAAAGCGTAGGGGTCTCTTAAAAGCATAGGGGTCAGAATGGCACCATTCCTTCACCCGCTGTCTGTAAAGCGTAACCGTCGCCACATGTCCTTTCCCTAGAGGACGGAAGTCGAAGGGATTCAGTCGTTGCACTGCACGCAAGGTGAGAGAAGCGAATTACATTAAATACAACCCCGATCATCCAGGACGCTAATTGCGTCTTACCCCTGCCCAGACGGTAATTCGTCCGGGCAGGGATATGTGGGGCCCACTATGACGTGATTATTTTATCCACTCCGTTAATCATTTTTTCAGATCATTATAGTGTGAGATACAAAAAATGAGGCAGGTCCAGGGTTTAAATGGACCATAAAGTGGGGATTTAACGTTCACCATTAAAAGCTTCCTGGGGGCGGGAAAGAAGTTTTGGATCAAGCTGATATTTTGTGTTTTCACTTCATCCACGTCTGCATGACCTTATTAATATGTTTGATGGTAAAAAAACATCGCAGTGGCCCTTGGAAAAGTTTCAACGGTGAGTGTCATTATCATTGCAGATTCCTTTGATGTGGTCCACTGGAGCTGTGTATGTGCTTCAATTTATGTCTTATATCTTAAAATGACCATATAAAAGCGATGAACGGCATATATAAAACACATGCATCACAGTGGGCCCCACAAATCCCTACCCGGACTGATTGTCGTTCGGGCGGGGCTAGGACGCAATCCGCATCTTATCATCCCAATTGATAGCAAGGACAAGAAGAGGTCGTCTTATTTCCCCAGGCATTTACTCTCAAAGTCCGAGCTCAAACTAGAAGAGTAGGGGGCTTCTGTTATGGGGTAATCTAACTCTACGAACCACAAAACATATGAGTCACGATCCACTAGGCACATCAACAACGATCACAACCATAAAATATATTAGTCATGTTATATGAGTCATGGTTTGCATGTTGGGTCGTGGTAATAAATTTGTATAGGTCATGGTTGTTATGAATTATGGAACATGAATCTAATGAGAAATGGGTCGTGGTTGTTGCCTAATAAAAATCGTGGTTGTCGTGTTATACGGTTCGTGGTTGACGTGAGGCATTGATCGCAGTTGTCATTCGATAAGGTTGTCATGTTATACGAATCATGGTTGTCATGATACATGGACCCTGAATGATATGATATATGGGTCGTTGTTGTCGTGTTATATGGATCGTGATATACGTGACGACCGGGTCGTAGTTGTTATGGGTCATATTCTCATGTTAAATTGGTCGTCGTTCACATCTGTAACGGATCGTGGTCCTCGTCCATATTAAATCGTATTCGACAACAACGACCATATGAGGAACACGGCCCATACAACATGGAAACCACAATCCATATATACTGAGAACCACGATCCGTTGTTAAGTCTTTAATCCATTCTCAACGACAACCACGTCCAAGTCAATCGGGAACCTTGCGCACCACAACAACGATCCAGCCATTATGACAACCATGATCCGTATAACGTGGCAATTACAACCCATATAACATTACAATCACGAGAATGTAGCATGAAAACATTGACCCTTATAACATTGCAACCACGACTCATGTAACATAGTAACTACCAGAAGAGAAGCTCACTGAATGGGCAAGACTCCACAAGTTTCTTCCACTGAAGTTTACAATATAACAAGAAGACGCGGCCCTTATAACCACTTTAACCAGTCATGGTTGCTGTGACATGGGGATCGTTGTGGCCCTTACGTATAGATCGTGGCTTTCATGACGTATGGATCGTGTTTCTCTTGAGGCCGTTGTTGACAACAATGATCGAGCATGAAAGACAACCACGATCTATTACATATATGAACCACGAAAATATTAACACACAACAGCGACATAAATTAACATGACCAACGATCAAGTAGTTCTTTTTGCAAATATTTCAAAAACTACTCTCGCGGCAACAGTAAATTCACCGACGAACATGTTTTCCACATGTTCATAGCTACCACACATATATCTACATGGGATATTCGATACATACGTATGTCATGTCCTAAATTTGATGGGCAGTTTTCCATACTCTTCAACGAGAACATATCAAAATACGTGGATGGCACATTTCCATATAATTCTAGCCCATTAGATAATTTCTTTCAACCACACTGCCCTATAAATAAATACGACGGCAGTAGAAAACTATCCACCACTTAAGAGGGAGAGGGAGAGGGAGAGTAACCTTACTATGTTTTTCATGGTGTCCATCCTCAGTTGAACATTAAATGACCAACGCGTTGAATGACAATATAAATGGTCGTGGATTGTTGTTCAACAATAAGAATTTATTGCAAAATCTAACATGATCGTGATTATACTGCATAGTTGATCGCTGATGTAACCATCAAAGGGTCGAGGTTATCATGATTTCTAAAGGGTCGTAGTTGTTATGCTACACGGTTCGTTGTTGTCGTCTATGTTGGGTCGAAGTCAAAAATTAAGACCATCCACCATTTGATCCATGAATTTCCTTGCTGTCAACCACGAATGTGATTGTCATGCTATAGAGATCGTTGTTGTTATCTATGTTGAGTTGTGGTTCACATCTACGACCCAATGTTCATTCTATCCACGACCCTTTCCTTCGGAATCAGCACCACATTCAAGTGCATGAAATCGCATTAATGATGATACCTACCCGAAATCCTTTGGAATCAAAGCGACCCTTTGGAATCACCACCCCCACATTAACCACTGGTTGAACAACCTATAAAAATGGTACTTGGGTTACATTTTTTCAGAAGCCAATCCGAACCACAAGTCCTTCTGGCGTCCTTTCTTCATGGGTGATCCCATCCCTTTCTTCAAGAATGTTGTCGATCTTCCTGAAGATCAATGGCCTTTACCTGAAATTCTGAAAACCATTTGGTGCCCATGGAAGATCAACGACTCATTCTCAACAGATGTCTTCGGCTCCCTAGGTCTCCTTTGAAGAGAATTGTTCTTCATAATTGTGGCTTATAGTTGTCGTCAGCGATTTCAAGATAAACGTCTTCATCTCATACTATCTCCCGCTTAATTCCGTGTTTTTTTTGGAGATCTCTCAAACTCTATTCTCACGGCAACAATAAGTTCACGATCCAACTTTCTGACCAGAGAAGTGAGAGTGCAATTGTCATGGGTTGTGGTTGTCATGTAACATGGGTCGTGGTTATCATGTAATATGGTCATGGTTGTCATGTTACATGGGTCGCCTTTATTGCATGTTCACCACGACCCATAACATGGGATTTTTGATATTTACTTATTTCATGTCCTAACATTGATGGGCAGATTTCCATATACTTCAACGAGAACAGATCAAAATATGTGGATGGGGAGATTTCCATACACTTATAGTTCATAAGATAATTTCTCAACCACACCTCTCTATAAATAAATACGACGACGGGTAGAAAACTCTCCACCCCTTCAGAGGGAGAGGGAGAGTATTTCATGATATCCACGACCCATAAAACATAACAACCACGACCATAATTAAAAAACAGTGTGATGAACAGTTCTGTTCGAAGGGCACCCAGCGAGCTACAAAGCACTTTTGGGAGTGTCTTATTTAAGCCTCACCTTCTCAACAGAGTTATTAGTCAGGCTAAAACAAGACACTCCCAAAAGAGTTTTTCATCTCGCTGGGTGCCCTACAAAGAGAACAGTTCTTCACACTGTATTTTAATTATGGTCGTGGTTGTTATGTTTTATGGGTCGTGATTATCATGACATATAGGTCGTGGTGTTTCAATGGTCATTCAACGTGCTGGTCATTCAATGGTCAACGAGTTGATCACACGGACGGCTGAGGATGGAGCACCATGAAAAACACAACAAGGTTACTCTCCCTCTCCCTCTGAAGGGGTTGATAGTTTTCTTCCCACCTTCGTATTTATAGAGAGGTTGGCTGTGAGAAATTATCTAATGGGCTAGAATTGTATGAAAATGTGCTCATCCATGTAGTTTGATCTGTTCTCGTTGAAGTGAATTGAAATATGCTCATCAATGTTAGGACATGGCATATGTACATATCAAAAATCTCATGTTATGGGTCGTGGTGAACATGCAATAAATGTAGCCTTTCATAATAATATTGCTATGTTTTTCATGGTGCTCATTTGGTCATAGTTATCATGTTATTTCGGTCGTGGTTCACATCGGCCGTGGTTATAATCAAATATGGGTCGTTGTTATCATGTGATAGTGGTCGTGTCGGTAATGTAACGTGCATCGTTGTTGTCAATGTAATATGGGTCGTGATTGTAATGTAATATGCACCGTAGTTTTCATGTAATATGGATCGTAATTGTCATGTTAAATGGATCGTGGTTCTAATGTGAAATGGGTCGTAGCCTTAAAATCACAAGACAAACGAATGGGCGACACGGACACTAATCATACTTCAATCATGGCCCATATGGGTCGTGGTTGTCATTTTATATGGTTCGTGGTTGTAACATGTCCACTTCTAACAGTGGGTTCCATTGTCCCCATTGTTTTCTATTATGGCCCTTGTCACCATCCGTGGGCCCAACCATGACGTATGTGTTAGATCCATTCTGTTCATCTGCATCTACAGTGAAAGGCAAGATCGTTCGTCAGCTCTTACAGATCATATGTAGGCTTGATCCCATAAATCAAAGGGATCATTTTAATGGTCTATGATGGTGAATCATCACTGTTCCATGTAAAGTCCACCTCATGTCATTGGATGTCGTTCATTTTTGGACTCCTACCATTAAATCATCTGGACAAACATATGGACGACATGGATGAAACACATACGTGGTGATGGGGCCCACAGACCGCCAAGAACCAGCAATTGGCCAGTGCCCCGGGGAGTAGCCGATCGGTCACTTTATCGAGAGTTGAAACCGGAGGTAACTTTTGCTTCACTCCAGGTCCGTACGTCTCCTGAACCGAGGTCAGGGGCATTTTCGTCAGGCACGATCGTTCATCTATTCTGACAGAAAGTTTTAGGGCTTCATCCAAAAAATGAGAGAGATCAGCGACAAAGCTCATTCACCACTGTTTGCTGTGATGTGGTCCACTTTCTATTAGGATATAACTCATTTTTATGGTTACCATAAAATGATCTAGAAATCTATATGGACGGCATGGATGAAATACATACATGATGGGCAATGAATGAGCAAAAAAATGCGGCAGATCCAATGCTCAAGTGGACCACACCAATTAATAAGCTTAGTTGCTTTAAAATGCATAAAGCATTAAATGTCAGTTGCATTAATTGTAAGAGGCATCTGTGGTGTGATCCAGTTGACCGTTGGATCTACCACATCTTAGTTTTGATACCTTAAAATAAACTGAAAAAAGGGATAGACGATTTGGATGTACAGATACATCACGGTGGGCCCGCCCACAAAACTGCACGTTCGAAGCTAGGGTCTTGCGGGGGTAGTACGCAATCTACGCCCATACATGAAGGCCTTCTTACACCTTTCTGTTTCGGATGAAAATGCCCCTGACCTTGGTTCAGGAGACGTATGGACCTGGATGAAGCAGAGGTTACCTGCTGTTGTAGCCCCTGAGCCACTGACGGATCGGCTACTCTCCAGGACACCGGCTAATGGCTGGTGCTCGGTGATCTGTGGGCCCCACCACCACGTATGTGTTTCATCCATGCCGTCCATAGGTTTCTCCAGATGATTTAATGGTAGGAGTCCAAAAAATGAACGACACTCTAATCACAGGCGGTGGACATTACATGGAACAGTGATGATTGACCGTCGTAGACCATTAAAATTATCCCTCTCATTTTCGAGATCAAGCCGACAAATGATCTGTAAGAGCTGACGAACGATCGTGCCTTTCACTGTCGATGCAGATGAACGAATGGATCTAACACATACGTCATAGTTGGGCCCATGGCTGGTGACAGGGGAGTAACCAATCCGTTATCCTGCGGACTAAACGGAAGAATGTATGAGCGTTGGAAGGGCCAAATGTAGCATTTCACATGCAACTTTACAGACTTTCTTTTTATTTTGTTAAAATATAGAAAAAGAGGAAAAGAGAAGATCTAGGGGTCCCAATTGCCAGAGAGGCATGTTCTTTATCCTTGACTGTAATCCTCTTCCACTAGGAGGTCAGTTTGCTAAGGTCAAGGTAGAGTCGAGAAGGTTCACATGCGAAGGATCATGGTGCCGAATTCCTATGCACATTGGATCTTGGTTGCCATGCTATAATGATCTTGGTTATCACGCTATAAGGATCGGATTCCCATGCACATTAGATCATGATACATGGGTCGTGGTTGGTAGATGTTATGGGTCGTGGTTGTCATGCCAGGTGGGTGGTGGTCATCGTGTTATATGGGTCTTGCTTTTCACTGCCATGCGAGCCACGACCCATTTTGGTTGAAAACCACGACCCTTTGACTGATTCTTAAGTGTAAATCACGACACCTATATAACTGGGAACCACGACCCATATAACATGTCAACCTCGACCCATATAACATCTGTGAAAACTATGACCTATGTAACATGAGAACCACGACCCATATCAGCTGACAACCACGACCCCTCTAACATGTGGTCGTGGTTCACATGCACAATTGACCGTTGTTGCCATCAAATGAGGATCGTGATTACGATAAACAATGGATCGTCGTTGTATATCGGTCGTTGAACGTGGTTGTCATGTTAGGAATAACATAGGAAGGACTCGAACCCTTCATCGAATATCTTCTCTATTATTTTGACTGTAATAGCAACGAAATCCATGAATGATTAAGATGTTGCAATGGGTCGTTAAACGTGGTTGACAACCACGATCCATATACCGTGACAACCACGATTAAGATGTTACTGGACTGTGCGACGCTCATCAGCTGACAACCACGACCCCTCTAGCTTAAAAACCATGAGCCATATAACATGACGACCATGCCCCAACAATTTGGGTGTCGCACAGTCCAGTGAACAGGACGATCCTTATAAGAACACAACCGCGACCCATTGTGGGTCAAAACCATGACCCTTCGAGTGGTTCATTGTTGTCATTGGGTCAAAACCACAATCCTTTGAGTGGTTCGTTGTTGTCATTCACAATAGGTCGTTGTCGTCATCCATGACCCAATGTGGATGACAACCACGACCCATTTAATTGACAACCAGTATCCTGCATTACTCACAAGTTGGACCCATTCATTTTTTTAACAGAATAACCAGTATTCGAATGAGTATGGGTCGCATGGCTATATTATGTTATTATGATGGAGAGAGTGTGTATGACAAGGCAATGTTTACCTACGACGATGGAGACTCAAAGGGATTTGTTGTGAGCAATGATATCACTTATCGACAGTTGCTCGATCAAATGCACCAGATTACAAAGACTACGTCAGATGAATTCGATTTGATAATTAAAGTTGTGTACGGTGATACAATTCGTGGATTCCTACGCCCACATACAATCAAAGACGATGAAGATCTCGAAGCAGACATGTTATTCTGTGGACAGACACCTTCAACACAAATACCATTGTATGTGGAAAAAGTGAGGCATTGTCCTGTCGTTGAGGATTACAACAGAGATTATACCTTACATTCGAACCCATCGTCTCTTCCTTCGCAACCTTCAAGCAATGATCGGATAGTCGATGATTCTGATATACCCGACCCTTCTGTTAGATATCAAGACCGAGGAGTCAACGACTGCGATATAAGTGGCCCTTCGTATAACGATACACATCATGATTCCCCAAATGATGACGAATGCGATATACCTGGCCCATCAAGGAGTGATAGATATCACGATCGGGAGATCAACGATTGCGATATAGGCGGCCCTTCAGCCTACAATACACAACATGGTTTGGGGAATGATGACTGCGACATACCTGGCCCATCCAATAGTGATAGATATCACGAAAGGGTCATCGACGACTGCGATATAGGCAGCCCTTCGGCCAATGATACACATCATGATTTGGGGAATGATAACTGCGACATACCTGCCCATCAAGTAGTGATAGATATCATGACCGAGGAACAGCTGACCAGTGCGATCTCCAAACCTCATCCGTCAATGATCTGTCTGTTGATCCATCTGATGATGCTTTTGTCAATTCAGATCGACAAAGATACCTAGATTGTGTGGATGATCCGAACGAAATATCAGTTGGGCAAGTGTTCAAGGATAAAGGTCGACTACAATATTGTCTATATAAATATGCGATGCGCCGCAAGTTCCAATATAAGGTCTTGAAGTCTAACAAGATGATATATACGATTGGCTGCATTGTAGAAAATTGTAGTTGGCGGATGCATGCTTCAAAACTTAACGGCATAGGGATGTTCAAGATCAAGACTTACAACTTGAAGCATACCTGTACCATGTCATTTGAGGCAATACGCCAATCTGAGACCACGATCGCGGATGACCGTACTGATACAGTGACCTCGAAGAGGAAGGGGAGAGATCATCGCCAAGCCACCAGTTTGATGAGTAGCGAATTTGGCATCGGTTGTATGAGTTCGGGGTTAACCTGCACAACAAAGGAAATTCAATATCGTATGAGTGAGATGTCCGGTGTTGAGATCAATTACAAGAAAGCATGGAAGGGTAAAGAGATGGCAACCAAACAAGTCTTGGGATCCTACGAGGGTTCTTATAATTGGCTCCCTGCATACCTTCACGAGTTGAAAAAGGCCAATTTAGGGACTGTGATGGAGTTGTAGGTGAACGAGGAGACGAATAGTTTCCAACGATGCTTTATCGCGCTTGGGTAGTGCATCAGAAGCATAATTTTACATGTTCGGAGGGTGTTGTGTGTTGATGCCACACATTTAACAGGAAGGTACAAGGGCGTTCTCTTCATGGCTACTGCATTGGATGGAAACAATCACATCCTCCCTGTGGCGTATGGGATCGGAGAATCTAAGAACAATAGTAGTTGGAGGTGGTTCCTTGGGATTTTATCCAAGTCAATCAAGAATCTTCCAGGACTAGTGATAGTGTTAGATCGTCACAAAGGGTTGGTTGGTGAAGTCCCTAACATGTTCCCGCATGCGATCCATGGATATTGTGCTCATTATATACTTGGAAACATGAAGAAGGCATGTTCAGACGATTCTATGAGGGAATACTTTTGGGGTGCTGTTAAGACATACCGAACATTCACGTTTTAGGAGATGATGCGATGCATTTAAATGTTGAATCCCACAGCGTATCAGTTCCTCAATGGTATAGAAAAAGAAAGATGAGCGACCGCTTTCTTTCCTGGCATGCGGTATAACATCGTCACCACCAACATCGTGGAAAGCATGAATGCATTTTTCGTAGATGCACGAGAGTACCCTGTAACTAAACTTCTCGAATCAATAAGGAGTAAAATCCAACACTTCTTCCTCCACCGACGGGACGAGCCCTTGGCTTATAACGAAATTTTGACCCCTTGGGCATCAAAAAGACTGTCCGAACTTTATCACTCGGAAGCGCGAAAGATGCAATGCATTGCGATTTCAGCGGATGAGTTCCAACTGAACACACAAGGAATGACCGATGTAGTGAATCTAAGAGAAATGAAGTGTACGTGCAATGAATTTGGAAAAACGATACTGCTTTGTGTTCATGTGATAGCGGCATGTGATAAGTATCAGCTTGATATGTATAAATACTGCTCTCCATTCTACTCCAATGAAATATATCGTAAAACATACCAAGAGTCAGTTTACCTAATGCTTGACAAAACACAATGGAATACTCCGAGGGAAGTGAAGGTTTTATGCGAGAATATGAAGTCTCCGAAAACGAGAAGATCCACTGGGAGACTGAAAAAGGTTCGCATTACATCCCAGGGAGAAGATAAGACAACACCCAAATGCTCTAGATGCAAGCGAATAGGTCATAATCAGCATCGATGCACTTTCGTCCCTGCTGACTGAGGCCAAGGCTTAATTTGTTGGTTGATTTAAAAAATTATTGCCCGCGATAATGTAATTTAACCTGTATATATACATATTGAGTCATCAACCTTGGTACATGTTAACCACGATCCAATGTGGAGAATAACCACGAATTCTTGTGCTTTTGAAGCATGACCCATAGAGGAAATGGTGAACGTTACCGATCATGGCATGTAATATATATGCCTATTGATTCATGAACCGTGGTGCATGTTAACCACGATCCACGAATTATTGAGCATTTGAACCATGACCCATAGAGGACATGGTGAGCTTAACAACGGGCGATGGCACTCATGACAGGTGGACCGTGGTTGTCATGTTGTATGGGTCGTGTTTCTCATTATATCATGGTTGTTTGCAATGATCCAACATTGACGGCAACCACGAATCATAACAACTGTGAACCACGATTGATTTAACGTGACAACCACGACCCAGATCAACTACGACCATTGCTTCACGATCAGTGCAAGAAACCAAGATCTTACCAAATGACAACTACGATCAATGCCTCACATTAACTACGAACCATATTACACGACAACCACGTTCGGTATAACAGGACAACCACGACCCTATAACACTTACATGGAGGATCCAAATATCATAATAGCCAAGACATAAACAACATTACAACAACGAGAAGTACGGAGTTGTCCGCTGCCAGAGAGGAGGCAAAAGGAAATGGAGTAGTTAACGTTTTTCCGCTGGCTGGGTGCCTGTTGAAATTGTCGAGTTGGCGGAGTTCGAAAGATGTCTTTAGAACTTCCAGTGGAGGCCATTAAGCTTCAGGAAGATCGTGAATGTACCCAAGGAAGAAGAAGGGATCACGAATAAAGGAAGAATGCGATAGGGGCTCCATTGTTTCTTCGAATATCTTCTCCATTATTTTGAATGATAGGGTAAAGAGATGCATGATTTGGCCTGTGGAAGTATCACCAGAGTACCACTCTTATAGGTTGGCCATTCAATGGTCAAAGCGTCAATTCCGAAGGGTCGCACTGATTCGGTACGGTCACACGGATAATGAAGGGTCGTGCTCGGTTCCCAATGGATTACGAGGAAGTAGCGACTTTAGTGTGATTGCGTGAAGAGGAAGAAAGTGGCGCTGTTTCCAGAGGGTCGCGCCGAATTCCAGGGATGGTCTTGGATGGGACGAGCAAAGGGTCATTGTTGTCTTCCACATTGATCGTGGTTGGGAATCACAACCCAATGTGTATGGCAACGATGATCGTTCCGTGTAATCGTGGTTCTCTTGCACATTGGGTTGTGATTGTGTTACATGGATCGTGATTGTAAGAAGAAAACCTGGAACTAAGCGGAAGATAATGAGGGAACATGTTTATATAGGATCCATTCCATCCATCTAACAAGGAATCATATTTTCACCATGTATCATAAATTTCATCGAGTACTTCAATGAGAAGTACAGAGTTGTCCTCCACGACCATATTTACAATACAATATGGGTCGTGGTGAACATGCAACAACCGCGACCCATATTACATTACAACAACAACACAAATTACATGACAACCACGACCCATGAACATGAAGTTGCACTCTCACTTCTGTCACTGCCAGAAGAAACGTGGTAGCTGCTGATAGATACGACCATATAACGTAACAACTATAACCTGTTTAACCTGACAATTACGAACATTGTAAGACAGCCACGACCGATTTAACTGAAAATCACTCTCACTCTCATCATCGGTGGTTAAAAACTACGACCCTTTCCTTCGGATTCAGAGGTGGCGTCCGGAATAAGCGCTACATGTAACATGCAAGCCACGACCCATTTAACATACGAAAGGGAACATAACTCCATTGTTCCAATTTCTGCTATATAAACAAAATAACAATGACTGATTTAACATGACAACTACAACCATGATGAGATTTACAGTAGAAAGAAGATCTCCCTTCAGCCGGCAATCTTGCGCCGAACCTCCGTTTGCAGATATTGCTTTCTTGATTGCTCTAATTCGCCTTGTTGTTGCTCCTCTTTTGTGCTTCTCGGCCAAAACTAATCTTTCTGCTTCATTATTCCAATGTTGACATGCCAAAATATTAAAGCACAAGGACATGTAACAAGGACTAGGCCAAAATTGCTGGCTCATTTAAAAATGACCAATTCTTACCTGTCGGAAGGTCTTCAATCTATAGAGGTTACGATCCTTCACGATCAAAGGAAATAGTGGTGGCAATGTCTTAACTCCTTTGATCCACATTATCTCTACATTCTCAATCACAGAAACAATGATAACCAAATGAATATGGGTTTAAGACAATATATTTGTCTCAGTGCAATCAAACCTACAGTGAAAGTGTGTTGCTGCTTGGCTGCACCATAGTTTTCATTCACATCCCTCCCAGCAATTGTCTGCTTTCTATTGGATTACTGTCCCTTGTAATGATAAATCCACTCCATCCATTCATTTTGAAAGGCATGCCTACCATTTATTTGACTGGAATAACCCTATGAACGGTTCAAATTTCCTATAAACATCATTGTCAGCTTCGAGAAGCTTTCAACGGTGGATGTTTCTATTCCTAGTATTTCATTTTATGTGGCCCACCTGAGTTTTATGCCGCCTAGAATAGTTTTACATCGAGTTCCCCATTCTTTTGATCCTAATTGATGCATGGCCAATGAACATCTCTTCAAAAACCTACAAGACAAGGAAAGGTTCCCTATGAGTTTTTTTCTTTTCTTTTCTCTCCGGTGTTTTTTTTTTTTTTGTTCTTCTAGTTAATTTGAACAAGCTGAACTCTATTAGATACACATAACAAATTACATAATTACTTGCTTGTCGTTTCTAAAACTAAATTTACTTCCACACACACACACACACACACACACACACACACACACACACGAATAAAGGAAGAACACGATAGGGGCTCCATTGTTTCTTCAAATATCTGCTCCATTATTTTGAATGATAGGGCAAAGAAATGCATTTTAATGGCCTGTGGAAGTATCACCAGAGTATCACTCTTATAGGCTGGTCATTCAATGGTTAAAGCGCCGATTCCGAAGGGTCGCGCTGATTCGGTACGGTCGCATGGATAACGAAGGGTCGCGCTCGGTTCCCAATGGATTACGGGAAAGTAGCGACTTTAGTATGATTACGTGAAGAGGAAGAAAGTGGCGTTGTTTCTAGAGGGTCGCGCCGAATTCTAAGGGAATGGTCGTGGACGGGACGAGCAAAGGTTCGTGGTTGTCTTCCACATTGATTGTGGTTGGGAATCACAACCCAATGTGTATGGCAACGACGAACGTTCCGTGTAATCGTGGTTCTCTTGCACATTGGGTCGTGATTGTGTTACATGGATCGTGATTGTACGAAGAAAACTTGGAATTAAGCAAAAGATAACGATGGAGCATGTTTATATAGGATCCATTCCATCCATCTAACAAAGAATCATATTTTCACCATGTATCATAAATTTCATTGAGTACTTCAATGAGAAGTACGAAGTTGTCCTCCACGACCATAATTACAATACAATATGGGTCATGGTGAACATGCAACAACTGCGACCAATATTACTTTACAACAGAGACACACATTACATGACAACCACGACCCATTACAACCACGACCCATGATAAACACGACCATATAACGTAATAACAACTATCAATATAAGGAAGAACGCGATAGGGGCTCCATTGTTTCTTCAGAAGTTCCAATGGAGGTCGTTGAGCTTCAGGAAGATCGTGAACGTACCCGAGGAAGAAGAAGGGATCACGAATAAAGGAAGAACACGATAGGGGCTCCATTGTTTCTTCAAATATCTGCTCCATTATTTTGAATGATAGGGCAAAGAAATGCATTTTAATGGCCTGTGGAAGTATCACCAGAGTATCACTCTTATAGGCTGGTCATTCAATGGTCAAAGCGCCGATTCCGATGGGTCACGCTGATTCGGTACGGTCGCATGGATAACGAAAGGTTGCGCTTGGTTCCCAATGGATTATGGGAAAGTAGCGACTTTAGTGTGATTGCGTGAAGAGGAAGAAAGTGGCGTTGTTTCTGGAGGGTCGCACTGAATTCTAAGGGAATGGTCGTGGACGGGACGAGCAAAGGTTCGTGGTTGTCTTCCACATTGATTGTGGTTGGGAATCACAACCCAATGTATATGGCAACGACGAACGTTCCGTGTAATCGTGGTTCTCTAGCACATTGGGTCGTGATTGTGTTACATGGATCGTGATTGTACAAAGAAAACCTGGAATTAAGCAAAAGATAACGATGGAGCATGTTTATATAGGATCCATTCCATCCATCTGACAAGGAATCATATTTTCACCATGTATCATAAATTTCATTGAGTACTTCAATGAGAAGTACGGAGTTGTCCTCCACGACCATAATTACAATACAATATGGGTCATGGTGAACATGCAACAACCGCGACCAATATTACTTTACAACAGAGACACGCATTACATGACAACCACGACCCATTACAACCATGACCCATGACAAACACGACCATATAACGTAACAACAACAATCAATATAACATGACAACTACAACCCATGCAAACCACGATCCATAAAACACAGTCACGGCCAGATCAGAAGGTAACATTGCACTCTCACTTCTGTCACTGCTAGAAGAAAAGCTAAAGCTGCTGACAAACACGACTATATAACATAACAACCTCGACCCATGAACATGCCAGATGAGAAGGTAACGTTTGAAACAGAAGTACCACTTTTATAGGCTGGTCAAACATTCTGAAGGCGCGTGCTGATTCCAAAGGGATTATGGGGAAATAGCGTAATGCGATTTCCTGAAAGAGAGTGTGGCACTAATTCTGAAGGGTCGCTCTGATTCCGAAGGGAAGGGTTGTGGATATGAGGACACATATAACACGACCCAGTGTGTATGACAACCACGACCCTGTCTTGTGATCATAAATAACATGCACAACGGATCGTGGTTTTTATCCACGTTGGATCGTGAATAAAAACATGAGAACCACGACGCATATGACCCTAAAACACCGACCCATACAACATGAGCACAACGACCCATATAACACCATAACCATGATCCATATACATATTAAAACACCATGATAACAATATACTTGTTAAATTTGTCATGGCGCACAATTGTCACGGATCTTGGTTGTCATGCATGTTGGATCGTATTCGACAATCACGAAACTAAGAGGAACACGACCCATACAACATGGAAACCACTCCAGGTGTCATGAGAACCACGACCCGTACAACTTGTAGAATCTTATGCACCACAACCACGATTAAGTCAATATGACAACCACGATCCATATAACATGGAAACTACAGCCCATATAACATTACAATCACGACAATATAACATGGAAACATCTATCCTTATAACATTACAACCATGACCCATATAACACAGTAGCTGCCAGAAGTGAAGCTCAGTGATGCGCAAGACTATGTTAGTTTCTTCCACTTAAGTTTACAGTTAACAAGAAAACGCGGCCCTTATAACCACTTTAACGGGTCCTGGTTGCCATGACATGGGGATCGTAGTTGTCATGAGGTATTGATCGTGCTTTCCATGACGTATGCATCGTGTTTCTCTTAGTTTCGTGGTTGTCAATGACGATTCGAGATGGATGACAACCACGAATGATTACATATGTGAACCACAAAAATATTAACACGACAATAACGACCAATATTAACACGACTAGCGATCGATTTGTTCTTTTTGCAACACACACACAAACAACACACACACACACACACACACACACACACACACACACACACACATGGGAATTTCGATATCTACGTATGCCATGTCCTAACTTTGATGGGCAGATTTTCATACACTTATAACTCATAAGTTAACTACTAAATCATACCTCTCTATAAATAAATACGACAATGGGTAGAAAACTCTCCACCCCTTTAGAGGGAGAGGGAGAGTAACCTTGATGTGTTATATGGGTTGTATTTGCCATGTTATACGAATCGTGTTTGTCATTTTGCCTGGATCGCCATTGTATTTTCAACGTGTACGGTAGGGCATGGAAAATGTACGACATGGACGAAACACATAAGCACCGAGCCGTCCATGGGCCATGTTGTGTACATAATCTATGGTTGTCCGCTTACAAGGCCGTTGTTGTGACTGTATATGGATCATGGCTTAAAGGCTGTTATGGATCATCGTTCTCGTGTCATATGAGTCGTGGTTTTCATGCTTAGGGGTCGTGGTACTACACTCAGTTCCATGATTTCCCATAATGTACATATATCATGCGGGCTTTTCAAGGGACCGGATTAGGGTCGTGGTTGTGAACCACGAACAAACGTGCGTGACAACCACGATCCAACGTGGTCAATAATCACAATCTAACATTCATGTGAACCACGGGATCAGATCACATGACAGTTTCATGGTTGTCATACAGACTATCGTTGTTCTTATGGACCGTGGTTATTATGTTAGAAGGATAGTGGTTGTAAGATGATATGTGTCGTGGTTCTAGTATTACAGGGGTCGTGTTTGTCCCTATATATGGATCGTGTTTGGCATGCACCTTCAACCACACATATACAACAACAATCCATTATGCATGTCAACAAATGTGGTTGACAGCTAAAGTGCAATACAACTTCGAATTGTTCACCGACAATTACGACCCATCGTATTGACCAACCCATTATAGATCATAATAAGAAGAATAAACATCAAATACACCAATCCATTCATCATTCAACATCAGATCAGTGTTTGGCTTTCTTCGCTGGTCGACCTGACTCCTCTTATCCTTGATTTTTTGGGAAGGCAACTGCATCTGCTCTTGTCTGCCGCAGATAGTCATATGCAATCGTCTTTCTAAATTTTAGAATTTCCTCCTACAGAATCAGAATGAACTAATATTAAAACAAAGTATAAAGCCATCAGGATTGAATGTAAACAAATAAATATATATATCTACTTACATGCGTAAAGTCAATTGCACTCATACTGCACAAGAAGTCTATATATTTCATCATGTATACACCACAATTATCCTAATTAGGTTGTGTAGGCCTGTCAACGGATGGCTTCACATTCCATGGCTTCTCCCACATAACTAATCCGTCATCAAGAACATGGAATAACCACCTCAGCCCGTCCGTTACCTGTGCGACGACCAGCTCATTTTTCTCTTCCAATTCGGTACTCAAGCTGTCGTACAAAGTGACCTCTTTCTTCCTCGGATAAACAGCAACCATCAGCCAGTGCTGACCCCCTCGCATTAAGAGGGATGTACACCTATGAAGCACAAGAAATACGACAACAGTTAAAGCATTGCCCTTTCAAAATTGGACCTAATTATTTAAGTCCATATACACGTGCAAGAAACTACGATCTTACCACATCATACTTCCATAGAGGTTTTGGGTTACAGTTGACTATTTCTATAATCACTTCACACAGCCTTTCAGACTTCATGGTGCCACGATCCTTATGGTTCCCAGTGCCATAAGTTTGCAGCAGGTCAAGTTGTTGTTCCATGTATTGCTATTGATACATTGAATATTGTTAGAAACAGAAATGATTAATGATGTTTTAAAGATAACTATGGTCCTCAAATTCACATTGCCGTAAATATCGATGAGACGAATGCGCAGTCCTGTTTACCTCATGGTTGATCATCCTAACGCGCTGATAGGTATCTTAGGTATAGGTCTATGACCTACGTAACGAGGAAAATGTGTGATGTAACTATAATATTCATACATTAATATGAAACAATGAAGGAGAAAGGGTAGAAACTTACCTCAGAGTCGACCCATGAATCTAGGTCATAGACACTTTCAACCAGATGAGTAAACCTGACTCTTTGACAGATCTCAACTCATCCTCTTCGACATCGGTTAGAGCTCAGTGGAGTTCACTGAGCCCCCGACAAGGCTCTATTACAGTCAGGGCTCTGTTGGGATCCACTGTATCGTGACGTGTCTCCCTTCCTCACTCAGTTGTGCGGTAACAATGTTGAGCTGTAATAAAATGACATATTATCTATGGAGTTCATAATATAATGTCCGATTTAAACCACGATCCAAATGTAATTTCACATACGATTGTCTTATTAACTTCATCCTTTAGCAGGTTCATCTCCTGCTTCATTTGCGCCCGTAGTGCAGTATTCTCATCTTTAAGATGGGTCATCCCAGCCTCAAAAATAGAGAGATGGAGGATCCCAGCCTCGAAATTGGAGCTATTGACCTGTTATAACAATCATATTATTATATTATTTTCTAGAAGACATTACATACATAATGACTTGTTAACTATTAAACCAAAGGCAAATAACGTACATATTTTGTATGTATGTATATCATATCTCATCCACATTGGGTCGTGCGTCTACTTGACCCATGGTGGATGATGACCACGACCAATCACACATGATAACAACGATCTAGCATTGACATTAACCATGATCCAAGGTGGAACACAACAACGACCAAATTTCCATTTCATATACAGTTATTGCTTCTACCTCCTCTCTAAGCTTCATTCTAGTAAGCATTCTCATGCCTGAGAGGACTCATTAAATGGGCAAGGGCATGTAACAGCGACCCTCACTGGATCATAACCATGACCTAAAAGGGACACAACAATGACCAAATATGACAAGGAAAAAATTCAACGTTATATACCTTTATTCTTTGTATTTCCTCCCCAAGCTACCTCATCTGCTCCAGCAGTGAAGCATTCTCTACGATCAGAGGGTTGGTCGAAGGAACATTGTCCTGTAATGAAATCGTATATCAGATATGGTTATTACGGCCACTGGACCCTTGTTGTCATCCATGGTTGGTCGTGGTTGACGTCCATGGAGGTTCGTGGATGTCAACAACGATCCACTATGTATGATAATCACAATCCATATTGGATGGGAATAATGACCACGACGGATGATAATAACAATTCACACTGAACGATAATCACGATCCACGTCTCGTATAAAACACGTCCATTGTCTTGATAGAAGACTATCAAGTTATATCGATCGCGACTCATCCACGATTCAGTGTGCATGTCAACCACGACCCCTGGTGTATGATAACAATGATTCAGGATAGATTCAATTTCATATACCTTCATTGCCTGGATCTCCTCTCTGAGTTGCTTCACCAGCTCCTGCAGTGAAGAATTGATGTCCTCTCTAATTTGCTTCACCTGCTCCTACAGTGAAGCATTGATATCCTCTCTGATTTGCTTCGCCTGCTCCTGCAATGAAGCATTGATCTCCTCCCTGAGTTACTTCACCTAATCCTGCAGTGAAGCATTGATCTCCTCACTATGCTGCTTCACCTTCTCCTGCAGTGAAGCACTGATCTCCTCTCTATGTTGCTTCACCCGCTCATGCAGTGAAGCATTTTCTACACTGAGAGAGTTGATCGATGAGACAATGTCCTGTAATAAAATCGTTATTATTATTTATTTCAATATGTCTTTCTATAAGGAACCCAACCATGATATCATGTATGTGAACACGACACACTGTGGATGACAACAACGATGAACTAAGTGTTGTGGTTATTACAAATAGTGGATCGTGTTTCTCAACCGTATTGGGTCGTGGTTAAAAGATAAGTGGGTCACAACTACGATCAAGAATAAGGTCATGGTTATTACGACCAATGGGGGGTGGTTGTCGTCCATGTTAGGTCGTAGTTCAACCACACGAACCATCGTGGATGAAAACCATGATCCACTGTGTGTGATAAGAACGATCCATATTTCATTTAAACCACTAACCACGTTACACGGAAACCACGAACCTAGGCCATCAATGTTGGGTCGTGGACCCTAGGTACCTGAAAACCACGACCCATACTGTATGATAATAACGATCCTGTGTGGATGACAACCACAATCCATTTTTCATTTTCCTTTACAGTGAGCTATTAACAAATGAGTTAGATGAAGCAAGGAGATTTCAAGTACGCGTTTTGTATTCATATCATCTCTCGTTAACGTCACTTCTCATAAAGAAGCATAATCCTCCTTGAGGTGTTTTACTTCTACTCCAATCTGCTTCAATTCACCCTTTATTCCTTGCACCTCAGTGGCAATAAAATCAATCCGCTTATTAGATTTCCTTATTGCGGATCTTATTTTTTTATTATCTTTCAATACATTCCCAAAATGGGCAGATTTCCCATCAAGCTCAGTTGTTTTTTTCATTTCCAAGAGGGAGGCTGTAAGATCAGCCTCAGCTTTATTTCTTTCATCATCCTCTATTGTCTCTGCCGTGGGTGCTGACCATAGAGCTTTGTCTTTTGTATGAATGTCGTTGGGATTTATACTCCTGACAACCTCAAACTCCGCTTCTTTCGACCGTTGGTCGAAGCTCTGGAGCTAGCACCACCTGTAGGAGCAAAATTGATTTATTAATTATAAATATACTGTATGATTCAAATTACAATACTAATTGAATAAATCTTACCGGCACAACTGTGAATATGACGGATATGGTTTCATATCTACCTGTTTTCTTTTTACCCCAATTTAGGATTCGAGGAATCCTTGTAGGCAGTCTTTAACGGCCCACCTACGGTCACCAGTAAGTTGAGGGAACCGTTCATAGGCCCAAATCTATATAAGAACAATTATCATGCATTACATATTGGTTGACTTGTATGGAGGGGAACAATTCGAACTCAAAGTATGAATCAGGAGAAGAATGACGTACTTGTAAGGCATACGCGCATCCGCATATGTTGTATGATTTGGGGTACTGGCCAGTCGCCCTTTCCCCCTGAATAATGTCAGACATAGCGTTAACCCAATTCTTCAAATAATCATACCCCACACTGCCCCAAGGGTAGTTATTAAAATATTCTAAGTCATCAACCATGTCAATATACGCATCAACACAGTTATTCTTTTGCGAAGATCCAACCAATAGACTCTCAACGCAAATTATTAAAGTAACAAATAGCCCTCTTTCAGTTTTTATTTACTAACACCCCCTGCTCTCAAGTAGGTCTCCCTAATGCCTTTTCCTGCCTCTGCTCTTCCGGCCTTGGCACGACCGCCACCATCTATGCTAAGTGGTCCAAACTTAAGACCTATTATTAGTACAAAATCGAGCTCTGTAAATCTTATCTTGGTGCCCTGAACATCGAATTTCAGATCACCAACATGCCTTTGCATTAGGCAATGCATGATCTGAGACTGTGTCGTTCACTCAGCTAGTGGAAGGTCTAGCAGAAATCCAAAACAGGTGTCTCTAAATAGTTTCTTTCTATCGGGTTTTTTCTTCATATCTTCAACCAAGACTTTCAGAAAATGGACGGAGCACTTGGGAGAGACCTGTGCCTTTTCAAAGTCTAAGCACGTGGTCATGGTTGGCTTGTTTCAACCTGCATTCCAATATGGTCGTGAATTATTAATTAATATAAAGTAGGATGGTCTTGCAAAATCTAACATGGGTCGTAATTGTACTACACAATGGATCGGGATTGAAATCCACGAAGGGTCGTGTTTATAATGAGTTCTAAAGGAATGTGGTTATCATGCTACACGGTTCGTTGTTGTCATCTACGCTGGATCGTGGTTGCCATCTGTGCTTGGTCATGGTTGACGGTCGTGCTATAGGGTTCGTTGATGTCATCTATGTGCCTGTCACCAACGATCCATTAGGCAAACCAACTACGATCGCAACAACGATTGTGGTTGTTATGGCATACAAATCGTTGTTGTTGTCTACATTGAATCGTGGTTCACAGGCACAACCCAAAGAAGATGTGATCCATGATCCATTCGGCATATCAACACCGATCACAACAACGATCGTGATTATCATGCTTTACATATCGTTATAGTCATATATATTGGGTCATGGTTCACAGCCACGACCCACATAACATAATAACCACCATACACCATCGCTGTCAACCATTACCTTGCTTTGCCATTTAAATTAAACTGCACTGAACTTGTAGATGTACTCGCTGAGTGGCAATGGAGGGGCCCAGTGAAGAAGATTCAAAAACAGTTTTTTTTTTTTTAAAGGAAAAGGGTTAGGGATGATAAAAAGTGAAAGGGGTCACAGAGAAGAAGCTCTAATAGATATTCGGTGTTCCGTATGGGGACAAACGGTTGAAGTTCTACATTTGGAATTGTAAGAGTCCGTTAAAGCGTCCGTTGATGGTCTGCGTTTGAAATCGTTAGCATTCGTAAAAGTGTCTGTTAAAGTATCCGTTGATGTTTCGCATTTGGAATGGATTCGTAAGCGTCCGTTGATGTTCTGCGTTTGGGATGTAATCGTATGCATCCATAAAAGCATCCGTAAGCGTCCAAGTTATAGTCGGTGTTCCGTAAGTCACATTGAAGTGCCTTTTCTTTGATCTGCACCATCCATTTAATTTGTAACATCAAGAAATCCAAAGAATGGTCAAAATATTAGAATTCAATGGACCACAACAGTTTAACCAATAGTTTCCGTAAAAGCCCATAATTTGTCATCTTTACGCAGTGTGGACCACTGATGGCTCGATACGTGTCAATAAAAATTTGTTCGAAGGATTCCATCATCCATGAACAATTCCAACAGATTAGATTCGATTTATGATGGGCCCATAGATTTGAACCAGATGATCCACAATAGATGTTCTGCGTTTATAAGCGAACTTCCTGCCTTTAGCACGACATATTAATTCCGTACAAACAAAGATATATGGGGTCTACAGTGACATATATCAATGTCATCTAAACTGACCATCGTATGTAATGTACGTATATAAAGGCATTAAAAATATAATAAGTTTTATCAGGTGGATGTACGGCCCACGTACTTCTCGACACCTCCTAACCCTTAATTTCGGTGTGATCAACTACGCGATATATATACAATGACAACCATGATATATATTGTCATGTCAACTACGACCCATCGAACATTAACACCACAACCCATATAACATTATAACGATGATACAGAGTTGTGGGCCAAAGACTTGGGCTTCAAACTGGATATGGTGAGGTCTTTCGTTGTCACAACTTGATCAAAGTCATCTCTACCTTGCACAATGACAACCATGACACTTCGTAGATGACAACAACGATCCTTCACGTTGTCAATACAAGATTGAGGCAAAGGATCATTGTTGACTCTTTCTATTTTTTTTCGGTTTTCATGTAAAATGGATTGTGGCTGTTATGATATATGGATCGTAGGTTGTCAAAGTTACATGGATCGTGGTGTCAGTTGCTATGGGTCGTGATCTTCATGTTTTATGGATCGTTGTTGTCGTATTTTATAGATCGTTGTTGTCATATTATATTGATCCCTATTGTCATGTTACAAAATATCGAGTTCGTTTGCCTGGAAACCAGAATAGGATATTTCACGAAGCATTGATCGTAGTTGTCATTTGATATGGATTCGTGGTTGTCATGTTATACGGGTCGTGGTTGTCATGTTGCATGGATCGTGGTTGACGATTCGAATGCGTCGTGGTTGTCATCCGTACCGAATCGTTGTTGGCAACTACAGCACTAAGTAACGTGAAAGTGTCTTGGTTTATCATGTTACGTGAGTGGTGGGTCAGACTGTCTACAGAACTCAATAAGAAGATCAATTCAAGCATCTGCCTCAACCAGATGTGTACAAGCTCGTCACAGGTGAATCTAAAGCCTCACATCCCATGACCCAAAAATACTAGGTAAAGAAAAACCCTTTGAAAGAGTTAAAAATCATAGGGTTTTAGGGTGAGAAAACTTTTTGCAAAATAGGAAAATCTCTAAGCGTAACGACTCGGAAAATCCCGTATAAAGGCCTGAGTATCACCTCAGGCAGAAATCACTCAGGACCAAATCCTTTAGAAATTAGACGAGGATTAACTAGTGTTAAACTAGATTACATACGAAATCCGCACTAATCACTTTAAATACGATCTGCAAGACCCAAAACTTGTGGAATCGTTGACGCTACATTACCCAAAAATCTAGGATCAATCTCATTACCCGGCTGCTCTCGGGAGCATCACGGAACTCCGTATCAGATCTAGACCATACATCGAAAGACCGAATAATAAGAGGTTATAGAATTAGGACCGCCTTGCTGGGCTTGACAACCATCTCGGAAATCAAAACCAGATAGTGTCCCAAGGCTATTTGCTTGAGCCCGGAGCGAGGAGTGTGAGAAAACATGGTTTTCTTTATAAATTAAATCTAATTTAAGTAATCTGAGACTTGTCGCTTGTAGGCCAAATATAAACAATCAGACTGTCGGAATCTAACCCAAACACACCCTCGGATCAGGGAACATTTCCCATACATGCCCGTGTACTTGTAACCCTGGTCGAGTTTCAGTAACCGTTGAATTGAAACTGGTCCGCCACGTGTGATCTGGGAACCCGACTGAAACTAAAACTTAACTCGACCTAGATCCAAGGTTAGTGAGCTTAAGTCCGACCTTTGGCTCAAGGGGGGCTCCAGAAGTGCACTGTTGAGACGGAACAACCTCACTTTGGCTACAACCTAGGTATACCATGACCCTGGGTCTAATTTAGTGAGTTTTAAGCCTATATAAGGACCTTAAACCCTCACTCTCTCATCCCATACGAATTTGAGAAAACCCTAGGCGAGAGAGAGAGAGAGAGAGAAAAAGAGAGAGAAAGTGTGAGAGAAGTGGGCGCATCTTCCTGATACTCTATCCCACTGCTATACGTGCTTAACCATCATGATCTAATCTCTTTTCCGGTGATTCCGGCTTCGTTCCTAGGTAAGAAAAACCTAACCCTAATCTGTTCTAAGGTTTTCAATGTTGCAAGTAGCGAAATAGCTGACTCAACTCGTGCTTTAGGTCGTCATATCAACCTCGACGAAGACTTAGAGATTCTATCGACTTCATTACGCTTCTACGGCGTAAGGTGAGGACTTTAGACGTATAGGTTATGGTTTTCAAGGCCTTCAATGTCAGTTAATGATTTATTCTTGTTATGGGTGCTATTTCACATGCAAATTGCGTCGTCCGTTTCATGTTTCGATTATATATGAACTATGTGTAATATAGTGTATTCTATGTATGTGTTGAAATATTTGAATATGTTTGGAATTTGGATTTGTGCTTAACATGTTTGTTTGTCATGAATATATGCTTAATACATGTGCGACAACTCCTTAGCGAAAGGACTTGCCCTAAAATCACGTCACGGCAAATACACACTATATGTGATAAAGTGTGTAGCCCAAGTGTTTGTGGAAATGCTTAAATGAATATGGAACCCGGATTCGTGCACGCCATGATCATCCGTCGTGGGTATATGCATGTGGTTTATGGGGCAACTCCCTTGTGAAAGGAGTTGACCTCATATATGTGTAAACCACATACATCATGTATGATGATGTATGTAGTCTAAGTGTTTGTAGAAACGTCTGAATGTGCTAAGTATTACTAATAGTAGTTTTGTATGAGGGCTGAGATATGAATCTCGGTTACCTTAATTATGTATATGGTTTCCTCCATGTACGATACATTATGATGTTTGTTTTATTCGTGTAATGAATGTGTGTGCAAATCATGTTTATGTTACACTTCTCAACATGCTCACATGCTTGTATGAATTGAATTATTTGTTCATTACTGTTTTGACTATCTCTTATGATTACCTATTGGAATGAAGTGAAAGTGGGGCTATGATATAGTCCAGGCAATCGGTAACAGGCTTGAGTTCGTGGCTGAGATTTATTCACCACTTAAGATGGGTTTAACGAACCCGAGTCGTACTAAAGTTGTCGGCAGTGGTTAGGCCACACGGAGTGTTTGCACACTTCATGTCTCTCAACTCAATGTGCGCTCGTGCTAGTCGAGATCGTCAAGTAACCCGATCTGCCGATGTATGTTCGCCATGTATGGACACCTCTGTTTGAACCTAAGGTACCCAACTCACCAGTGAATCCCGCTTAACCTTGGTACCTCGATCTGCTAAGACTCATGAGTCGGGCATGGTGGTATGGGACACCATGTTTGAGCTGTCGGCCTACGCTGGGGCAATGTGCCTCCCCGTAGTGACCAGTGAGCAACCCAGACTCGTGAGCCGAATACGGTGGTATGGGACACTATATTCGAGTTGTCGGCCTACACTGATAAGGTGATGGGGAGTGGTGTAACGATTGTGTGTAATAGCCCTAGCAGACCTTTGTAATGACCTCGAGCATCCTTTAAATCTACGGTGAGGCGACGAGTCTTCCCGTAGTAAACAGAGTATAAACTAGGCCTGTATTAATAAGGTGATGGGGGAGCGGTGCAACGAGTGCGTGCAATAGCCCTGGCAGCCCTTTACAGCGACCTAGAACCGCATCATCGTATGAGATTATCTAGGACTGACGACCCTAGAATGGATCATTGTTTGGAAATGATATAAAAGAGGTACCTTAGTTTTCCAATATTGCTGTATGAAAAGGACTAATAACAACTCGGTAATCACGTTCATAACATAGCACTGCATGTGTCTGGCGTTGTGGAGCACTGAGGGATGAATGCATGCCGCGACGTAAGATGGTGTCGCACGAGGGAGCATTCACGAGGGCATGCATCATGACTGCATTCATACTTGCATTAATAAGAGTATTTAGGAGTGTGTGATTGTACTGCTTTATCATTACTTCTTGACTGAATTGATAACATGTTAACCTATGCTTTATTGTTCCACTGAGTTAGTTACTCACTCTCACGTTACGGGACGGTGTTCTGGACACCCACCAGACTCTGTCTTAGATGCAGGTATCGACGAGACACAGGAGGCTGTGCCTGATTACTACGATGATCAGGACAAGTTCTCCTACATGCAGTTCTCTGGAGGCTTCGCTTAGGCCATTCAGATGACGAGACTACAGGGTTTACCATTATAGTTGTACCATTTTTTTGGCATTTTGATTTTGAAACTAATACATGTATATGGTGACTCAGTAAGGTGTTCATACTCTGGAGACCGATTGTGATCGTTTCTGGCTTTATATACATTTATATACATCTTTCAGTCTTCCACTTGCGTTTTATAACTTGATCTAGAGTATGAATTACTATTTTGGTATAATCTCACTCATGATTAATGCACTAACACAGACAACATTCAATCATAAGCATTTATGTTGCATACGTGATATTTTGGAACTTGGGTGTTGAGTTGCTACTCGACCCCCAATTTTCAGAGCGTTACAAGTTAGTATCAAAGCATGATTTGGATTAAACTGGACCTGGGTTATGGTCACACGACGTACGTTGTCGCCTTTCGACTTAGGTGGGTGCGAGAAAAACGTAGAAACAGTCGTAGGTATCCCGACTTCGCCAATTGGCGAAGTTCACTAAAAACGATCGTTGAGATCGGGTCCATATTCATCCATGATCGCATGAGTCGACCCCAAACTACTTTTAGACCGTCAAACGACGAGTGTACATCACAAATCACCTCATCCCAGCCCTTAGGAATGTACAGATACAGCTGTGTATCAGAAACTTCCCAAAGTACCCGAAATGAAGCAAATCAGAGTCGTGGGCCTACCCACGCTAATCCAGAGGGACCCAGACCTGTTTGGGGCCTAGGGGGCAGGATGTCCTCACCCAAATGGCGAGGCCTTGCCATTTTGTCCAGAGAGTGGCGAGGCCCTCGCCGGTTTGGCGAGGCCTCGCCGGTTAATGGGCCCGGCCGGGCGGGCCGCTCGGGCCGATCGTGTTTGGGGCCTAGGGTGGCCCACTGATATGTGGGTTTTCATTTAAAACCCCTCAAAAGTCACCCCTCCTTCACAAAACACACCCCCAAGCTCTCCCTTTCCTTCAAAATTGTTGTTTTCTCTCTCAAACCTCCCCTCTAATCTCCCATTCCATCATTTTCTGTCACAATCCACACACCTCCATCATTTACAGCAATACCTACTCCCCTACCCTCTCCATTCTCTTTCATTTGAGATCCTACACCCCCCATTTAAAGCTCAAATTCATGTAAGCTCTCAACCCATCCCATCTCTCCATTTTCTTTCTTCAATCCCTGTCATTTAGGCCTTTACAACCTCTGTTGAGGCTCAAATCCATGGAGAACCAAAAGCTCCAGCCCCTATTCCCCCTTATCTTCACTTTTCATGGCCTTCTTCGAGTTCATTGCGGCCATTTTCTCGATTTCTACCATCCTTTCTCTCATGGAAAAGAGAAAGGGGGACGTGGATGAGGCGAGGCCTAATCGCCCTACGCGTTCAAGGAGGCCGAGAGGCGCCACCGCGAGCACAATCGTCAATCGGGAGTTTCAGACGAAGCAGGATCTTGATCCCCAGGTTCCTGCTGAAAGGGCTCTGTTGGCAGAGCTGTCTCATGGAGTTTATGAGGGCCGTAGGGTCCTTTTTGAAGCTCAGGTGGATAGGCGGATCTTTGGGGAATATCTGTTGTTTGAGTTCCTAGAAGGGGCCCATTGGGGTCCACTATTTGATGGTGGGTCTCGTGCCAATGCGAGCACTGTCCGAGCTTTCTATGCCAACATTCACAAACCTACGCTTGAACCCTTGCAGTTCCAGATCCCATGTGGAAGGGATCGGTTGGCCATAGTTGATGTCAGATTGATATCTCGGCTTCTGAATGTGCCCCTTGGCGAGGTGCATGCTAGCGACCTAAATCTAAGGAGTGCACGTGAAAGGGATCACCGCACACATTTCCTTTGTGGCCGACTGGTCTAGTGGTAGCCAAATAAAAGTCTTCTAGCGACCAATATGTCTAATGACTTCCGTTTGCTCCATCACATCTTCACGTTCAAAGTCTACCCTAGGTAGAGCAATCGCAGTGAGTGTACGCGCCTCATGGTAGATTTCCTGTATCAAGTGGGGCAGAGAGCGAACCTTTGCATGCCTACGTTCGTGTTGCGATAGATAGTTAATACTGCACGCTCCGCTAGAAGGACTGGTTCTCTCCCCTTCGGCGACTCATATGCAAGATTACACGTGAGTTTGGCTACAGTCTTGGGCCGAGATGTCGGTGCCGGTTCATCACATTGACGAGACTACCCTCAACCAGATGGAGATCGGGCCACGACAATGCCAAGCTCGACTTGAGGAGAGCGATGATGAGACGGAGAGCGAGGAAGAAGAGAGTGAGGAAGAAGATGGAGCTGAGATAGAAGAAGAGGAACAAGAAGAAGAAGAAGAAGAGGAAGAGGAGGCCCAAGATATAGAGGAGAGCTCACCGCCTACGGCACCAGAGCAGGACGCTGATCAAGCTGCTAGGGATGCTCGTATAGCCCGACTTGAGGAGGGTCAGGCTGTCCTACGTCAGGACATTATGGATCTTCGGGGCCTCATGAAACATCAGTACAAGAAGGTGACTCGCACCTTGAAGTCTATCCTGTGCTGCTTGCAGGATAAGGTTACCCCTCCTCCATCGCCAGACTTGGATGCTTAGTCATCCATGCCGCCGTCTTGCAGCTCGTTTTGGTTACTACTTTAGGATATGTTTGTGTTTTCATGTTGATAGGCCTAGTAGTGCAGTAGTGGTAACATGTTTTAAGTGTTTGAGGCTTTGGTTGTATTAGCTCACATGCATCTTCTGTCATGATTCATGTAACTCTGTATTCCATGTATTGTGACAATTTTGGTAAATGAAATGCATGCAGCCTCTTTTGCTATGAAGTGTGTGGAATGCTTAAGTGATTATGTATTGTGTTGCTATGCTTCATCTTACATGCGTTGTACCCTATGTTGTATAGGGCATGCCACAGAAATATACACAGAGCACGGCACACCTCATACTCACTGATACGATGGACCAGGCTCCTTCCCACAGAGATGGTTGTACGGATCCTAGTTTGGGCCTGGATCGTGAGACTATACCTGCGTCTCAGCCTTCCACTGGTCCTACAACTGGACTACCACCTTATACACCACCGTTTCGTGAGCAGAACCGTGCGTCTTCCTCGACGCAGTACGTGCCTCAGCCTGCCCCACCTACTGATAGGTTTGAGCAGATGATGATGTTGATGCAGCAGCAGCACCAGCAGCTTTTGGTCACTATTGCAGGGGCCTTATCTCAGGGTGGGAGTGCGACTCCACCTTCACCATCTGTACGTCCTGCTGAGACTGCAAAGTCTTCTTCTCAGGCTGAGGATGTACCTCCGCCTGCACCTACTGCATACCCTACGGGAAATTTGGGTACTAGTGGCCTTCTCGAGCGATTCCAGTGCTTGAGGCCTCCTACTTTTACGGGTTCTCACAGACTCGAGGAGGCTAAATATTGGCTAGACCGCATCTCTAAGATGCTACGGATGTTGAATTGTACCGAGTCAGATCAGGTTGAGTTGGCCACCTTTATGTTTGAGGAGGCCAGTATGTGGTGGGATAGTGTCCTACGGACCTTCGCAGTTGGCTACGTATGGACTTGGGCAGCTTTCGAGTTTCGTTTCCACGAAAAGTACTACCCTCAGACCTACCAACATGAGAGGGAGTTCTTACGCCTCAGGCAGGGAGGCATGACAGTTACCGAGTACGAGCATCGATTTACTGAGTTGGGCAGATACGTCCCTACGATACTTGCTGACGAGCAGATGCGGATACGACATTTTTCTGAGGGCTTGCGACCTGACATTCGATCGAAGATGTGCTGTGTCAGCATACCCTTCTATTCTGAGCTGGAACATATGTCTATGCGGGCAGAGCAGGATGTAGAGCGACTAACTCGCTCTCGTGGCCCTATGGTTACTAGGCCACGACCAGATATCTAGAGTAGGCCATTCCTCGGCAAGAGGCCTCGTATTAACTCTCCTCCCAGGATTGCGGCGCCAGTAGTTCCGATTAGGCATCCAGGTGTAATCTGTTCTTACTGTGGGAAACCGGGTCACCCTGCAGAGAGTTACTTTACACGGATGAGAGACAGTGGGTTTTCACCACCGCAGAGGATTGATCATTCTCACCCTCAGGCTTTATCGGCTCCACCACTACGGACAGCACCTGCACATCCATCCTTCAGACCACTTGCACCTCATTTTAGGCCGCCACAGTGACCTATGGTGCCTCAGCCCAACCGACCTCAGCAAGCACGCGTTCACGCACTCACAGAGGAAGAGCCAGAGGCAACACCTACGGCCTTCGAGGTCACTGCACATGTCCAAGGTATTCCTGTCTTCTTATTGGTGGACACAGGGTCCACTACCTCTATGATCTCATGCACTGCAGTCAAGCGACTGGGTTTAGATACTGCTCCTACAAAGGGTGATCACTGCCACAGGGACTTTCTCTGATGTTACTAGTATGTGTGAGGGCTGCCTGATAGACTTAGGTGGCAGAACGATACTAGTTGACCTAATCATCATCCCCCTAGTTCACTACGACGTCATTTTTAATATGGACTGGCTCACTGAGATGCGAGCAGAGATCGATTACGAGACTAGGGTGGTTACAGCCCACGGACCAGAGGGCACGGCTTTTACTTTCCCTGTTCAGGTTAGTCACGCTTCTCGGTTGAGGTGTTTCACTTCTTCATTGAAGGATACTGATGTTCTGACGCTTGTGGATACGCCTGTAGTTCAGGCTTTTACGGACGTGTTTGAGTCGATTCCTGGTTTGCCTCCTCGGCGTGAGATCGATTTTACTATTGATCTTGTGCCTGGGGCGACACCCATCTCATTACCTATGTATCGTATGCCTTCATGCGAGATGGAGGAACTGAGGAAACAGATTGACAGACTAGTAGAGAAGGGCTTCATACAACCCAGTGTGTCTCCTTGGGGAGAACCTGTGTTGTTTCTCAAGAAGAAGGATGGGTTGCTACAGTTATGTATTGATTACCACAGGTTGAATCGGTTGACCGTGAAGAACAAATATCCTTTGCCTAGGATAGACGACCTGTTTGATCAGCTGAAGGGGGCAAAGTATTTTTTGAAGATCGATTTACAGTCAGGGTATCATCAGTTACGCGTCAGGGATGAAGACATGCAGAAGACGGCTTTTAAGACCTGTTTTGGGCTTACGAGTTCTTTATGATGTCGTTCGGTCTTACGAATGCACTGACCGTGTTCATGGACTTGATGAACCGGGTATTTCGGCCATTTCTATACCGATTCGTCATCATATTTATAGATGACATCCCGATATACTCCACGAGTCGGGAAGAGCACAAGGAACACTTACAGGCAGTCCTAGATACTCTGAGGAAGAACCAGTTGTTCTCGTAGTATAAGAAGTGTGACTTCTGGCAGGAGGAAGTCAAGTTCCTGGGACATGTGGTGTCCAAGGAAGGGATAATAGTGGACCTGGCTAAGGTAGCCTCCATTCAGGACTGGAAGCAACCTGATTAAGTTATTGAGGTGAGGAGTTTTCTGGGCCTGACAAGGTATTACTGACGACTCATCCGGGACTTCTTGAAGATAGTCAGACCGTTGTCACAGTTGACACGAAAGGATCTAAAGTTCGCCTGGAATCAGAAGGCAGAAGCAGCTTTTTAAGAGCTGAAGGACAGATTGACGTCCGCCCCTGTGCTAGTATTGCCAGAGCAAGGGGTTAAGTACACTATATACACTGACGCGTCTCGCGTTGGTTTGGTTGTGTCCTTATGCAGAAGGACAGGGTGATTGCGTATGCCTCGAGACAATTAAGGAAGCACGAGCAGAATTACCCTACGCATGACCTTGAGTTAGCAGTGGTCATATTCGCATTGAAGCTCTAGAGACATTACCTCTACAGAGAGGAGTTCGAACTTTTCTGCGACCACAAGAGCCTTAAGTATATATTCACTCAGCGGGACTTGAATATGAGGCAGCGCCGATGGATGGAGACCTTGAAGGACTTCAAGTTCAAGGTTTCCTACCATCCTGGCAAGGCCAACCTTATGGCAAACGCGTTGAGTCGCAAGAAGGCTATAGCATTTATGGCTCCGCTGATGATAGCAAAGTGGGATATGTTGGAGTTCGTGCGGGACTTCGAGCAGAAACTCACAATGGAGGAGTCATTCGAGAGTGTCGCACACGTTCGGGTGTGGCCACTTATTGATGACCGGATTATCGAGACCTAGAAGGGCGACGAACGGTTGTCTGAGCTTCGAGAGCAAGCTAAGGATGATGTGGACTCCGAGTGGAGAGTTGGCATAGATGGGGGCCTACGATACCGTGGCCGCCTATGCATCCCAGATATTTAGGACTTAAGACAGGAGCTTCTCGAGACTGCCCACAGATCGATGCTTGCGATGCATCTTGGTAGCACGAAGACGTATCAGGATATGAAGCGGTCGTATTGCTGAGACAATATGAAGGTCCATATCGCAGAGTATGTGTCCCGTTGTCTCACGTGTCAGCAGGTCAAGTCCAAGCATCGCCGACCTCCTGGACTCCTTCAACCCATACCCATAACTAATGGAAGTGGGACTTCATCTCTATGGACTTCATCTCGGAGCTACCGAAGACGAGAAAGGGTTATGACTCTATTTGGGTGATCGTGGACTAGTTGACCAAATCGGCTCATTTTCTCCCTATCAGAGTTACGAACTCTACAGACGACTTGGCTAGGTTGTACATCGAAGAAATAGTGCGTCTACATGGAATTCCCTTGGAGATCGTGTCAGACCGCGACACGCGATTCACGTCTATCTTCTGGACTCATATCCAGGAAGCGATGGGTGTGAAGTTGAAGTTCAGTACCGCGTTTCACCCTCAGACCGATGGGCAGACGGAGCAGGTGAATCAGATTTTAGAAGATATGTTGCGGGCTTGTGTTTTGGACTTCAAGGACAGTTGGGATGACTATCTCCCGTATGCAGAGTTCGCGTACAACAACAGTTTTTAGGAAAGTATTAGCATGGCTCCATATGAGGCCCTGTATGGTCGCCCGTGTAGAGCACCGCATTGCTGGGCTGAGGTTGGCGAGGACATATTGGCATATTCCTTCTTCAACTCAAGCGGTCTTCACCGCTATTTCAATTGGTATTAGAGCGGGTCTCTCTTTAAGGGCTTCACCGCCTAGAGAGTGATCTTGACTGAAGTTGGGAATATGGCCAAAGGAGAGGGCTCATCAGTCACTAGACCTCCAGTATTTGATGGCTCAAATTATGCATACTGGAAGGCTAGGATGCACTACTTTCTGATCTCTTTGGATCATGACGTTTGGGATATAGTTAAAAGTAGATATGTGCCACCTACTGAACAAATTGTACTTGATAGTGGCACATCAATCACAAAACCCAAATCCAAAGAAAAGTGGACAGCATTCGACAAAGAAAGGCAGACATCTGAAGCTAAGGCTATGAATGTTATCTACTGTGCCGTGTCCCGGGATTATTCAATCAGATAAGTATGTGTGGGACATCTAAGGAAGCATGGGATTTATTGGAAACAACCCATGAAAGCACAAGCACTGTGAAGCGATCCAAACTTCAACTCCTTACTTCACAGTTCGAAAGTCTCAAAATGGAAGAGCATGAGACATTTATGGAGTTTTTCACAAAGCTAAATATAATTTGCAACTCCATGGGTGGATTGGGAGAAAAAGTTTCGATACCGAAAATTTGTAGGAAAATTCTAAGCTCCCTACCGGAACGATTTAATCCCAAGGTTACAACAATTGAGGAGTATAGGAACATAGATGAAATGAAAGTAGAAGAATTGGTAGGTTCCCTACAAACTTTTGAACTACACTTCACACAACCCCAAAAATCCAAAAACACTATCCTAAAAACCTTAAAGAAAACAATTCATGAGGACAGTGAAAGTGAAAAGGAAGATGAAGATGAAGAAGTGGCTTTGCTGGCACAAAAATTCAGAAGACTCTTTCAAAAGAATCGGGATCGCCCTTCTAAAGGAAGAAAGGTGAATAACAAACCTTCTGCAGGCAAATTTGGTAGAAGAACCAAAGAACCACAATGCTATGCCTGTCACGAGTATGGACACCTATCTACTGAATGTCCAAATAGAAAAACTAAGGGTAAGGCCATGGCTGTCATGTGGGATGATATAGATGAGTCAAATTCAGAATCCAGTGACTCAGAAAGCAATAGAGATCAGAAATCATTGAAAATACTTATGGTCTCCACTGCTTCGATCATTCCAACTGAATCTGAGGAAGAACAGCAAGCTACTGAATCATTTCTATCTGACAATGAGGAAATTGAAGAAGAGGAAGAAAGAGAACAAGATGAATTACAAGATGCTTACAATCAACTTTACATTCATAGCGTCAATATTGTCAAAAGACTTGGAATAGTTGAGAACAAAAAGGAATTGCTACAACTAGATCTAGACAAAACTTTAGATATCAATACTCATCTGATTAATGATTTGCAGCAATATCATTCAGATAATGATAAACTTGAAAGAATCAACATTTCTCTTAAATCTGAGTCTGAAAGATTAAATAAACAAATTAAAACATTAAATGAGAAAAACATGATTCTTCTAAATGAAAAACATACACTTCAAGTTGAATTAGAGGAATCCAGAAAAATGACTAAGCTAAACTGCAAATTTTCCCAAAGTGGTGTGAAATTAGAAAAACTATTAGGCATGGGAAAATGTGGAGAGGACAAAAAGGGATTAGGTTATGGAAAAGCTAGAACAAAAACTGAATATGATGCACAACCCTTTGGAAAATATGTTGCCTCTAGTAGTAACATCAGACCTATCCCAGCTCGTCACAAAAATGGTAAGTCAGTTTATGAGCTGAACAAAAGAAATATGCAATCATCACCACTCGAGCTAGTTGACCGGATGAAGGAGTCATTAAGTCATGCGGACAAATCGCATAAGATGAACAAATCTACCACAAGTAAAACTCCTGTCACAAAGTGGGTGATTAAGGAAAAGACAAACTGCCTTGTTACACATTCAGATCGTCTACCAGGCAATGAGGCAAAATGGTACGTTGACAGTGGTTGCTCAAGACATGTCACAGGTGACAAATCCCTTCTCTCCAACTATAAAAAATCTTCATAAAGGGACAGTCACCTACGGAGATGGAGCCACTACCAATGTAATTGGACAAGGAATGATAAGAGGAATTGATTTGCTCAAAAATGAGAATGTTTTTTGCATAAAAGGACTATCACATAATCTGTTAAGCATCTCTCAAATCTATGATAATGGGCATGTGGTCAAATTCAACAAATAAGAATGTGAAATCCTAAACTAATCAGGAAAATCGGTAATGAAGGGTCATCGCACAAATAACCACTGCTACATTATCAGAGGCATAGAAAGGACTGATGCCTAGAAATACTGAGCATAGAAAGATAATTCCAGATCATGCATCTAGATCTGGATATTTGCTGAAATGATGCAATTTTTGTTGAGCATCAAATGATATATCTGAGGTTCCTCACCTCAATCTTTTGTAAATAAACATGCAAATGTTTATAATTTTTGATACACAGTCATTGTACATAATTTTGCTGAGTATGCTATCGATACACTTGAAGGGTCAAAAAAGAAAAATATTCCTCTTCATACCTATCGATCTGTCATTTCTGATTAATCGATCATGGGTCAATATCATCGACATCTCTTCAAAATGTGGAAAGTCATAGATCGAGACTACTATCGAAGCAATTGCCAATAACATCGGATGTGAATCATCGATATCATCGAAAGTAAGTTCGATAAAATCAAAGACTCCCGGCTGATAAAAGGCGATCGAGTGAAAGAATTGTTATTTCTCTAAAAAATTTTCTATTTTTCTCTCTACTGAATCCTCGGCCAGTAGACCATCAACGGGTCTTAGAAGCTTCAAAAAAAATGGGTATTATCTTTCCATCCATTCCACTCTAGAGTCTAATCTCACTTTTGGTCAGGTACTTTCCATTCTCGTGGTTGACCTTCCTTACCTTTACTCGCCTCTTACACTGAAAAATCATGAACAAAGGGAAAGGTAAGTCTCTTTCTCAGTCTTCAAAAGGGAAAGCAAAACAACCCAGTTTGCATCAACTCACTCCATCAGTGAGACATTCAGACATTGTTGTTGAACGTCTGGTTCTCAACAGCGCCATCGAGTATTTTGGTGTAGACCTGCTTCTAGAAGTAATAGGATGGCAAAATATTCTGAATCTTGGCGCTACTTATCAAATTAGAGTGATCCATGACTTCCTCAGTAAAAATCATGTTATTTATGACGATCCACCCTATGTTCAAGTAGAATTATTGCACTACTCCAAGTACATCACTCACATTACCTTGAGTCACCTTTTAAATCTCCAAGCCACTCATATTCCTGTTACCAGTCGGAATCTAAATGGTCTTGGTGTGTGGGGCGAGATAACTCGTGCACTATGTCAAGGAACTACTATTTCTTGGAACGATGATAATTCTCTTCATATTAATCATCTTGGACCCACTTTTAAAATCCTTCATGACATCTTTGGGTCCAATGTCTATCCGTGTGATGTGAATGGTAATCATCTGTCTACCTTTGTGTTAAATGTGTTGTATGATGTATATCAGGAAGTTCAGGTGTGCCTCCCAACACTTCTTCTTAAGCAGCTAATTCGGGTCATTCAAGGAAATCATCAGGATATACTAGCTTTTCCTATACTCATCTGTAAATTAGCTCATCATGTTGGTATTCATGTCTCATTTGACAAAGTCTATTCAGAAAAGTGGTTTGACAGTGATTCGGCTCAAGTGGCACAACAGCTTTGCCTTCCTTCAGTTCTTCCTGAGAACAGTGCTCCCCTGCAGTCGGCTGCTCCACATGCTCCTCCATCATATCCATGGGGATCCAACCGAACATCATTGCTGAGTCCAGAGTCTATCACAAATCACCAAACTCACCATCTAGAACGTCATCTACTGAACAGTATAGCAAGCATGGAGGAGCGACTTCACAATTATGAGAGACGTCTCACCGTGATTGAAGAAAAAGTCGATTCTCTCCAACAAACTAATCAGCAAGTAGTTGATTTACTCACACGTGGTGACTCGCGAAGACAGTAGAAGCTGGTTGTGCTAATTGAATATCATTTTTTTGTGGGCTTGGTGTTTTTGCTGGGATAACTGTTAATTTGCTGCCAATCTTGGGCAGTCTATTTTGGATAATCGGATAACTTTAGCTTTATTTTGAATATGGTTGAATAGAATTCATACATTAATGCCATATTTCTGTTCCCCTAGTTTATCAAGTTTCTGATATGGAATGCATGTGATGTTTGTTAACAAATATTCTAAACTGCTAAATCACTGCTTTATTTTTGTGTAATATGCATCCATATGTTCTAAAATTAATGTCTCGTTTAAACTGAATTAATTCATTATACATCAATTGTTCTGCTTCTATCTGATTGGTTCTCCCAAGTGTTTCACACTTCAGTCAATATCATCTGAGAAATCTTTGTCAATGACTGACAAAAAGGGGGAGAAGATTTACAAACACCCTGAATGGAAATTGTATATTTGTTTAGAGGTTGTTGTAGGTGTTAGGGGGAACAGCCGCAACAAGCAAGGGGGAGTTGGAGTCTACAAGAAAGGGGGAGCAGTTACTGGTTATGTACATGGGTTAGAAACTGTAAAATTGTGAAAAAACATGTACACACAATTTAGGGTGTGTTTGTCTAGAACATTCTAGGGTGTTTTGGGGGTTTTGTCACGTAATTGACAAAGGGGGAGATTGAAGTGCCTTGGTTTGTCATGTTACGTGAGTGGTGGGTCAGACTATTTACAGAACTCGATAGGAAGATCAATTCAAGCGTCTGCCTCAACCGGATGTGTACAAGCTCGTCACAGGTGAATCTAAAGCCTCACATCCCATGACCCAAAACACCAGGTAAAGAAAAACCCTTAAAAAGAGTTAGAAATCATAGGGTTTTAGGGTGAGAAAACTTTTTGCAAAATAGGAAAATCTCTAAGTTTTTCTCGCCTTGTCGATTTTATCGAAGCACCCTCGATATGATCGACCTGCACTATCGATGTCCTCGATACCTTAACGATATTATCGATGAAAGGACCAAAAGTGTCCAGCAACTAAATATTCATCTGGACGGATTTATCGATGTATCGATATACCTATCGATATAAGCACTAAACATGTCCAGCAACTTCACAACATATCTGGATGAATTATCGATGTATCAATACATGTATCGATATCATCGATATTCAAATCTCGACTCCATCGAGAGCGGCTCGATAAGATCGACAGTCAGATTTTCGGCGCCCCTATTTTTTAATGAAAATCTCAAATTCCTTCGATACATCGATGACCGTCCGATATGATCTGAATTCAAATATCGATAAGATCGGAGGTCCATCAATGATATCAATCGTGGGCGTGCATTTCTTACAGTAGATATTTCAGGTCGTTTTTAACTATGATCGGGGGGCCTTCGATAGAATCGATATTCAAATATCAATGATATCGACACCAGGTCGATTGCATCGAACAAATGCATAAATCGTCCAGCAAGCTTAAAGTCAAATCCGCTGGATTTATCGATGCATCGACTCTGATCTCGATATCATCGACATTCAAATTCCGATGATCTCGACGGTTCCACGATCACTCATGAAAACCTGAAATATTTCAAAGTCAAGTCTCTCTCATTTTTCAAGTGTCGATGGATCGAACCTGTCATCAATGGAATCGGAGTTAAAATCCGATGACATCGACAATAGTTTCGATTCATCGACCAATTGCCAAAGAGTTTCAAAAGCGTATGACATTGAGTCTGAGTCATCGAGCAGACCATCGATGCTATCGAGAGTATACGCTTGATGATATCGAACCTGCTCAATGATATCGAACTCTGTCATAAATGTGATCGTTTTATATCCGTTGGAACTTTTTGCCTATATATAGAGGACTTGTCTTTTGTTGCTGTGTGAGAAAGAGGAGAGCTTTTGTGTGTTTCAACTTACATCTTATACCCAAAGCCCTTTCTCTCAAGGAAGTTCATCCTCCAATCCACCCTCACCATTGACATTCAATAGAGTGGATTGGGAAATGAACTTCCGCATTCAAGGATCCTCCAGCTACTACCTTAATGGCAAATCATTAAGCTGGGATGCCTTGAATGTATAAGATTGGAACTACTCTATCTTCCTTATAGGAAAACCTTTAGAGAGTAGGATTCTATTATAACCTTGACCCAACCCGAAGCCGAGTGTTGGTACGTTAACTTGCGTTGCGGATCAAGGGAGTCGAAGACTCTTCAACAACAAGGAGGAGATCTTCGTCATTGCGTTGAATGGGACTCATCAACTTATTTGTAAGTATCCAGAGTCCAAGAGGATACTTGTGATCATTCCTTTCTAGGATTGGGTCTTAAGTGGTTCTCACCCTTTGAAGTCTTCAAGGAGGCCTCCGGCAGGAGTGTACGTAGTGGGTGCGTTGTGTGGACCCTTGCTCTGTGGAGAGCATAAACATCCGAGTGCGTTGTGTGGACCCTTGCTCTATGGAGAGCATAAACATCTGGTTAGGAGTGAACCTGTAAAACTCCAGGTTTAGAGGTGAACCGAGTAAAAACCTCCGTGTAAAGGTTGAAGGTGAACCTGATTTAAAACCTTAGGTTTGAGGTGAACCCTGAGAAACCTCCTTAGTGAAATCCGGTACACTCAAGGGTTGAGTGCAGCAGCCGAGAGTGGAGTAGACTTATCGTCGAACCACTATAAAATGACTGTGTTTGAGATTGTTATTTTGATTGAGTGATTTGCATTAATATTTCCATATCTGAATATCTGATCACTTCTCACACACCTACACAGTCATATCCATCATGAACTAGACTTTATATTGTTTACTCTTTAAGCAGTTTGTGATTGGATCCTCTACCAGGCTTGAAAGCCAGTAGAGTTACATTTGAGTAATCCTGATAATTGTATATTTAAAAGGATTAGTGAAATAGGATTTTAAATAAACCATAAAAACTTTTAAAAGTCCTATTCTCCCCCTCTAGGACATATTGGCATATTCCTTCTTCAACTCAAGCAGTCTTCACCGCTATTTCATAACGCACGATCGATTATCATGACAACCACGATCCGTATATCACGAAAACCATGACCTATGTTATGTACACTATTCTGATCTTTGAGTTCATGGTTCATATGCATAAAAGTTCTCGATTATCGTCCACATTGGGTCATGTTTGTTATGATACATAGGTCCCCACTGTCATTATATATGGGTAAGGGTTGTGAGGTTGTATAGGTCATGGTTGTCATGATACATGGACCCTAACTAGAATGATATGTGGGTCGTTGTTGTCGTGTTATATGGGTCGTGGTATACGTGAATCATTGGTCGTAGTTGATATGGGACGTGGCTGTAATGTTAAATGGGTCGTGGTCACAATTGTAATGGATCGTGGTTGTCATCCTTATTGATCTGGCACTGACAACCACAACCTAATGAGAAAGACGACCCATTTAACATTTCAATCACGATCGTATTGTCATGACAACCACGACCCGTTGTTAAGCTCAGGTTTTCCTATATGGGTCGTGGTTCAAATGCACAATGGATCGTGGTTAGCATACACATTAGAAAGTGGTTAACATGTACCAAAGTTAATGAATCAATCAATAATAAGTATATATTACAGTTCACATTATATTATCACAAACAATAAAAAATAATAATAAGTCATCACCAGCCTCGGCCTCATCCTCAACCAGTATAGACGAAGGTGCATCGACGCCGATTGTGACCTATTCGTTTGCATCTCGAGCATCTGGGTGTTGGCCTATCTTCTCGCTGGGATGTAATTCGAACCTTTTGGGATCTCCCATCAGATCTTCTAGTTTCTGAAGGCTTCATATTCTCAAATAAAACCTTCACTTCGTCTAAAATGTCCCGTTGTGTCTTGTGAATCACTTTGTAAACTGACCACACGTACACTTCATTTCTCTTAGATTCACTACATTGGTCATTCCCCGTGCGATGATGCACTTCCGAGTTGCATCACCGTACACAACTTTAATTATTAAATCGAATTCAGCTGACGCAATCTTCGTAATCTTAAGGTAATGAAGCACACTGGGTCGTAATCTTATGGTAATGAAGCACAATGGATTGTGGTTGTCATACACATTGGGTCATGGTAATGAATCACACTGGGTCGTAATTGTATCCAGTGCCATATCCCTGACGAGCATGACCCATAACAGCTGACAACCGCGGACGTGACAAGTGGTAGCCACGATCCAAATACCGTCACGAACATGATGCCGTGGTTGGCTACCATCCAATGGTGAATGTTTGATCAAGGTGTGCCCTACGGATTGGCTTGTTTCGCGTGACCACTGAAGAACCCTCGACTTCTCGACTCTGTCCTTCCTTTACCTTGGCAGATGGCTACCTACAGTTGAAACAAAATAAAATACAAACCTCGTAGTGGAAGAGGCTTTCAGACGAGCGAAACAATGAGGAGAAACAACGTCGCTCTCTGGCTGTTGGTCCATGGATCTTGGCTTCTCTAGGAAAACAAAAGACGAGGAAGGAGAGGGTCTTTCAATTGTACATAAGTGCGACATTTGCCCCTTCCGAAGCTCGTGGTGCTGGTGATCGGTGGTCTGTGGGGCCCACCATGATGTATGTGCTTCGTCCAGTCCGTTCGTCTAGTTTAACATATCATTTTATGGCTTAAACCGAAAAACGAGAGTGATAGTACCTTTCGGTGGACCACACTGCGGGGAATTTATAATTATTGGATGTCCACCATTGAAATCCTTCTAAGATCCACCGTGATTGGATTATGCTCGTTTTTGGTCTCCTACCATAAAATGATCTGGAGAAATATATGGACGGCATGGATGAAACACATACGTGGTGGTGGGGCCCACAGAGCGCCGAGAACCAGCCATTGGCCGGTGTCCCGGGGAGTAGCCGATCCGTCCATTTCTCGAGGGTTGCCACAGCAGGATACTTCCGCTTCACTCCAGGACTGTACAAATCTTGAACCAAGGTCAGGGGCATTTTTGTCCGAAACAATCTCCAAAAGGTGTCAGAAGGCCCTTTAGGCAATATATGGAGTGTCGTAGCGATCGAGGTAATTTGCCCAAACTTCGAGGCGAGTACGGTCAATTTCCCTTAAAATAATTAAGGGGGAAGGAGTTGAAGCCCCAAAGTCAACCACGCCAAGCAAGGCTCTTACCCAATGCAGAATACATGTTATCGTTGGTTTGAGTTGTATTTTATTTTACGTAAAATAAATTTAACTATATTAAATATCTATTAAGATTCCTAATATTTTTAATTTATAATAATTAAATAAAAATAATAAATATATATTAAAATTCCTGATATTTTTAATTTAAAATAATTAAATATCAAGTTGAGTTGTGTCGAGCTTAGATTCCCAAACTCACCCAACCTAAAACTCAGACCAGGCAACTTGACTCGGTGAGAAACTCAGTACTAGGCTTGACTTATCTTGGACTCGGAGAGACTCCAATTGGGTAACTCAGTTTTTAAGGGAGAATTTTACTAAAATAATTAAGGTGAGGGAGAAGGATATGAGCCCCCAATATTAACCAAGGTAAGCAAGGCCCTTACCCAGTTAGGCACGCATGTTGTTGTTGGTTTAAGTTACATTTCATGTTATTTGTGCTAAAAATTAAGTATATCAAATTTTTATTAGCATTCCTGATATTTTAATTTTACAATAATTAAATGGGATTTTTACCATAAAATTCCTCAAAAATTAAGATTTTACCAAATAATGCCTCTACGAGTCAAAATGATACGGACGTGCTTTTTTAGTAGAGAAATTATGGTGAGGCACATTGCACAATTCCTTTTTTTTTTTTTTTGTAGAAAGTGGTAAAAATTGTAAAGCCCACATAATATTTGTATATAATCTCTAATTCATCTAATTTATGTGATCCACTATAATGTTTAGAATAACAAAAAAATTGATTGATCTAAACATAAGGTAAGCCCCACCATAAAAATAACATATGCCACTTGAAAATACCAAAACACAGATTTTGCGTTGGTGTGGTTATCATGGATGGGTGTATATGCTTGATATGCTGGATATCTTCATTACTTTTTTAAAGACAAACAATACATGAGGATACTTTTGTAACTTCTCTTCTCAATGCACTACCTCGGTACTTTGATTCATAGAATAATTCTTCGATAAATCCAGCATTCGCGAGGAATTTTCCCATAAAAATCCCATTCATATAACGAGTTGAGCTGGGGCGAGTGTTCAAGTCAACCCAACTCAATTGAGGGTCGAGTACACTTGAGGGCTAGAGCCATCCCAAAGGTCAAAGTGAGTCAGGCCCAAGGTGCAAGCTTAGCCCATTGAAAGCCCTACCAAAGGCCTGGAAATGGAATTATGACCTAAATTCTCTGTTTTAAAAAATGACCTAATTACCCTTCATGGAATATGCAGACTTTACACCTTAGTCCAATGTGATTAGATGTATTCCATTGCGCTTTAATGTATTAAAACCTAATATTTATGCGACTGAGAAAACTGTAGTTTTCATCATTCTTGTAAGACACTACAGTGCAGTCCAATGTTCTAAGGTCGAATAAAACTCATATTTCCAGCCACTAGCAATTTGTAATCTCGGAGAGCCACAAGAGTAGGCCGGTCATTTTCAAAACCAGAAGTAATATAATGCATCTATCAGATAAAGGCCGAGGAACTTTCACAATTTGAACTTCAAAGATATGGCCCTGAATCTGTTCCATTTTTGTAAGGCTCCAAGAGTAGAGTTGACCAATTCACGAGGTCTGAAGATTTTGTTATCTGGGATTACTCATCGTGTGAACATGCTTACGATTGGATTAGTCGAGTCTCACTTTTACAATGTTCTATTATTACCAACATAAGGTAAAATCTTGAAATGCATCCTTATCCTAAGTCCTTTTCAAAGATATGAATCAATAGATTGCTGATAAAGATCCAACTCAAGATCATAGGTTAAGTACTCCACAAACTGCTCAATTCCCTAACCCTCTATAAATAAAATTTTGTAAGAAGACAAAAAACATTAGTATATTTTCTTTCTTCTCAACAACCTTGAGATTTTCTTTGAAAGAGTGAGTCATCTCTTGTTTTATTTTTATTTTTATTTTAAAGATGGTTACTAAGTGAATAAAAGGTAAAAGGGCCACAAAATTAGATAGCCTTGCGCCGTTGAATGCGATCTTAGTTATTCAATGGCATAAGCCCTTTGAATTTTTAAATTTTGGCCATTAAAAAATTGGGTGCATTTGCGCCCTAATCTCTCCAGCCTTCACCTCTCTCTCTCTCTAGGTAAGATGTAACCTTAGCTGGTTTTCAATGGTATGTTTTCAATCACTATTGGCCCAGGTGGTGGGGTCTATTTTGGAATCTACCTCATTTTGGAATTAATACCCCGATGGGTGATGGGATCCACTTGAACCTTAGATATGCTCCATTTTCAATAGTAGGTTCGACCCCACTATTGGATGGTTTGGGTTTTAATACTCTAATATATTTAAAAGGTGGGCCACACCATGATGATCAACTGATATGAAAATCATGCCCATCCACCAATCAATGGACAACCAATGATACAACTCTGCAATAGTGATCATCATCCTTGCAGCCCACCTTTTGCAATGGTTGGATATTCTATATGTGTGAAATGTTGTCAGAAAACTTAGCATGTTTAGGCATAAAAATCTTCCCAATTTCTAGACACTAAGGGGGGTGTTTAGATCTTAAATTACTTAAGATAAGCTACTTATGCCTTAAGTAACTTATGTTGGTTTCTACTTATTAAGCTGAAGTGATTAAGTATATTTAAGTAAAAAAGTTACTTATAATTAATTATAAATTAAATTTACTTATCTAAAATAAGTTACTTATCTACTGATGTAAGTAGAAAAACTAACTTATTTGGCGGTATCCAAACGGGTTGTAAGTGTTGCCCAATTTGGACTAATAAGGGACATCCAAACCTAGTGTTTTTAGGCCATCAAAATATCATTTACAATAAGTCACAATATGAAATGGAGAGCTAGCAATGTCCTAGAGGGGAGGTGAATAGGACAATGCCAAATAATTGAAATAAATGCAGAATATGTAATTATTACAAAAATGTCAATCGTTTACGGATTAAAACCTTGATTCCAAATAATTTGTTGGACAATCTTCACTTAAAATATTAGGCAGGACAACCTTATTTCATGAATGTCTTTAAAATCAACCTTTCAAACAAACAAGAGTATATAAAATGATTACAACATTCACCACAAAAATAAAATAATAAATAGCATACGATCACTAAAAAGAATAAAGCATTCACCACATGGCACAAGGAGTTATAGTGGTTCGGTGCTTAAAACAACCACACCTACTCTACTCCCAAAATTACTACCTTCGTAATTTTAGCTTTCACTATAAAAAGGTTTTCATAAGATCACCTTAACAACCTGATATAGTTCCTTATGATTTTCATGGGCTACCATAATAAAAACCCTACTGAGATTTTCACAGGCTATCTCAGACAAAACCTCACTGAGATTTTCATAGGCTATCTCAAAAAAACCTTTAAAAAAAAAAATCAGTAAATATACTTATCTTCAAATGTAGATTCGAAGACGTGGCAAAAGCTTGTGCCAGAAGGACTTCTTTCTTGAACGTATATGGCGTGGTATTCAATCAAACAAAAACAGTCTAGGGTTCTATAAATTTTAAAAATGAAAAACCCAAATGGTACTTGATTTAATTCTCTTATATCTCAAAGAAGAGTATAGATTACTCTCTTAGAATAAAACTTAAATGATCTTAAGAAAACGGGCCCTTGCTGACTAAGTACTCTACCTATGCCTACACTAGACACATCACATGCAACCTAAAAGACTTTAGAAAAGTCAAGAAGGTGCATAACAGGAGCCTCAATCATTTCGCCCTTAATTTCTTTGAATGCCTTAAAGGCGGTATTAATACATTTGAACTCCCCCTTTTTAATGCAGTCCGTGATAGGAGCCATAATGGAACTAAAGTCTTGAATGAACCGCTTATAGAAAATAGCTAACCCATTGAAGTTATTCATTTTCTGTGATTCAAGCCAACATACTATGGCCTTAACTTTCTCGAGATCCGCAAACTTGCCTTTAGATGAAAGTGTGAAATAATGAACCCTAAGAAGATAACTTTGTCAGACATGAAAGAACACTTATTCAGGTTAGCATATCCTAAGGACCCTGCAAACTTGCATCAAATGGTGGAGGTGTTATTCTTGAATGTATTATAAATGAGGATGTCGTCAACAATACCACCAAGAACTTACCCCTAAAGGGCCTCAACGCCTATGTCATCACTTTTATGAACATACTCGGATCATTGGTAAAGCTAAATGGCATAACTAACCACTCATATAGTCCGTCATTCGTCTTAAAGGTTGTCTTCTATTCATCTCCTGGGCGAATACATATCTGATGATACCCACTTTTGAGGTTAATCTTGGAAAAGATCGTGGCAACAACCATTATATCCAACATGTCGTCAAGACGTGGTGTAAGAAATCGATACTTGACCATGATCTTATTGATGGCCTGACTATCCACGCACACATCAAATGACATCTTTCTTAGGCGCGTGGAGAATTGGCATGACACATGAACTCAAACTCTCCTAAATGAACCTTTTTTTATGAAGCTCATCTACTTTCTTCTTCAATTCCGTATTGGAAAGTCGTGCTATAAATGTCCTAGAGGGGGGGTGAATAGGACAATTCCAAATATTTTAATATAATGCTGAATAAATAAATAATTAATCTCAATTGGTTAAAGTATTAAAACCTTGATTCCAAATAGCTCGTAGGACAACCTTCACCTAAAAGATTTAGGTAGGACAACCTCATTTCACGACGTCTTTGAGATCAAACTTTCAATCTTGCAAAAGACAATATAAATAAAGCATTCACAATAAAAGAGAATCAATCACAACCAATGCACAAGGAGTTATAGTGGTTCGGTGCTTAACCCCACACCTACTCCACTCCCAAAATTACTACCCTCGTAATTTTGGCTTTCACTATTTAAAGGTTTTCACAGGATCACCTTAACAACATGATTCAGTTCTTATAATTTTCACGGGCTCACAACAAAACAACTCACTGAGATTTCCAAGCTATCTCAATAAAACCCAAATGAAATAAAATAAATACACAATACTTATCTTCAGATGCCAAATCAAAGATGTAACCGAAGCTTGATTGCAACGATCTTCTTTCATGGAAAATCGATGAAGCAGTATATGTTCAACCCGAAAGAATATAGTGTAACACCCTATACATTTTCAGTACTTGGGCGTTACCATGAAGACCTAATTTAGTGAACGCAAACTCAATCTATGTGAACATCCACACACTGTAACCTAAATCTGGCCATTGAGAGTGATTTGGGACCAAAAATTAATGCATCCATTCGTCGATTTTTGAGATGGACCATCACGCCACCAGAGAAACCTACTCTTATGGTTTTAAACATCCTGATAGACAAATCAACCGTCCATTTTCAATATCAAATGCTAGATCATTAAATTTGTCGTCCATCAAGCCACGGGACCTAAAACTTATGATCCGCGTTAACCATAACTTAAACATATAAGTAAACTACCACGTTTCCTCTAAATTAAGCGGGGAATGTCAGGGATAACTGGTGATCAAGTTTGGGATTAATCTGACCATCGGATCTGCAGAGTTCAATAGCCCTTGGTATGGCCCACCTGAGACTTGAATCTGCTTCATCCTTTGAGTTGGTCCCAATTCGGGTTGACGAAATAGATGGAAAGAGTAGATTAGTTGAAATCACCAACATTGGATCTGGGATGGATAGATCCACCATCCATCTAATCTACAATTAATCTAACCCTCGAATAATACAACTAAATTGCCCGATCAATAGGAATGTCGTAGAGGACCATCTAAACTGGGCTAGGAACCACTCAGAATCAAATTCGAGGTCGATCTGACCATCGAATTAACTTAAATAAATGACATAGCTCGAATTAATCGAGCATGGCCCACCTAAACTATGGATCTGCCTAATCTTTGGTCAGGTGTCGTACCTGGACCCATGGGAGCTAATGGATGGTCCATATTTCACTAATCATCATGGTGGACCCCACTTTTGGGAATCACAAGTGCACAAGGGAGCATGCACTATTGTGCACTGGACCGGGAGACCCGATCAAATGAGTTTGACCCGAAAAAGAAAGCTTTCTTCCTTCTTTTGTCTTCCCACCAACGACAGCGTTTGAAAAATGCCATTGGCTGCGTTGATCATGGCCCACCAATGTCTGATCTAAACCGTCTATCTGGCGGGGTCCTTGAATCCGTCTAAACCCCTAAAGTTTCACATGATGATTCACACGTGCAGCCGCACAAACACAGGCACAGTTAAGCCATGTGCAACCACTTTTCGAAAAAGGAAAAATCTGTTTTTCTCTCTTTTCACGCTAGCGATCCGCGCGGCTTCCATCTTAGTCGTTCATCACAATGCAATCCTAGCCCTCCACTTAAAGCAACGTGGTTTAGGGCTTCCTCCATACTTGGGAGAAAATCATGGCTGGTTTCATTATACCAACTACGTACAACCATCTTCCAGCAACAAAATAGATCTAGGACGTCTATTTTCAATCCAAGGGTTGTGGGAAAACTTAGGGCACATTGAAGACAAGGGAGGGTCGAGCGGCAACTGTTTTTCCTTGTTGCTCACAACTCTTCGATAAAAATCGGGCGTCCGCTCCTACCTTCGAACCCACCACCTGGACTGACTCCAAACTTCTCTCCTTCCATCCTCTAAGTTTCCTAGGGTCCCTCTGATCAATCCACAACAATTGGGTTGAAGAAAACTTCATCGGGTGGCGATCTACCATTGGAGCTGGAGCTCCTTCCCCAAGAGCACGACCTCTTCTCCGCTGCTGTCATAACTCACACCGAGTTTTGGGTGGCTGAGTGGAGTTCTAACTCGGTCTGGTTCCCTCCAAAGGAAGAAGAAGAAGGTAGTGAGAGAGAGGGAGGAGTGGTGCCTCACTGGGCCACTGCCCGAGTCATGACGCACTGACTCACGGGTGCGAGCTAATGACCGGGTTGGTCCGACTAGATCACTGCTAGTCATTGCAGTAGAAGAAAAGAAAAGAGAGGAAGATAGAAGATTGAGAAAGAGAGAAGACAGAGAGAGAGGGAGAGGACGGCGTCCTCTTTCTACCTATTGACCCGTTGTCGCACCAGCTCAACTCTTACCGAGTTCGGTCTAGGTTTGGTTGCATGACCTATTTGGTTGTAAGAGAAAGGACAAGAAGAGAAGAAGAAGAATAGGAGAAAAAGGGAGAGAGAAAACCAGAGAAAACAAGAGATAGAGACAGAGAGAGAGAGAGAGAGACCATGAGGAGGCTACTATTGTTAAGTCAGCCAGACTCGACTCACTGGTTTTGGGTTGGGTTGTCCAGACCCATTGTTGGATGTCCTAACAAGAAGAAAAGAGGAGAATCAGGAGAAAAGAAAAGAAGGAGAAGGAGAGGAAGAGAAAGGAAGAAAGGAAAAGGGAGAAGAGAGAGATTCGGGCTGTTGGTACACATGACGAGTCAACTCGGTTGAGTTGTTGGGCCGACTCGGCAAATCTACATGTGTGGAGCTGAGTTGACCTAGTTTGGGTTGAGTTGGTTCAAGACGGGGTAGGCAAACTTATACAACTTAACTCAGTTTACCAAGGTATGCCTAGTTCCTTCATTTTAGGGTTCTAATATTATTTTGAATTAAAATAATCTATTCTTAAATCTTCTTGTGAGATGTAGGGATTGTAAGAACTGCTCTAGAACCTTATAATTGGGCCGAGTTGTGTTAGGAATTAACACGCTTGAGAGGTTGGAACTTTCCTTTAAACACTTGGAACCTATACTTAGAGGTGAAGACTCACCCTTTCAGCTTCCCACTTAAATTCATTAATCATAGATGATGTCTTAATCCTTCCCATTTAGTATCTCTTAAGTTACTTGATTAAGTTACTTATCTTAGTATGCGAATATGTTAATATGTTGCACAATTGATTCCTACGTTAGATAATGGGCATGTCTCTTTAATTTTTAGTAAGCATAAATGATTGATGTTCACATGTCATTCCCATATGACCACTCGCTAATTAATTTGGATATTTGCTACTTGCGATTATTTGATGGGTTGAATGGAACTTGTTGGGGACCCGCCATCTTACGGTCCCTATTTGCCTTACACGGTGTAACGCCCCGAATTTTTGCCAACCTGGAGTTAGACATCCTTAGGCAATGAGTCGATCATAACACCTTATTAACTTCTCAGAACTCAATCCCAAAGTCTCAAATCCCTTTTTCAACCCATTTCCTTAAGAATCTCACCTTTTACCACCTTGTCCTTCAAATTTTTTGAAGTACTTTCACATTAGACACTAATTCTAAAGTTTAAATGATGAAGAACAAGACATAAACTAAAACTTACTGTAAATGGTAAATACATAAATAAAATAGGCTTTGACCATTAACCTTTAGGAATATCATAAAATAAATAGGTTATTTGGATATATCAGCTTCTCCTACCCCAAAATCATATATTGCACATCGCGTAACTCATTCCAAATTGAAAAATACACCCATTTCAAAATATCGGGTGGCGAAACCAAATCAAAAGGACTCAGGGGGGCCAAACGACATAAATCGGGGGGACCTGAGGTGGATCCCGCACATTTCCGGCACCCGGGGGGGAGGATGCCATCGCCCCAAGGTCCAGTGAATGGCAATGGCATCGCCGGATCGGTGAGGCCTAGCCGGCCAGCGGGCCGAGCGGGCCATAGCGGGCCGAGCGGCCCGTTTTCTGCCCCATTTTTTACAATATTTGTCTGACTTCGAAAAGTCATATCTCCCTCGTTGTAACTCCGATTTAAGTGATTCAAAAGCCATATTGAAGCTTGATAAGTCTAGTTTCATATAAAAATAAGTAAAAATATAATGAAAATTTTAATATAGTTAAATATAGGTCGTTGTGACAACTGTCCAAAAATATCAGTTTGGACTACTGCTGCTTCTAGAATTTTTAGAATTTTTCTACAAAATAAAATGTAATGAAATTTAGTAGAAGTGAAGTAGACTTGATGAAGAACTACTAAAAAAATAATTAAAATAATATACTAATTAAAAGTGCTAGAAAGAGACGTAGAACTGCCCTAGGACCTTATTCTGTCATAATTATGGCATGATTTAGTTAAGTACTAAACTAAATAATCTACAAAATTACCTTGAATCACTTTCAATACGAACTGCAAGACCCAAAACTTGTAGAATCGTTAACGTTACATTATCCTGAAACCTAGGATCAATCTCAAAGCCCAGTTGCTCTCGGGAGCACATTGAAACTTTGTATCAGACTTGGACCGCGGGTTGAAAGTCCGATGACCGCGAGCTATACGGTTATGACTACCTTACTGGGCTTGACAACTATCTCAAAAATCAAATCTAGATAGTATCCAGAAACGCACAACTTGGGCCTGGAGCGAAGTGTGTGAGAAACGCGAATACCTTTGGAAATTGAACTCAGATTTAAGTAAACTGGGTTGTTCACTTGCACGCCAATTTTAAGGTTTCAGACTGTCAAAATCTGACCAAAATACACTCTCAGATCAAGAAAAATTTCATACACATGTCAGTGTACTTATGGCCCTGATCGAGTGGCGGTGACCGTTGAACTGAAACTGGTCCGCCACGGTCGATCCACAAATCCGATCGGACCGAAACTTTAACTTGACCTAGATCCAATGTTAGGGAGCTTAAGTCCGACATCACGTAGAAAAGGGGCCACCAGAAGTACTCCGTTAGACCGAAACTATCGCCCTTTGGCTATAACCTAAGTATACCTTGGCCCTAGGGCCATTCCCATCAGTTCTGGGCCTATATAAGGGCCTTAAACCCTCTCTCTCCCTTCACATATGATTTTGCAACCCTAGGAGAGAGAAGAGAGCAAAGAGAGAAGGAAAGAGAGAAAGTGTGAGAGGAAGTAGGAGATTGTTCTTGGGATCTTTCTCTGCCGCTCCACGTGCTTTACCACCTCGTCAGTATCGTTATTCGGCGATTCCAACTCCGTTAGTAGGTAAGAAATCCTAACCCTAATTTGTTTTAGGGATACAAGTAGAGTAAATGCTGAGGTAGCTAACCTATTTCATGTTATAGGTTGTTGTTGTACCGTGGATGAGGACTCATGTTTAAACTGAGTTCGTTACGAGTTTACTGGCGAAAGGTGCAGACTATAAACGTTTAGGTTATGGTTTTCAGGGCTTTCAATGTCAGCTAATGATTTATAAATGATTTGGGTGTCATTTCACATGTTAAATGTGAAGATTCCTTCGCTTTACAGATATATATGAACGACGTTGAGTATAGTGTGTTAGTTGAAATGATTAAATGCGTATAGAATTTGGATTCGTGTTTGACATGATTATCCATCATGGATATAGGGTTGTTGTGTGTGCGACAACCCCTTGGCGAAAGGGTTTGCCCTGATACATGTTATGGCCAACATACATCATATATGTTATAGTGTGTAGTCTAAGTGTTTGTTGAAATGACTGAATGAATATGGGATTATGATTTGTGTCTGTCGTGTCTATGGAATGCAAATACATGATTGTTGTGTATGTGACAACTCCTTATTGGAAAGATCTATCCAAGTATATGTTATAATCAACATATGTTATGTATGTTGATATGTGTAGTCTAAGTGTTTGATAAAATGTCTGAGTGAGAAAATGCTCAATGTAATGTGCTTAATGAGGCTATTGAGATAGGATTCTCAATCCCCTCCTCTAGGGTTACAGTTTTCTTCAAGTAATCTATTTTACTACTATGTGATTTGTGGATTAAATACTCATGTATGTTAACATGTATTCTATGTGTTTGTTGAAATGCTGACATAGGATCTCTATTTAATTGTATCGTTATATGTTGTCTTGGCTATTACATTTGAATGCTATTGATCTGGAGTGTGTTTAGGACTGTGGTATAGTCCAGGCAATCGGTAACAGATCCTAGTTTGGTGGCTGAGGTTGTTTCGACACACAGGACGTGTTCGATGAATCCGTGTTGTACTTTGCTTGTCGACAGTGGTTGCGCCACGCGGAGTGCTTACACACTTCATGTCGATCAATTCGATGTGCGCTCGTACCAGTCGAGCTCGTCAAGTAACCCGATTGACCCGATGTATGTTCACCATGTATGGACGCTACTACTTGAACCTAAGGTACCAAACTCACCAGTGGATATCCCGTTTAACCTTGGTACCTCGATCCGCTAAGACTCATGAGCCGGGCATGGTGGTATGGGACACCGTGGTCGACCTGTCGGCTTATGCTGGGGCGACGAGCCTCTCCGTAGTGACCAGTAAGCAACACCGCCTAGTGAGCCGAATACAGTGATATGGGACACTGTATTCGAGTAATCGGCCTACACTGATCAGGTGATGAGCCCTTTGTAGTGACCTCGAGCATACTCTGAGACTACGTTGAGGCGACGAGACTTTCCATAGCAACTAGAGTATGAAATAGGCCTACCCCGGCGCAGCCTGGCTGTGGTCCCCAGTCGGGTCGGTGACGAGCCTTCGAAAATAGACTGTCAGTTGGTAGGGCGTTGGTGGTAGTGACCTGAACTTGCCTATCGTATGAGATTTACTAGGACTGACGACCCTAGAATAGATCATTGTTTGAGAATTGAGATAAGGGAGGTACCTTAGCTTTCCAATCCTGTTGTATGAAAAGGTCTAATAAGAACTCAGTAATCACGTTCATGCACCGCATTGCATGTACCTTTGGCGTTGGAGTTGAGCACTGTGGAAGGGGTGCATGCCGCGACCGTAAGATGAAGTTCGCAGAGGGAGTGCAGGCGAGGGCATACATCATTAATACATATCATCTTTGCATTAACCAGAGTACTTAGGAATGCTTGATTGTTTGCTTTATCATTACTGCGTGACTGAATTGATAACATGTTAACCTTTGCTTTATAGCTCCACTGAGTTGATCACTCACTCCCACGTTCTAGGACGGTGCTTTAAACACCAACCAGACCCTGTCTTAGCTGCAGGTGATGGCGATGCCTATGAGGCAGAGCCAGACTTCTATGACGATGAGGAGTTCTCATACATGCAGTTATCAGGCGGGTTTATGTAGACCTTGTTCTGATTCGACGAGATTACATGGATATATGATTTAATTGAACACTTTACATTCTGGTATTTTATATAGTTTGACACAAAGCATGTATATATTCCGCCTTGTTACATATTCATACTCTGAGGATTTAAAATCACTTATATACTTTATATATCTATCACAGTCTTCCGCTTACTTAATTTAGTCATCCCTGGAGTATAATATGTTGTTTTAGTATAATCCCACTCATGTTCGAATGCACTCATAATAATCATCATAATCTATGTTGCATAAGTGATGCGTTGGAACTCAGGAGTTGGGCTTTGCTCGACCCCCAATTTTCAAGGCGTTACACACGGCTTGGATCATTTGCCTTATATGGCTTGGACTGCATATTTGCCCTCGTGACTTTGATGGATTATTAATGCCCTTTTGTGGCTTATTGGTAATATTCACATAACTTGTTATTTCTTAGCCATCTTGTGGTGTTCAGTCGTATCGTGATTTCAGGGTAGAGTTGGAGTTCGCTTATCGATTTTCTAGCCATCTTGCGGTCTTCATGTACGATATGATTTCCAGGTGGTCTAGAGTTTGTATATTGATTTTCTCTTCATCTTGCGGTGTTCAGTTGTACTATGATTTTCGAGTGGAGTAGGAGTTCGCTTATTGATTTTCTAGTCATCTTGCGGAGTTCATGTACGATATGATTTTCGGGTGAAGCAGATGTTTGTATGTTGATTCCCATTATACGAAGTATGTTATGATTTCCAGGTGGGGCGAGAATTCGCTAATCGATTTTCTAGCCATTTTGTGGAGTTCATACAATTTTTAGATAATGTTAGAATGCCCCTTGTTGATTTTCTCTTCATCTTGCGGTGTTCAGTTGTACCATGATTTCCGAGTGGAGCTGGAGTTCGCTTATCGATTTTCTAGCCATTTTGCAGAATTCACGTACGATATTATTTCCGAGTGAAGTAGAGGTTTAAAGGTTGATTTTCTATTCGCCTTGCAGAGTTCACTTATACTATAATTTTTGGGTGGAGCGGGAGTTCTCTTATCGATTTTCTAGCCATCTTGTGGAGTTCACGTACAATGTAATTTTTGGGTGCGATAGAAAGTGGTATGATTGATTGTTGGATTATTTGGACACATACACTTGCATTACGATTGCTATTATATTTTACTTATGATGAGATTATGTGATTGGCTTAATTTTTTAATATATGCTCATGATTATTAATTGCGTTATTTAATATGTTCATTCTCATGAGTTGCGATCAATTTAAGATTGTGAATGATGAATGTGTAATCTTAGAGGTTACTCCTCACTGTGATAACCATTGACGCTATCAAACCATATCACTTGATACAGGTGTAGAGCGAGTCGATGCTGTTCACTGGGTTGCTAGAGCAGATCGGGTAGCTGAGGAGCTAGACGGGGTCCCTGTGGCCCATATTGAGCTCCATCATTAAATGATAAATTTCATGCTTTATTTAACAAACTTTGTTATTTGGGATTGTATAAGTCCTGTATGGAGACTACATTTGGACTTTTATGGTGTTTGAAATGTTTCATACAATGCATGGTTTACTCTAGCTACGTTTGCTACTAACTCTGATTAATGACAAAGCGGTTTAAATTTACACTGAAATTTAAAGGCTAACACTCAGGTTTTTAGAAAAAGAGTCATATACTCGGGTTACGAAAACCGGGGCGTTACATATAGGGATCCAATATACTTTCAATATAAAAAAAAAAAAAACCCTAATTGCTGCAAATTCTATTCTCTGAATCTCAACTAGAGTTTAGATAACGCTTTTAAATGCGATCAAAACTAGCTTGAGAAATAGAATAAAATAAGCTAAATAAGAATTAGAATTACCGTACAAATAGCTTAAGGGGGGCCTAACTTTCTCTCTTACTTTGAGGAGATTTTTCACCAATTTTTGTTATTGAAATGAATGAGAGAAGGCCTCTATTTATAGCCAAATGATTTAGAAATTCAGTCACCTCGATTTTTTGTTCGGCTAGCCAGATTTCAAAGATTGCGATCCAATAGTTTCGGATTCTGTGAGATAAGAAAAATCAAAATTTTGGCCGGCACGAGCCAAAATTCGGCTAGCCAAATCTCCTTGAATTTTGAAGAAATGCATTACTGGAAACTTGACCAAACAAAACTTGGACTAGTCGAATGGTCAACTTCGGCTGGCTGAACCCACAGTCGGGCTAATCAAACTTGCCACGGAAAAATCAATCATTACTGTAAACTTGCGCGAATTATGTTAGGCTGGTCGAATTTGGTTAGGCTTGCCAAACCCGAAGTCGGGTTGGCCGAACTTCAGAGTATTTTACATTGTATACATAATTATTATGGTCATAATTTAAGAACACCTAACCTAGGGTCATTATAAGGTTTATACCACCTGATGGTTGACATATACTGAGTGCTTCAGTCTTTGAACCATGCAAAGTCTTTAACACTTGAGATGTTGAGCCGATCTTGAGATGTTGAGTCAATCTTCCATTGATCTTCATGAGTTATTGAAGAATGCTGGAGCATGCTTGTGATCCATCCGGAACTACGAAATTTGACAATACTAAGTGTGCTTTAAGTATAAGTACTTACAATCTCCCCTTTTGTCAATTTTGTGACAAAACACAATCATACACAACTCATCATACAATCAAACAACGTCTCATGAACTCATCATACAATCATGAAGCTTTGGTTCAAGGGAACATCTGTACACTCCATGTAGTACATTCACTTGAAGTTTTTACTTGAATGTTCTCTTGAAGTTTTTACTTGAAGCTCCCCCTTAGAACAATCATTTGTATCCCCCCTCCCCCGGGAGCACTTAGCCAAACACATGCATAAAAAAAATATCCAATTTCAATTCCTATCATATCATGCATGGAGTGCTCAGATATTCCAAAATTATGCAAAGTTATTATGGACCAAATAAAAATAAGATATCATTCAGATTTAGAAGAGGACGGAGCATGCATCTTAAGATCATTAATTTTCAAACTCCGACTAAATCAATGAAAGTACTTTTTAATGTACTTCATATGCTGTTTTTTAGTTTGAGATAATGCATCATGGGATACTTGCAGGGCATCCACCTTCTTCTTTAGGATATCTAACCTATCAGAGAATTGATAGGGCCGGAAATCAGAATCATTGGTATTACCAAACTCTTTCGGATATGCAAAAATGTCATCCATATTGATATCGGCTTCTTAAGCTTCTTCATAATGACCTTGTTGCTCAAGACGCGGAGTTAATTCCATCATGTTCAGATTTGTATTATTAAATGGAAGTTTGGATTCCGGTGCTTTAATCGTAAGAATTCGAATGTGATAACGTAAAGCAAGGGTTCGAAGTCATAAGAAATGCAAATGAAATAGAACAATGATGTGGATGCAGGCGATATTGAATTATTATGAAGCATATTAAAGAGGGAAGACAAATTCGAACACCAGAGGTGATAGCTTGAATAACTCTCATCATGAAGGGAGTAAGATCAGTCTTATTCCCTGCCATGGGATAAATATTCGAGGTAAAAATGTGGTGAAGGATGCGATATTTGGGAAATAAATTATAGGTGGGGAGAGCATTACTGGACCACCATTCCGCATTGAATCCATATAACACATGGGTAAGAGAAGTTCTTTATGAGTTGTTCATATAATTAGAAAGTGTAGAGATTGATATCCCACCATCCGTCGTTTCAGTGTTCATTACAGACGATATGATGAAGGGTGTTATTGTGATGATTTCTTCAAAAAATTGAATATCAAAAGTTAAATTATCTATAGAAACCTCATTGATGGATACAAACATGCCTTGAGATATTGATCAACAAGCCACCCCACCACATTTCAGAATTTTCTCTCATCCTACCTCATAGAGGAGCTCGAAAAGACCATATTGAGCGATTTGATCAAGATTAACCAATCGCTCAATGATAATACTTCGAGATCGGAAATCCTGAATATTTTTCGGATCATCCTTCAATGCACGTATGGTCCGCACAACCCAAGGAGTGAAGCGGGATGAGGAACCAGCATGGGATTTACAAACGGAACATTTATATCTTGGTTCCATGGAAGAAAATAAGCAAGAAATTACTAAAAGGGATATGGGTCGGAGAAGAGTAGATTTTTAAAGCAAACCCATCAAAAAGAAAATTCTAAATTCAAGGAAAATGAAAAATGTAAAAATAATCAATAACTAGGAACTTAAATCTAGAATGAAATTGCATAAAAACAACTTACAATGAAGTTAGAGAAATGGGTTGGCCGAAGGAAGCACCGACAGACCGAAGAAAAAGAAGGAAAAAAAATGAGCAATTTGGGGTTTTTTCCTCTTTTTGATTCAATTCACGCACAATTCAGCTAGCTCGAGGATGTGCTCAGCTGGCTGAATTTTTCGATCAGCTATGAGCTGGCCGAAAAACCCAAAATCCTTATTTATTTATTTATTTTTAATAATTTGATTTTTCCATTTTTCTTTTTCATGCATATATTATACATAAATGAACAAAATGCAAAAAGAAAAGAAAGGAAAAAAAAAATAAAGATAAAATAGTTATTTAACAGTACATAAACCAATATCATTATTTAAATTAGAGAATCTGACACTGTCCAGTGGTTTAGTCAGGACATTTGAAAGTTACTTCTCGGTTTGAATGTATTCCAAGCATGATAGGCTTATCTTCAACTAATTCTCATATATAACGAAATCGTATGTTAATGTGTTTTGTACGAGAATGTTAAATAAGATTTTTAGATATATTTATAGCACTGGTATTATCACAGTATAAGTTCATAGTATTTTGATCAACACCATAGTCAGCTAATATGTGCTTCATTCACATAAGTTGCGTGCATGCATTCCCTGCAGCAAATGTATTTACTTTCCACAGTGGATAAGGATATTGAAGTTTGCTTCTTGCTCATACGAGACACATGACAATTTTTGAAAAAAAAAAACATTGACCACTTGTGGATTTTCTATCATTAACATTACTTACCCAATCAACATCAGTGTATCCAACTATTTGTAAAGAAGTATCATGTAGATACCATAGACTTAAGTTAGCAGTACTTGGAACTTATCTGATTATTATTTTAACAACAGATAGATGAGATTCTTTAGGATCAGATTGATATTTAACACAAATGCTTACACTGAAGGAAATATCAGGTCTGTTGGCAGTTAGGTATAATAGCGCCCAATCATGCTACGATAGATGCAAGAGTCAACACTTTTACTTGATTCATCTTTAGATGGCCTAAGTATTGTACTCATAGGTGTATTATAATTTCTTTAATTCTTAAAATTAAATATCTTCACTAAGTTCATAGCATATTTGGTATGAGAGATAAATATTCCATTTTTGAACTGTTTGACTTGGAGTTCAAGAAAGTAATTTAGCCCACCAACCATACTCATTTTCAACTTTGATTTCATCAAATCTGCAAACTTAGAGGAGAGGTCAATATAAGTTGATTCATAGATAATATTATCTATATATATCTGAACAATTAAAATATCTTCGTTACATTTTTTGATAAATAAAGTTTTATCAACACTCCCAATTTTAAAATTTTGACTAAGTAGAAATTTAGTTAATGTTTCATACCATGCTTTTGGGGCTTGTTTTAAACCATATAGAGTCTTTTTAAGACAGTATACATTATTAGGAAGTTTAAGGTATTTAAAACCCATATATAGGTTGTTCAACGTAAACTTTCTTATTTAAATCACCATTTAAGAAAGTACTTTTAACATCCATTTGATATATTTTGAAAATTTTATAGCATGCAATGAGAATAAATAATCTGATAGATTTAAGATGCGAAACTGATGCAAATGTTTCATCGTAATCAATCCCTTTAATTTGAGTGTAAGCTTACACAACCAATCGTGCCTTGTTTCTTGTAATATTACCTACTTCATCGAATTTTTTAAAGTCTGAATGATTTGGATTAGAATTTGATTAAGTTTAGATTGAGTTAAAGTTAATATGGGATGGACTTAATATGAATTTAAGGTTTCCCGTTCGTTTCTTTGAAGATTGCTATTTGTTTGATTCAAGTTATTCCGTCGATAGGTGGGGGTGTGAAGCTACTTGGCTTCAATGAGACCCATTTACACTTGTCTTAGCCCAATTTTAGCCTAGCTAGACTTTTATTGAGGGCCAGCGCGTGGGTATCTTTAGCTCGGGGCGGGCTGTGATAAGGCCTGGACTCTAGGGCCGGGCATGGCTAACCTAAACCTTTAGCCTTAGCATCGCCCATTGTCACTCACGTGGCACTCACTGGGAACCACGTGAGTGAAACTATCATCAGATGTTCACGAGGAATGTGGCCTTATTTTAACTGTTGAACACAAAAATCATGATCATCCCAAACTTATGCAGACCACGCTACAAAGAAATAGCTGGGATGAAATCTCCACCATTAGTTTTGTGTGGGCCGACGGTGGTGTTTATATACCATCCAGTCCACTCATCTTGTGTCCCTCAACCGGATGAAAGAATTAACGAAAAAATAATTAAATTCAGTGTTCTGGAACTCAGGTGGGCCATTCCACCTGAGTTTAGAGGTTTTAATTTCTGGGGTGGCGCATCCGAGTGTCGAATCATCGTGATTTTTTGAGTCAGGAACCAGATTGGGGTGCTGTACGTGATGGACGGCGTAGATTTTATGTACGTAAGTTCTTTATCAACGTCAGGGGAGGTAACCCCGATGCGTACCTACGCGGGGTACGCAAGCGCCTTCCATATTCCATAACCCTGAGAGAGAGAGAGAGAGCCGATGGCAGCCTCGGCCATGGTTCTCGATCCCAAGCCATCAACTCTCCCGCCACCTCCTTCAATCCCAGCCATCCGATCTGATCCTGGCCAGCCCACCTCCTCACAATGCCCCGACGACGACGATCTCTACTCCCGCCTCAAGTCCCTCCAGCGCCAGATCGAATTCATCGACATCCAAGAGGAGTACGTCAAGGACGAGCAGAAGAACCTCAAGCGCGAGCTGCTGCGGGCCCAGGAAGAGGTGAAGCGGATCCAGTCGGTGCCGCTTGTGATTGGCCAGTTCATGGAGATGGTTGATCAGAACAACGGGATTGTCGGGTCGACAACCGGATCGAACTACTACGTCCGGATCCTTAGCACGATCAACCGGGAGCTCTTGAAGCCCTCAGCGTCGGTGGCGCTGCACCGGCACTCCAATGCGCTCGTTGATGTGCTGCCTCCAGAGGCAGATTCCAGTATTTCGCTGCTGAGTCAATCGGAGAAGCCCGACGTTACTTACAATGTCAGAGTTTCTCTATCACTCTCGATATCTTATTTATTTATTTATGTATTTGATGCAAACCCGAAAAGAAAGCAGATAAATCAAGAAGAAAAGAAAGAGATTGTGGGAAAGACCCAACAATCCTCTGCCGAATGCTAGAGATCACAAATGCAAGACTTTGAGCAAGCTCAACAGTCCTTTAGTCTTGATCCATAGGCCATAGGTCCTATTTATAATCAACCTTACAATCTGTAATAAAAGACACGAAATCTAAAAATCTATGAAATAGGAAAGCACCTAAGTAACAAAGCATTTTATAATTAAGAAAATGCCTAAAATAAGAAGATACTTAGATAAGAAAATATTTAAAATTATTCCCTACCTAAAAATAAAGATATGAAAGAAAGAGCAGATTTCTTAATCTAGAAATTTGATAGAAATGGGAAGTGGTGATGGGCCAAAAAGGGAAGGTGGTCCTTTTCTTGTACACACATGCAAAGCGTGCTCGCATGAGATGCGGGCATTTTCTTCAAATCTTGATCAATCGGCACGTGTGGCCATTTGGTTGCATCAATTCCACCCGGCTTCGAAAACAACTTTCCTCGAGTTTAAATTGGTAGTCATAATCTCCTGCGAAGATCCTCGTTTGTAGCGCGTCTTCTTTGGCTTCACTGGTAGTTGATGGTGGAGACCTACACGCCTAATGGGTAGCTGGTGTATAATATGGTGTTGAAACACAGACCAACTTTTCTTTTGTTTCTTGTTGGTCCTCCACGTTCTAGACGTCGATTGTGACCCGTTCGTCATAGTCCATTTTCGATTTGCATACCTTGATTGATGTTGAGATGGTACTATCGTGTTGACCTCTATGGATTTTGCCACTATGATTGTAGCACTATCTATCTCTTTGACCATCGGATCGTCCATATATGCCAAACCAAACCTTCAGTCTCCTTAATTGGATCATCCATCAGCTGATCTTTTGGTTTTACTTAAATTTTCTCCAATATGACCATTGATCCATCAACCAATCTAAAGGAAGATTCCTTTTGAGTTGCCACACTATCCATAACCATGTCATTCCTTGGAATGCTAGATAAAACATATTGATGCTTTTCCTGTTCAATCAAGGGCTCAAAGCAAGCTCTCACGAACTCCTTGAGTTCCTTGAATTCATTTGCAATATCTTCCTTGGATGCTTTAAGCTCCTTCTTGACCTCCTATAAGTTCTCCTTATGCATCTTTTCAATATTCTTAGGTGTCACTGACATTTCTGTGCGATAGGATGCTTTTGGATAACCAGCATATGGGGAGGGGTGTTGAAAGGAATCACCATAAGGCACATATGAAAATGGGTATGACTCAAGACAATATGAATGGCGATCTTGATCATCGAAGTAACTCGGATAAGAATAACGCGATGGATATGGAAAGACATTGGAGTCCGAATAGGGATAATTGCACGACACATGAGAACATCTTCCTATCCATGACATATATATATATATATATATATATATATATATATATATATATATATATATATATATATATATATATATATATATATATTTCCAGTTTCCCAGGAGTAGAACTTGTCTGATACCAATTTGATGCAAACCCGAAAGGGAAAGCAGATAAATCAAGAAGAAAAGAAAGAGATTGTGGTAAAGACCCAACAATCCTCTAGTCGAATGCTAGAGATCACAAATGCAAGATTGTGAGCAAGCTCAACAGTCCTCTAGTCTTGAACTAGAGATCACCCCCCCCCCCCCCCCCTCAACAACTACGGTAGAGAATAAAAAATTTCATAAAGAGAATATTAATCAGCTTGTCTTATTCTATAGGCCATATGTCCTATTTATAATCAACCTTACAATCTGTAATAAAAGATATGAAATCTAAAAATCTATGAAATAGGAAAGTACCTAAGTAACAAAGCATTTTATAATTAAGAAAATGCCTAAAATAAGAAGATACTTAGATAAGAAAATATTTAAAATTATTCCCTGCTTAAAAATAAAGATATGAAAGAAAGAGTCGATTTCCTAATCTAAAAATTTAAAAGAAATGAGAAGTGGTGATGGGCTAAAAAAGGAAGGTGGTCTTTTTCTTGTACACGTGCGAAGCGTGCTTGCGTGAGATGCGGGCCTTTTCTTCAAATCTTGATCAATTGGCACGTGTGGCCATTTGGTTGCATCAGTATTTTTGAATTTTGCTCTACATGCTGTCATTGATTAATGTTTGGATAATGGAGCACATGCTTCCATAATCTAGACTGTTTTTTAGTTGGGTTCCACTGTAATATGCATCATGCCCAAAGTTGAACCTATACATGTAATATGTAATATGCTCTGCATGCTGTCTTTGATTAATGTTTGGATAATGTTGCATGTGGACTCATTGATATATTCCTCTTCTCAACAATTAATTTGTAGGCCACAAGTTGAACCTATACATTCTAATAGAGAATTAAGGGACCTTTACTAAAAAAAGGATTAAAAAAACCCCTTTTAGGGCCTTTTGGATAGAGACCTAAAAATGAGTTCATCTCATTTTAGTTAATCGCAATTATGTATTAGAAGTGTTTTTTTTGGGTAATGATTAAAAATAACCTTGGTAACTGTTGGGGGAAAAATAATCCGACTATAAAAAGGAGCCGACTCTACAACTGGCACGGACCCAATGGCTTAAAACTACTTACGAGACATCTACTAGTCAAGAAGGGTTGACCTAAAGTAGGTCGGCACAGACATAGGCCTACTCAATGAATAGCCGACCTATTTAATAGGTCAGCTATAGGTCGACCCGACCATAGGTCACCTATAGGTTGGTTATAGGTCAGTTGTAGGTCGACTCAACCATAGGTCGGCTATAGCTCGGTCATAGGTCAGCATTGTCTCCGACAAGGTTAATGGCATCGGAGTTCAATTAAGGTGAATGCTGATCCGTCGAACGACTTTAGGCGAATGCTGATCTATCGAATAACCCGGTATTACCTACCTCCAGGGTATCGCACGCCTCCACCGCCCGACCTTTCAAATCTTGCCCTGAATGAACAACCCAAGGATCTCTCGAATAGCCCGAAGATCTCTCCCAAGATCTTCGGGAGATAAGATCGGGTCCCAAGGATCTTGGACGTCCGTTATCTTGGGGAGATCCCTAGCGGATCTGGATACCCGTGTGGGAAGATCTCCGAAGTATCAGGAGTCCTAAACGGGGAAGACTTCCTACTGCATGATCTTCCCTCTCATATAAATAGAGGAATCTCTGGCCATTGTAAGGTACGCATACTAATCTCATATACGACTGGTGACTCTTTTCCAAAGAGATCATCTCCTTCAAAGACCCAAGATCCTGACTTAGGCATCGGAGGGTCCCCTGTACTAGCCTAGGTCTCCTTTGTCTCTTTCTTTCTTGTGCAGGCAATGTTTTAAGTATCGACGATATCGGCCGATATATCCCACGATATATCTTGTATCCCACCTGTGCGATACGAAACACACATGTTCGATATGGCGAGCATTTTCAATTTTCAATCCTTTTTTTTTTTTTCTCTGTAAATCATGTTAATTCGATGTTAAATTGTTACAAATCAATGATCTTTCATGTTTTGCATGAAAAATCATGGATTGAGAGCTTCAATTTTGAGATTTGGAGGAAATTGGCCGAGTTGTGGGAAATTGAAAAAAAATCAAAATTTCTCAATTTCTTGCAAATCGGTTGCAACCTGTGTCTAAACATAAAATCAAACATGTGTATGTAATGTGATATAGTGATTCTTCCATTGCTTTTGAATGTATTGCTTGTGTTTCCACACGTCATCTTACATTTATAAATTATATGAATATAATTTGAATATAGTTGCATCAATTAAATTAGACAACGCATAGATTAGGACCCCATACAAACAAAACCTATTACGTGCACTTGTTTTTTGTAATGTTTTGATTTATAAGTGTGTATTGATGTCTTTTTTAACAATCAATGAAGTTTCATTGAAAAATTTGACCAATTTCCCGATGTTTCCAACAACAGCGATACATTACACGATACAACTGATATATCCCATGCGATAACCGATATGTATCCGTATCCCAAGGGTGTGATATGTAACACGATACCGATATTTCAAACATTGTGTGCAGGTTCTTGAGAGTCAAACGAGGAGGGTCTACTAGAAAACTGCATCAACAGTTTGGTGTCGTCTGTGGGAACGAAATCAAAGTTGTTCCTTGCTTTACTAGAGAGACTACAATGGCCAGAGGGAAGAAGAAGACCCGGATCTCCCTAGCTGCACTTGACCTAACGCCCCCCTCGGAGCAGCCTGATAGTCATCGGGGTTCCTCTTCCCAACGTTAGGCTGATTCTGGCCCCGAGAGGCAAGGTCAGCGGTCTCGCGTCAAAGGAGGTCGATTGAATTCCCTCGAACAACAGGTTGAAATGTTGAACAACAACATGAAACTCCATGAGGCAGTTGTTGGAACAACTACAACCTCAGCACGTATAGAATACCAACAGGGAGGATGAACAAACATGCCACAATCCTCCTCAGCCTTCCAGCACACATGCCGGCTCTCAGAGGAGTCGACGACAAGGCTCGACCAAACTAGCCTCATCTCATGTTCCTATGACTGTAGCTTTGCCCGCTTCTGATTTTTGCCACGAGTTAGACCGGAAGAAGCGTGGCAAAGCCCCGGTAGAAACTACTGTCGAAAGTGGCGAGCCTTGGGAGGCCGAGCTCAAGGATTTACGTGGTCAGATCGGGGACATGCGAGAAGCCTACTGCACTAATGCACCGACTTCGATGGAAGCAATACTGGAGGAATCCGAATCTCCATTTATAGTCGACATCATATAGGCACGACTGCCGGACAGGTTTCGTTTACCTCAGATCACTTTGTTCTCAGGAAATACCGACCCATCAAAGCACATAGAATCCTTTAGGGTCTATATGGAACTCCACAACGCATCTGACACAGTAATGTGCCGAGCTTTCTCTCTAACCCTAATTGGAGCTGCCCGGCTGTGGTTCAAGCAATTGAAGCCGAACTCCATTAGTTCGTTCTCCCAGCTCGGCCAAGTCTTCGTCACAAACTTTGTCGGGGGAAAGAAGAGGCTCAAACCGGCCGCCCACCTCCATGTCGTTCAGAAGGATGACGAGCTGTTGAAAGATTACATTAAACGCTTCAATTTGGAAGCGTTACAAGTTCGAAAGCATTCTGAAGAGCTCGCCCTAACCGCGATCATGAGAGGATTGAGAGACTGCCAGTTCCTCTTCTCACTGGACAAAAACCCACCAATGACAATGGCCGATCTATTGATGCCGAAGAAGCCCGTGTCCTACGAGAGGCTGTCCAGAACAAAGCTCCCTCAACCAAAGAACAGCAGCGAGGGCAGAACCAAAGTTCGGCCGCTACGAACAAGAAGAGGAAGGACGACTAATCACGCGACAACCATCGACCGAATAAATGGCCCGACAACAAGTTCAAGACGTACACTTCTCTCAATAAAACGCCCGAACAAGTCTTGATGGAGATTCAGGACAAGCACATCCTTGCCGAGCAAGTTGAAATCTAATCCTAATAAAAGGAGCAAAAGCAAATATTGCTTCTTCCATCAGGATCACGGTCATCTGACGCGCGACCGCTTCAACCTTAAGCAGGAAATCGAGGCACTTATTCGTAGCAGTCACCTTGGAGAATACGTTAGTCATCGAGAAGAACGGGCCGCGATAAAAGATGCGCCCCCTGTCAACAACGAACCAACGGCAGAAATCATCACTATCTTCAGGGGACCTGGGGGTGGAGGAGATTCAAATCAAGCTCGGAAAGCCCACGCACGGAGCATTGTTCATTCCGACTCAGAACGCGAGATCCTCACAACCAACCGACCTTCGAAAGAGCAAAAGGTGGAGACTTGCAGCTTGACCTTTACCGAAGAAGATGCCCAAGGAATTCACCATTCGCATGATGACGCGCTCGTGGTCACCCTGACCATAGCCAATCGTAAAGTGTTCCGAATCCTTGTGGACACTGGATCGTCGGCAGACATCCTCTTCGCACAGTCATTTGATAAAATGGGAGTTGGTCGGTCTAGACTTCGACCTGTCAAGACTCCACTGCTTGGTTTTTATGGTGGCAAGGTCGTACTAGAAGGATCAATAAAGCTTCCACTAACGGCCGGAGACGGGTAGAACTAGGTAACTATGATGGTCGACTTCTTGGTAGTAGACTGTCCGTCCGTCTACGATGCGATCCTCGGCCGACCATCTCTTAACACCCTGCGAGCTGTAGTCTTGACCTACCACCTGGCCATGAAATTCCCGACTGAACAGGGCATCAGATCAGTTAAAGGAGACCAACATGAAGCTCGGCAGTGCTAGATGATGGCGCCAAGGGCTTCACACTAGACGATGACCGTTGCCTCTCTGGACCCTCGCGAGGATTCTGAAGAAAGATGGTCTCCCATGGAGGACCTCGTTCTCATTCCGATCGATGATTCCGACCCATCTAGAACGGTCCAGATTGGGTCGTCCTTGACACCTCCACTACGGGATAAGATGATAGCCCTCCTTGGACGTTATGTAGACATCTTCGCATGATCTCATGAGGACATGCCCGACATCGACCCCAAAATCATCATGCATTGCCTGAATGTCGACCGTGACCACTGACCAATTCGATAGAAGCGGCGTGCGCTCGGTCCCGAACGATATGTAGTGATCGGAGAAGAAGTCGACAAACTTCTTACAGTCGGATTCATTGAAGAGGTTTACTATCCAGATTGGATAACCAACAGTCTTGGTCAAAAAATCCAATGGGAAATGGCAGGTCTGTGTTGACTACACAGACCTAAACAAGGCCTATCCCAAAGATGGTTTTCCCCTTCCTCGAATTGATCAGCTTGTTGACAGCACCGTAGGGCATGAACTACTTAGTTTTATGGATGCTTATTCTGGTTATAATCAAATTGTAATGCATCTGTATGATAAGACAAAAACAACCTTTGTCACTGACAAAGGTCTTTATTGTTACTGAGTTATGCCGTTTGGATTGGAAAACACCGGAGCCACCTATCAGCAACTAGTCAACAAGATGTTTGCCCACCAAATAGGGCGAACAATGGAAGTTTACTTCGACGATATGCTCGTCAAGAGCATCAAGGCCATGGATCATACTTCTGATCTCGAGGAAATGTTCTTGGTTCTTCGTGAATACAAGATGAAGTTGAATCCGAGCAAATGCGCCTTCGGGGTTAGCTCGGGAAAGTTCCTCGGTTTCTTGATCAGTCAACGAGGGATCGAAGCAAACCCTGGAAAGATCAAAGCTTTGCTTGACATCTCTACTAAACAATTGTTTAAGGTTCAATGCTGATAAGGTAAATGCATGATATAACAAAAATCTAAAGACTGGGCGCCCGCTCCAGCCACGATACTACCGATATGCTTCAGCTTAACCTGTAGTATAAACAAACGTGCGTAAGCTTCCTACGAAGCTCAGTAGCGTGCGTGCGCGCGCGCAATACATATGATAGATATACCACATCAATATTAATATCTATATCAGATTAAGCAGCAAAGATTGAGGGCTAAACATGCCAATGTCCATACGTGTAATCAACCATACCTATGCATATATGCTATGAGATAATGCAAGTATAGGTCATCTAGTCAACCAACTAAGTATGTTATCACGGAGGCATGTTGTGATTCAAGGGTAAAAGAGTACATGATGAATGATCGAGTCGCAGTGCATAGTATCGTGCACTGGTAGGGGCCTAGCACTGAGGGTTACAACACATGCCAGTCCCTTACCTAATATGTGAAGTAATTCCATGATGATAGATTCTTGAGACCGAATAGTCTCATACCTTTTTGGGACTGTGGCCCACGATTGTAAGGCACTTAAATCGTATTTACACATCCACAATCCCGAGTGTTACATGAATACATGAATGCCACATGCGATGCAACATGCCAATCTTGTTGTCTAATCCGCATCTCAATATGGTTCCTATCTGGAATCAATGAGGTTTAGTACACTCCATCATTGGTCTGTCGCCCATCACGAATGACCAAGCAAGTAGAAGAGATCTCACCATCAGCCTCGTCAATGGTATGCCAATGGCCGCCTGGCTCGCCAATAGCGAACTTATTTCACGAGCTGGTTAGACTTAACGTATAGTCATCTTCACCCGAGCGGGTAAGGTCACACCCCTTCTAACCGGCCCCACACAGTGGGAGATGCGGCCTACTAGTATTTGGCCTTTGTGCGCTCATGAATCCACTCGGTCTAAACATTGGAGCATCTTGCGGCTACGGGGTTTAGAGACTTTCACCCAGGGACGCCTGTTATGCCCTATAACCTCAATAGATTTTTGGTGTCCATAATCTCATCCACTAGCCACAGCAAGTCACGGTGGCTACAACCTCGATGTCGCTAGGGTTTACATGCAAGTGCCTCATGCAAATGCCTGAATGAATTAATCCATTATCCGAGTCATGCAATCATGTCATGTAAGCCGTGCATACATGTAGGGCGATCCCATCTCATATGGGTCCCGTGAAAAAGCCCTAAACCGTAGGGTCAGCATAGTAGCCGTGCCGCACATAGGCAAGCTAACAACCATGACAAGAGTACCAATCGTGGTCCATTGGCCAACAAGGGCGCCACTAGCTGGACGTCCCAAGATCCAGTTGTACTCAGTCATGAACAGATCATCATCCAAGTTAGGCATACATGATGCAGATGAGATATGATAATGTAAAATCATATAATCACTATGCATGAGGTGTGTAATACCGCATCAAGCATAAAAGCAGTGCTATACCAAATATAAGAGCAATGCTAAATCAAGCATAAGATTTGTTGATGCAGAAATCTGGTTGGCCCCTTCTGGACCTGTTTACCTGCGCAAGGAACAGACAAGGAAGACCCTGGCTAGATCTAGTTGACGATTGAGAGTATAGGGCTAAAGATAGTGCGTACCTCTCACCATTACTGGTACCTCTACTTATAGTTTAGGAGAGGCGGTGGTGTAGAGATGATCTACCTACTTAGTAGGTGCGTATTGTAGACGGATTCAGATCCCGGACTAGTAGGAGGATGTTCCGAGATCCTCGGCGAGGATTTCGGGATCCCAAGCGTGTTGTAAATATCCTCCGAGATCTTTGGTGAAGACCTCAGACGGATCTTCCTTGGATGAGGCTTGACTCCTCGGAACCATCGAACCATCGGAGACATGCAGTGGGAGGCCGAGGTGGTTTTGGTCGACTTGGGCATGCCGAGCTGGGCAGGCCGACCTGGGCATGTCGACTTAGATGTGCCGATCCGGATAACGCCAACGTGGGTCGTGCCGACCTACCTTCCTAGTTAAGTAGGAAGACAACGACTCTTGACGAACTTTGAAGATCTTGGAGTCGACGGAGGTGGTGCTCTTGCAGGCATGTTGCTTTGTCCCGGACTGAGAGTTGGGAGCTGGCCCTTGTAGGATCCGAGCTTCATGTTGGTCTTTTGCGAGGCTGAACTCACAAGGTTCCGACCTGACCTTTCATTATAGGCCGGTCCATTTTTTCCCATAACAGTAAGCCCCCTACTTCCAAGTCAGTAGAACAGGCTTGAGAAGTAGGTCGGACCCGGTCAGGTCGGATCGTTATTGCTCAGGATTTCAGGTCGTCCCGCCATTAATGCTGAATAAGGTGGAAGGTCTAGGTATCGAGGCATTTCAATAATCATGTACGACACTCTTGAGGTGGCGTGCCACCGCTCGAGGTCACGTGGGCTGTCAGGGCGCCTTTTCGGCGTCAGGCGAATGAGATAGCGACGCGTGACCTGACCTTGGTCGCGGAGTCGTGCGACGAGTGGGAGTGCGCCACGTGTCGAAACGAGAGAGCCGAGGAGCCGCTTTTCGGCCGTGCAGTAAATGCTCGTACACGTGGCTCCCCTATAAAAAGGGACGCCCTAATCGTCGGGCGGGGTCATTTGGCTCTCCTCGTTATCGCACTCTTCCTTCTTCCTTGGCGTCAGACGATTTCCGACGACTGTCTCAGGCTGTGCTTTCCTTTGGTGAGCTCCATACCTACCTTCCCTCCCTTCCCCTTTATTTTTTTTTTCCTTCCTTTTTCCGGCATTCTTGGGCCCACAACCATGCTGGAAACCTTAGGCTCACGGGAGGGGACCTCAGGTAGTGCTGGCGAGGTACAGAATCTGCGCCCCATGTCGAACCCACCATCAACCCTGATGATGATGAGCGACATCGATTTTCGAACGTCGCAGGCTTCGCGGGTGCTCGAACGGTCCCCGACGGAGTGGCCCGCTGAGGCGGGAGAGGACTTCCCGGTGGCGGAGGAGGATTGGGAATCCCCGTTGGAGGAGGAAAAGGGGCCTGTAAAGTCCGTTTTGAAGGAGGCCGACCTAGTCAGGATTAGGTTGGGGTATCACATCCCAGAGTTCGTGGTACTCCGAGCTCCCTCACCAGGCGAGCTTCCTAATAACCCCCTTAAGGAGGGGTGGCCATTTTTCAGGTCGCCCTCCAGTGCGGCCTCAAGCTCCCTCTCCAGAGAATTGTGAGGCAAGTACTTGCGCATCTAGGGTTAACTCCAGGACAAATAATCCCCAATGCTTGTAGAGCGCCGGTGGGGTCATTCGTTCTCTGGTCTGAGCTTGACCAACCCGAGCTGACCGTGGATGAGTTTCTCCACTTGTACCAGGTGAAATCCAACCCTCTGCATGAGGGTTGGTATTACTTCTCCTCCTGGCGGGGAACTGGCAAGGCCTTGATCACGGACGTCCCGACCTCCAATAAAAACTGGAAGAACAAATGATTCTGGGCGTCGGGAGATTGGGAGGCGCCGGGAATGTCCGGGCTACACTCGTGGGTCCCGACTTCATTCTCTGTGCCAGGTCGGTATGTCCGGATTTAGATTTTTCCGCTTTACTTTGCTTGGTCGTCGCTTTCGTCTTGACCTGTGTTCTTTTCTTGTAGTTCTTCCCAAGTACCCTACCGTGTTGGGTTCGGACGCTCTTGCTAGAGTTGCCGGAGCGAGGTCGGTGGAGGCCAAAGCTAAGATCTTGGAGGGAGCTTCTCGCGCCCGAGCTCTTGCTTAAATAAGGTCTTAACTCCGCCCCGACAGGTATAACTTTTGCTTGTTTAGGACTTAGCGTACTTCGTGAATTTATTGCTAACCCTTTTAGTTGTGTAGATATGCCTGAGGTGAGGCCTTTGAAACGTAGGGCATCTCTTCTTGACGAGCTGGCTCAAAAGAAGAAGAAGAAGCCATCCTCCAACAGTAAGGGGAAGGTTGGGCCTTCATCCTCTGCGGCTCAGGAGGTCGGGGAGGACACGCCGACCTCGACTCCTGTTGTTCTCGTGGCTGAGGAGAATGTTGGGTCGTCTCTTCCCGTCGAGGCTCAGGCTACTAGGCGGGCGGTCGCAAAGACGACGGTCGGATTTTCCTTGCCCCAGGTAGGGGGCCCATCCAACAGTCGTGGTGGAGAAGGTCAGAGGCTTCTTAAGTTGGTGCGGACCGCACTGGAGAGCCTTCTGCCCTGGGCGGATCGACATATTTCTGATGCCGATTTCACCAGCACGATGGACGTGACGCTTGAGGGAACCCTGCTCCAGTTGTCGTGGCTCTTCCTCAGGGTAAATTCCCTTCGCTTGAGTCGGCTTTATTTTTTCTGGGCTTGGTCTAACATTGTTGTCTTCTTTCTCTCTTTTATAGTATGCCCCTGCCTTAGTGTGCACCACGAGATGTTGCGCCTCTGGGAGGAGGTAAAAGTGGCGGAGGCATCGTTGCTGCAAAAGGGAGTTCAGGCCGAGCAACTCCACGCCGAGGCAGCGTAGTTCTGCGCTGAAGCTGGGCGACTTCGCGAGGAGGTCGGCCAACTTCAGTCCGCTTCAAAAGCTCAGGCGGAGAGTTCAACAGCTGAGCTGGAGGCATCCAAGAAGCTGCTCACCGAGGCCTTGGAGAGAGGGGCTCAGTGGAAGTTGGACCTGGCTGTACTGAGGCGCACATTCAACGTGAAGGTCAAGGAGGCCCGGGCAGGGGCCGTAGAGGAGTTCAAGTCCTCCAAGGAGTACATGGAGGACAAAGATGCTCTGTACGGCGCCGGGTATGAGAGATGCCTCGAGGATGTGAAGGGAGCACATCTCAAGCTTGATCTCTCGGCCTTCGAGGACGCTGATTCCGACTCTGAAGTGCCTCCAGAGGAATTGCCTTCCGAGCAGCCCCCTGCGGCCTAGTGGCTTTTTCTTCCCTCCTTGTAAAAGTTTCCCTTTTTATTTTTTATTTTTGATGTAATGTGCTCCTTGGAGCTTTATCAATATAACAAAATTTTTGCCATTTTGTTTGCGCGAATTTTCTAAGTAGGAAGGTCAGTTTAACCTCTTTAGGTCACGACGTCCAAATAGTTATAACGGATGATGATCTGACCTCTTTTCCAGGGGTCGATCTATTAATGCCTTTTTTTTGGGGGGGGGGGGGGGGGGGGGGGGGGGGCGGGAATCGCGTGGCTTAAGTAGTAACGATTGCATATGATCCGACCTCTCCTTGAAGGGTCCGTCTATCAATGAGGGCTGTTCTTCCCGTGTATTGCAGGAAGCCCTTAGTCGATTCTTAGTAGATGGTCCATTTGTAGTCATCGAAGTAAAATGTAAATTTGTCCCGTCCTTGGGATTTTTATTGTAATAATACCAGCATGGGCTAAATATAGTAGGAGAGTAGATTTCGTGCTCGGGACAGGTCGGTCCTTATGCGTAGTAGCTTTTGAGATGCTCGGCATTCCACGGATGCGGTAGGAGTTGACCTTCCAGGTTTTCGAGTCGATACCATCCTAGTCGGCTCATGCTTGTTACCACGTAGGGTCGTTCCCAGTTCAGTCGTAAGGTTCCCGAGCTAGGTTCTTTGGTGTTCCGGAAGGTTCTCCAGAGGACTAGGTCCCCAGCTCAGAACCTTCTTGTTTTCCCCCTGGAATTGTAGAAATGGGTGACCTGCTGTTGTCGGATCGCGACCCTGACTCGTGCTTGCTCTCTTCTTTCCTTGAGGAGGTTGAGATCCAGTGACATTAGTTCGGTGTTCTGCTGTTCGTTATAGGAGCGAGTCCGAGCAATCGGGAGTCCAATCTCAACCGGGATAAGAGCTTCTGCACCGAAGGCCAAGGAAAAAGGAGTCTCGCCTATGGCCGTCCGGGCGGTAGTTCAGTACGCCTAGAGGACATGGGGGAGCTCTTCTGCCCAGGACCCTTTGGCCTTTTCAAGTTTTGTTCGGAGATGACTCTTGATAATCTTGTTGACTGCTTCGACCTGTCCGTTGGCTTGCAGGTGTCGCGATGACGAGTAGACATTCTGGATCCTGAGATTTTTGCACATGCCTCGGAACTGCTTTTCGTCGAATTGTTTCCCATTGTCCGAAATGATCATGCGAGGGATTCTGTACCTGCATATGATGTTCTTCTAGATGAAGTCCGTAATTTTCTGCTCGGTGATCTTTGCTAAGGGCTCGATAGTTTTCTGTAGATCGGACACGCGAATCGTGTGGCTTAAGTAGTAACAATTGCATATGATCCGACCTCTCCTTGAAGGGTCAGTCTATCAACGAGGGCTGTTCTTCCCGTGTATTGCAGGAAGCCCTTAGTCGATTCTTAGTAGATGGTCCATTAGTAGTCATCGAAGTAAAATGTAAATTTGTCCCGTCCTTGGGATTTTTATTGTAATAATACCAGCATGGGCTAAACATAGTAGGAGTAGATTTCGTGCTTGGGACAGGTCGGTCCTTATGCGTAGTAGCTTTTGAGATTCTCGACATTCCACGGATGCGGTATGAGTTGACCTTCCAGGTGTTCGAGTCGATACCATCCTAGTTGGCTCATGCTTGTTACCACGTAGGGTCCTTCCCAGTTCAGTCCTAAGGTTCCCGAGCCGGGTTCTTTGGTGTTTCGGAAGGTTCTCCAGAGGACTAGGTCCCCAGCTCAGAACCTTCTTGTTTTCCCCTTGGAATTGTAGAAACGGGCAACCTGCTGTTGTCGGATCGCGACCCTAACATGCGCTTGCTCTCTTCTTTCCTTGAGGAGGTCGAGATCCAGTGACATTAGTTCGGTGTTCTGCTGTTCGTTATAGGAGCGAGTCCGAGCAATCGGGAGTCCAATCTCAACCGGGATAAGAGCTTCTGCACCGAAGGCCAAGGAAAAAGGAGTCTCGCCTGTGGCCGTCCGGGCGGTAGTTCAGTACGCCCAGAGGACATGGGGGAGCTCTTCTGCCCAGGACCCTTTGGCCTTTTCAAGTTTTGTTCGGAGATGACTCTTGATAATCTTGTTGACTGCTTCGACCTGTCCGTTGGCTTGCAGGTGCCGCGATGACGAGTAGACATTCTGGATCCCGAGATTTTCGCACATGCCTCGAAACTGCTTATTGTCGAATTGTTTCCCATTGTCCGAAATGATCATGCGAGGGATTCTGTACCTGCATATGTTATTCTAGATGAAGTCCGTAATTTTCTGCTCGGTGATCTTTGCTAAGGGTTCGACTTTGGCCCATTTAGTGAAATAGTTGACCGTGATGACCGCGAACTTGGTCTGCCCTTTGCCAGTTGGCAGGGGGCCGATGATGTCGATCTTCCACTGGGCGAACGACCATGGTCCGACCATAGGAGTCAGTTGTTCGGGTGACTGTTGAGGTATCACTGCAAAACGTTGGCATTTGTCACATTTCCGAACATACTGCTAGGCGTCCGCCTGAATGGTTGGTCAGAAGTACCCTTGTCAGATGACCTTGTGAGCGAGGGCTCGGCCGCCGGAGTGATTCCCACAAATGCTTTCGTGGATCTCCTTCAGGACGTATTCTACTTCCTCGGGTCGGAGACATCTGAGATAGGGGAGAAATAATTCCTTTTTATACAAGATGTCTCCGACCATGGTCTAGCGAGCTGCTCTAGCTCGGAGCCTGCGCGCCTCTAGGCGGTTTTCGGGCAACTTCCCTCCTTGAGGTAGTCTGTTATTGGATCTATCCAGGTTGGCTCTGAATTTATCGGGAGAACTGTAGCCGGATCGGGTTCATTGACAGTTGGTTCGGTGAGGAACTTGATCGGGATTGATCTTGGGATATCGTCCTCAGCTGTAGTGGCCAATTTTGCCAACGTGTCTGCTTTAGAGTTTTCCGCTCTAGGGATTAGGCTGATGTTGCACTTTGGGAAATTGTTGATTAGCTCTCGGGCTCTTTGCAAATAGGCTTTCATTCGTTCCTTTTTGGCCTGGTACTCGTTGGCTATCTGGTTAATGAGGAGCTGTGAGTCGTTGTGAACTTCCAGGTGTTGGGCTCCCATGGCGACCGCTAGCCTGACCTCTGCCAGTAGCGCTTCGTATTCTGCTGCATTGTTTGATACTTGGAATCCAAATCTTAAGGCATATTGTACACACGTCTGGTCTGGGGCCTCCAAAACTACGCCAACCCCGCCGCCTTTGGAATTGGATGAGCCATCGACATACAACGTCCACGTCAGTTGATTTGGTGTGATCCGGGTCGGTTCAGACTGAGTGTCTGGACCGAATTTCAGCTCGAGATGATCCAGCTCGGCACGACCAAGGTCGGTATGACCCGGGTCGGCATTGGGACAATGTTTCAGCTCGACATGACTCAGTTCGACGGGACCTTGGTCGTGCTCGGGTACGAGCTCGACAATGAAGTCGGCCACTGCTTGGCCTTTAATTGCTGTTTGGGGCTGATACTTGATATCGAACTCACCGAGCTCGATTACCCATTTCGTTAGTCTCCCTGACACTTTAGTAGCACTTGGTGGAGAGGTTGATTGGTTGGAACGATGATGGTATGGGCTTGGAATTATGATCGTAAGCGTTGGGATGAAATGACTAGGGCCAGCGCCAACTTTTCTATGTCTGGGTACCTGGTCTCGGCAGAGACCAGGGCCTTACTGACGTAGTATACTAGGAGCTGTTTCCCTTCTTGTTCTCTAATCATGGCAGAAGTAATTGCTGCTGTTGAAATTGCTAGGTATAGCAATAATGGTTCTCCTTGTTATGGCTTTGAGAGCAATGGCGGTGACCCTAGGTACTATTTGAGTTGCTGAAAGGCGAGCTCGCATTATTCCGTCCACTCTATCCTCTTCTTCCCTTTCAATTGCTTGAAGAAGGGAAGACATTTGTCTATAGCTCGAGATACGAAGTGGTTTAGCGCAACTGTTCTTCCTGTAAGGCATTGGGCTTCTTTTGTCGTCCTTGGCGAGCTCAAGTCGAGCAGAGCTTGAATTTTATCAGGGTTCACTTCGATTCCTCTCTAACTGACCAGGAATCCGAGGAACTTATCGGATCCGACATCGAAGGCACATTTGCTTGGATTCAATTTCATCTGGTATTCCCGAAGGATCATAAACATCTCTTCGAGGTCAGAGATATGGTCTGCAGTGTTAATGCTCTTAACGAGCATGTCGTCAACGTAAACTTCGATGGAGCACCCGATTTGGCGGGCAAACATTTTGTTGACGAGCCTCTGATACGTGGCTCCGATGTTCTTTAGTCCGAAAGGCATGACCTTGTATCAGTAGAGTCCTTTGTTGGTGATGAAGGTTGTCTTTTACTTGTCATACGGGTGCATTGCAATTTGATTGTAGCCTGAAAAGGCATCCACGAAGCTTAGTAGTTCATGCCCGACCGTGCTATCAATGAGCTGGTCGATCCTGGGGAGAGGGAAGCTATCTTTGGGGCAGACTTTATTCAAGTTGGTGTAATCAATACAGACCCGCCAATTTCCATTGGACTTTTTAACCAAAACCACACTGGCTATCCAATTCGGATAGTAGATCACCTCGATGAAGTCGGCCTTGAGGAATTTTTTGACTTCTTTGATTATGGCGTATCACTTCGGTTTGAACGCCCTTCACTTCTGCCGGATTGGTTGATGGTCGGGGTCGACATTCAACCTGTGGACCATGACTTTTGGGTTGATGCCGGACATATCTTGATGAGACTATGCAAATACATTAGCATAACGTCGGAGGAGGCTCATGATTTCGTCTCGTAGCGGTGGTGTTAGGGATGACCCGATCTGCTCCGTTCGAGTTGGATCTAAACCGTTAAGCGGGACGAGTACAAGGTCCTCCATAGGACATCCTCTTTCACTTGAATCTTCTCGGGGATCGAGGGAGGTGATCGCCATTGCTTGTTGCCAGGTTCTTAATCCCATGGTATAGCATTGCCGAGCTCCTTGTTGATTTCCCCTGAATAGTCCGGCACCGTGCTCGGTGGGGAACTTCATTGCGAGATGGTACGTCGACACAACGGCCCGCGGAGCGTTGAGCGAAGGTCATCCAAGAATGGCATTGTAGACGGACGGGCAGTCTACCACTAGGAAGTCGATCATGGTCGTTATCTGGTTCTACCCGTCCCTAGCTGTGACTGGGAGCTGGATCGATCCTTCTGATGTGACCTTGTCTCCCGAAAACCCGAGTAGGAGAGTTTTGACGGTTCGGAGTCAAGGTCTACCAACTCCCATCTTGTCGAATGCTTTGGTGAAAAGGATGTCTGCCGAGCTTCTAGTGTCCACTAGGATACGGAACACTGTGGTTGGCTATTGTCACAGTTACCACGAGTGCAACGTCATGGGGGTGGTGAACACCTCGGGCGTCCTCTTCGGTGAAGGTCAGATCACAAGGTGTTACCTTCTGCTCTTTTAGGGGTCTGCTAGCGACGAGGATCTGGTGCTCTGAATTGGAGCACTGATGCTTCTGGCGTGGGCTTTCCGAGCTCGATTTGAGTCGCTTCCCCCGGCAGGCCCACCGAAGATCATGTGAATTTCCCCGGTTGGTTCGTTGTTGATTGGTTGCTCGTTCTTCGGGTCGGCTCGTTCTTCCTTTCTGCTGACATATTCGTGTAGGTGCCTGTTATGGATGAGAGCTTCGATTTCCTCTTTCAGGTTTAAACAGTCGCCAGTTGAGTGGTTGTGGTCTCAGTGAAAGTGACAGTACTTACGCTTGTCTTGCAAATCCGCGTCGGATTTCATCTTGTTCGACCATTTGAGGATACGTTTGTCTCTGACTTCCATAAGGACCTGCTCAACCGTTGCGTTGAGGGGGGTGTATGAACTGAACCTGCTATTAGGTCGTCTGCTCGAGCGTTGGCCTCTAGGAGTTTCGTCATCTTTTCTCCTCTTATTGCTGTTGGTCGAGGTCGGTTCCTCCTTGGGCCGTTTTTCCTTGGCCGAGCTTTCCTTGCGCCGAGCCTCTCTCCGCAGGCCAATGACTTCCTCCGTGTTGGAGTATTTCTGGGCTCTGTTGAGGAGGTCGGTCATCGTTGTGGGAGGGCTCTTGTTGAGCGAAAAGAGAAATCTTCCTTCTTTCAGTCCTCCCATCATGGTAGTCAGGGCAATATCCTCCGAATGCGCTTGCACTTGCATTGTTTCCAGGTTGAATCGCTTGATGTAGTCCTTGAGTAGCTCGCCTTCTTTCTGAACGATGTGGAGGAGATGGGAAGCCGGTTCGAGGCTTTCTTTCCTTCCGATGAAGTTGGCGTTGAAGGCTTTGCTGAGCTGCGTGAAAGAACTAATTGATTACGGTTTCAGTTGTCGAAACCACTCCCGAGCTGCACCTGCCAGAGTTAGCGGAAACGCGTGGCACATGACCGCGGTTGATGCACCGTGCAATTCCATCCAAGCCCTGAAGGATTCTAAGTGCTTGGCAGGATTGGACGACCCGGAGTACGGGGCAATCTAAGGCATACGGAACCTCGGTGGGAGTTGCAGGTGCATGATGTCGGCAGTGAACGGAGGCTCAGTTTCTTCTAGTATTGCCTCCACCGAGGTCGGCTTTCCCGGGGTCGGGATGTTTGATCGGTAAGCTGGCTGTATGTCGCCAATCTAACCTCGCAGGTCATTGAGCTCGGCTTCCCAGGGGTCGCCGCTTTCAGCTATGGCCTCCATGGCTGCCTTAGGTGCCTTGTTGCGCTTTTTTCCATCTAACTCGTGATGCTTGAGAAGGTACCGGCCTTGATGTTCCTCGCGGTCGGCTCTCGCGGGAAGCGGCAGGTACGTTGGACGGTTCGAGCTCTTGAATCGTCGGTCCTGCCATTGGCCTGTCCCCTTGTGTGGGGCGGGGTTGTAGCCGTTCCAATAGCTGCTTTATAGAATTCATGTTATTATTCAACATCTCAACTTGTTGCTCGAGGGAGATGAGTCGTCCTCGATTCTGAGATCGTTGCGCCGGCCCTATGGGCGCGGAATCAGCCTGCAGATGGGAGGAATCCCTGTGGCTGGCAGACTGGTCCGACGGCGCAAGATCGGGCGCAACAGAGGAGGTGGGAGCCTTCTTATTTCCCTTCGCCATTGTCGAGATATGGTGGGATGAGAACGACTTTCAATGTCGTTCCCACATACGGCGCCAAACTGTTGATGCAGAAATTTGGTTAGCCCCTTCTGGACCTATTACCTGCGCAAGGAACGGACAAGGAAGACCCTGGCTAGAGCAGGGGACCCTCCGATGCCTAAGTCAAGAAAGGGATCTAGATCTAGTTGACAATTGAGAGTTTAGGGCTAAAGATAGTGCGTACCTCTCACCATTACTGGTACCTCTACTTATAGTTTAGGAGAGGCAGTGGTGTAGAGGCGATCTACCTACTTGGTAGGTGTGTATTGTAGAGGGATTTAGATCCCGGACTAGTAGGAGGATGTTCTGAGATCCTTGGCGAGGATTTCGGGATTCCGAGCGTGTGCAAATATCCTCCGAGATCTTTGGTGAAGACCTCGGGCAGATCTTCCTTGGATGAGGCTTGACTCCCCAGAACCATCGAACCATCAGAGACATGCAGTGGGAGGCTGATGTGGTTTTGGTCGACTTGGGCATGCTGACCTGGGCATGTCGACCCGGGCTTGCCGATCCGGATAATGCCGACCTGGGTCATTCCGACCTGCCTTCCTAGTCAATTAGGAAGACAGGGGCTCCTGACGAACTCTGGAGATCTTGGAGTCGACGGAGGTGGTGCTCTTGCGGGCATGTCACTTTGTAGAGCTGTACACGAGTAGACTTAGCTCGGTAACTCGCTCGACTCGGCTCGGATCGAAACGTTGTTTGAACCGAGTTGAGCCTTTTTTTGGGAGCTTGGAACAGTTCGAGTCGAGTCTGAGCTGGACCTAGCTCGACTCGGCTCGACTTGGTATTGAGCTTGACTCGGATTGAGTTTAAGTGAGTATATAAGGGTTTTTTTTTTTTTTTTTTAAAAAAACCCTCATTTCGCCCTACCCTACCCAACAAGCAGCAACTTAGCCCTAACCCATTTCTTTGCCCAAATCGCCCAAATCGCCCAAATTGCCCTACCCTAACCCAAATCGGCCGTTCGTTCTCCATCGCCCGACGAAATCCCTTCTTCCAACATCCTGTCCAGACGATCTCCTCTCTTTGAGTGAGTCATCTCCTCCACTCTCTCGATTTTTTCTAGCAAAAACTCGGCTCGAACTCGGCTCGGATTGGACTGAGCTACTGGTTGAGCCGAGCACGAGCCGCTGTTCCAAGCTCGAAGGCCGAGCCAAGCCGAGCATGAGCTGAGATTTGGGCTGTCCGAGTCGAGCACGAGCTGGGCAAAGCTCGGCTCGGCTCGACTCGTGTACACCTCTATCGCTTTGTCACGGATTGAGAGTTGGGAGCGGGCCCTCGTAGGATCCGAGCTTCATGTTGGTCTTTCACGAGGCCGAACTCCCAAGGTTCCGACTTGACCTTTCATTATAGGTTGGTCCATTTTTTCGCATAACATATATAAAGTTATAAAACAAATCAAATAATTAATAATGTCTAATTGAAACCACAAGTCACAACTCACAAGTAACTTTAAAAAAAAAAAAGAAGTCACATCTCACGAGTATGAAAAGAAATAAAAATCCCACAGGTTAAGAGTATTAAGTACGATATAGATGTCATTTATAGGAAGAGGGGTTTTTTGGAAACCCTCTTCCAAAACCCTTTTTATTTTTAGTTTTAAAGGTTTTTTTAGTGTGTGAGCTTCACATCAACTTTAACAAAGGATTACCACCATTTTAAGTGAAAGTAAACATAAAAAGGTTTGGTTTTAACTTTAATTTTTAAGGGTTTTTATTTTTATTTTTATTTTTTATTTTTATAAATATTTTTATGTTGTGAATTTTACACAATTTTTAGAAAACAAAACTTACAAAGAAAAAGAAAAAATACATTGTAGCGTACGCTACAAATGCTACACACTACATAGCTGTAGCGTACTGTATGACCCTCGGAGCGCACGCTACAGAGGATTTACGATATTTAGCTACGCTACATAGCGTACGCTACCGCTATGCTACGAACGCTATTTGAAACAATGAAATCAGCTAATCTGAATACTAATGATCAGAGTGATCAAGGATCACAATGATCCAACTGCCTGATCGATGGATCCACACTATCTAACGGTCTGATCATCATGTCATCGTGATTCAATGGTCAAAACTCCTTAAATAAGTAGCCCACATGCACCTTCCTGGTGTAGGGTCTTCAAAGATGCACAATCATGCATGTAGAGTCTTTAAGTCCTTAATGCGGCCCACCCAGGCCCATGTACAAGTCATCAAGCCAAAGTGAAGGTTGGGCCAATCTCCTCCTCTGGTATGCTCAAAATGGCTAGTTGTTCTCATCACCTACGCCACGTGTGCATTGTTGGGCCCGCCTCAGATTACGCCAATGATAGCAACTTCCAAACCATGTATCTCAATGGGGCGTGCCGCGCGAAGTTGGAATCGTAGTGCCTATGCGGTTGCCAAGGTATAGGTCTCGAGTCCTTGCGGTACTAAAAAAAGGCTCTCGATCGATGCTTGCCGATCTGATCTGTCTGGAGCGTGCTGGCATTGGAAACCAAGCGTACGAACAATCTTACAGGGACACAGATCTCACAATTATGCATTTTCACCTCTTTGCTTTAGAAAAATCTCATATTAGTAGGGGACATTGATGAGATCTTAAAATAGGCACTAAAGTGGGGTCTTGGATATTTATCTCTCTTATTCTTGAGATTAGACATTCTATTGTTCATTTTGAAGCTAGTCTTTGTTTAGTGTTATGGATGAGTTCACAAGGCATTTACAAGAAAAGATCCCATCGTGTATATTGTTTGCAGATGACATAGTTTTGATCAGTGTTCGAAATATCGGTATCACGCAATGTATATCAACCTTGGGATGTAGATACGTATCGGTTATTGCACGGGATATATCGTTTGTGTCCTGTAATTTATCGCACTTTTTGGGAAACATAGGGAAACATTGGAAAAATGGTTGACTTTTTCAATGAAACTTCAGGGATTATTAAAAAAGACCTTATTACACACTTTTAAATCATAAAATCTCAAAAAAGAAGTGCACATAGTAGGTTTCCTTTGTATAGGGTCCTAAGCTATGCGCTGTCTGATTGAAAAAAAAAAGAAGCAATCAAAGCTTTGGATCAAGTTGATATTTGTGTGGTCTCTTCATCCAGGTCTTTGTGACCTTACCAACAAGTTGGATGGCGAATAAAAATTCTAGTGGACCCCATGAGATTTTAATGGTGGGGATTCAATTACTACTGTTAACTGTGTTATGGTCCACCTAAGACCTGGACCTGCTTCATTTTTTGGATCATGCCTGAAAATGAGCTTTCAAAATGGATGGACAGTGTGGATGTAAGGCACATACATTACGGTGGGCCCCACAAATAGGGATCCACCGAGTGGGAGGATCCACCAAAACAGCGCCTAGAGTGGACACAGATTTACTTCGAAATCCTTTCCCTGGAAGTTCCCGTGCTGAGAACTTAGATGGGGCCCACCATGATATTTTCGATGAATCCACCCTGTCCATACGTTTGGCTTGATCATTTTAGGACATGCAACCAAAACTGAGCCTGATCTAAGAGCCAAGTGGGCCACACGAGAGGAAACAACAGAGATTGAGCAACTACCATTAAGCCATTTGTATGGCCACAAAAGTTGTATTAGGCTAAGCTTTTAGTGTTTTCAGTTCATCCCAATGGGAATGACCTTATAAACGGTTTGGATGTCATATAAACATCAAGCTGGAGCGCAGAAAGGTTTCAATGGTAGGAATTTCTTTCCCCAGTTTTCCCTCTCGTATGGCCCACTTGACTTAGATCTGTCTCAATTTTGGCCACATTCCTAAAATGATCACGCAAAACGGATGGACTGGGTGGATTCATCACAAAAAATCACAGTGGGACCCACATAGGTTCCCAATGCGGAACTCTGAAATCAGTGTCCACCCTAAGTTGGGGTAGTCCCCCAGTCCGCGGGGGAGTGAATTAGGTGTTACACGGGGAATAGCTTAGTAGGTGTTACCCCTATCGTGTGGCCCACATGGGTGATATTTTTGTATATCCACGCCGTCTATCCGTTTCTCCAACCCATTTGAGGATGGGGTTCCAAAAATTATGCAGATCCAAATCTCAGGTGGACCATACTGATGGAAACAGTGGTGATTGAGTGCCCCACCATTAAAAATTCCAAAGAGAAGAGACCATTGTAAGGTTTTGGTAATTTTTATTTGCAATCGTTGATAATGTCAAGAAGATCTGGATGAAGGGAAAATAAAAAGATCAGCTTGATTGAAAACTTTTGTGGCCCACAGTTTTTAATGGTCATTCATCACCGTTTCTAGTGGTATGGTCCATCTGAGATTTGGATCTTCTTAGGGTTTGGTGTCACATCCTAAAATGAGATGGAAAAACAGATGGATGGCATGGATATATAAAAAATACATCAAGATGGGCTCCACACGGTTAGGGTAACACCCACTAAGTTGTTCCCAGGGTAACAACTAATCCGCTCTCAATCCGCTGCACACGGACGAGCGATGTGAGTGGGGGACCTTGACCGTGGGCCACACCCTGACGCATGTGTTGTATCCACACCATCCATCCATCTGGATAGATCATTTTAGGGCATCAACCAAAGAACGAGGCCGATCGAAAGCTCAAGTGGACCCCACCACAGAATATATATATATATATTCATTTCCGAGCGAGTTTTACTGAGTTTCGTATCGCTAACTAGCGATAACGATAATTATATCGGCCGATAGTATCAATATTACGAACACTGGTTTTGATTGATAAGACAAGGGAGGGCATGAACACAAACTAGATTTATGAATGGGTGCTTTAAAATTCAAGTATTTAAAATTAGTCGGACTAAACCATAGCATATGGAACACAATTTTAGTAACAAGAGGAGTGGGAATGAGGAATTATTTAAGATTGTTGACCAAGAAGTTTCCAAAATGATCACTTCTGATATTACGAGTCGATAATTCATGAATCATGAGACTGGAGAGATTGGGAAAGGAGTTGCCATAGAATCCAAGCGGGTGGAAAAAAAAGGGGAGATGTGCCTTTATAGTTTTATGTGATCATCGTGTACCACTCAAACTAATAGGAAAATTTAATAGGATAGTTATAAGACCAGCCATGCTTTATAGAACAAAATGTTGGGTAGTTAAGGACAATATATTTGTAGGATGAATATACAACTGAAATGAGGATGTTGAGATAGATGAATGGCAAGACAAGAAAGGATAGAATTAGAAACGAATGCAATTGAGGGAACTTAGGAGTAGCAACAAGAGGTAATAAGATGAGGGAAAGTGGATTTGGATGGTTTGTTCATGTGCTACAAAGACCAAGAACTGCGCTAGTTAGGGGTGAGATGGTACAAGTTGAAGGCTCTAAAAGGGCAAGGGGGAGGCCCAAAAGGACATGGGTGGAGGTAGTATGAAACGACTTGATGACCCGTGGTCCAACTAAAGTTATGACCTTTGATATAGAGTGGAATGCAGAAAAAGGATTTGTGTAGCCAAACCCAATTAGTTCGGATAAGGCTTAGAAGAGGAGGATGATGATGATTATAATTTAATCAGGCTGATGGCTAGGATTAGGTAGCTTTTGGGTTAGTTTATAAGGTTATAGAATGGCTTTTTGTCAGCAACATGGGCAGATTATGAGTTACGACCATGATGTGTCGTAAAACCCGTTACGGGGCTGTAAAGCCGTTAAGTAAAGGTAACGGTGGCAACTGTTACACGTTATGGACCCTTAAAGGATGTAATGACTGTTATGGAAAAAATGACCCGTAAAGGCCGTTACGCCCCCGGTAATGGCTTGATGCAGGACAATTAACCACGTGCTCTAAAAGCTCGAACTGTTAGAGCATGGCGAATTAATCCCTTTATCTCATAGCCCAGGCCCCACATCTCATGGGTTAGGACCTCGGCCGAACCCCCTCGTGGGCCCCAAATCAAACGGGCCGCCCACCCCGAGTGTGTCCTTGCATCCCACAGGTTACCCCACTTGAGCCTGGTGTGAAACGCGCATTAATCACCCTCGGTGAGGAGTCTCGAACACGAGACCTCCCCCATGGGTCCCGCCCACCCCGAGTGTGCCCCTGCATCCCACATGCGACCTCACTCGAGCTCGGTGTGAAAATTCCCCTGCATGAATCACCCTCGGTGAGGAGTCTCGAACACGAGACCTCCCACTCTAATACCAATTTGATGCAGGACAATTAACCGCTTGCTCTAAAAGCTCGAACTATTAGAGCATGGCGAATTAATCCCTGTATCTCGTAGCCCGGGCCCCACATCTCATGGGTTAGGACATCGGCCGAACCCCCCTCGTGGGCCCCAAATCAAACGGGCCGCCCACCCCGAGTGTGTCCCCGCATCCCACAGGCTACCCCACTTGAGCCCGATGTGAAATGCGCATTAATCACCCCCAGTGAGGAGTCTCGAACACGAGACCTCCCCTGTGGGCCCCACCCACTCCGAGTGTGCCCCTGCATCCCACAGACGACCCCACTCGAGCCTGATGTGAAAATGCCCCTGCATTATGGCCACAATGGCCCGTTATGCCCCCCGTAAAGGCTGTAATGGCCTCGTACCAGTCCATTACGAGACCAATACAAGTTTTCTTTTTCCCAAAAAAAAAAAAAACACCTTACAGTGGCTGTAACAGCCATTATAGCCCGTATCGTAAAGGTAACGATAGTGACCATTACGGCCACCATTACCTTTATGGTATACCTTGGTTATGATCCTTTTAGTTAAGTTGAAACATCTAGCCTTGTTTAAGATGAATGATTAAGTGTTTGTTATTGCTGGAATTTATCCATAGTTGCTGGAAATTGTTTAGATGCCGGAAATTGATATTAAAAAAAATCCTGGCAATCAATACTAGTTACTGAATTTTGGAGTTTATTTGCTGATTATTTAGAGGAAGTCCTGCAATGTATTTTATGTTGTGCAATAGACGATAGTGGTGGGCTATCCTATACTTACCATATTGAAGGCTGCAATTGGTCGGGACCATTCAATCCCCGATCGGTTTCTTAGTTGTGCTCTAAATAACTCCCAAGTGAGGATATTATCATGCCTAGCATATTTTTGTTTTCATTATTATTGGTCATATGTTGTGTGTTTTTTGTTCTTTCTTTCTTTCCTTTTTTAATTTTATTTTTAAATTTATTTATTTATTTATTTTAGGGTAAAGTGGGTAATGCAGGGTCATTTTTACGCTGGGCTCGAGTGGGGTAGCCTGTGGGATGCGGGGACACACTCGGGGTGGGCGGCCCGTGTGAGGCGGGTGACTCGTGTGAGGTGGGCTCCACCTGTGTGAGGTGGTACCATTTTATGTGGGGCCCACGAGGGGGGTTCGGCCGAGGTCCTAACCCTGCAATGTGGGGCCTGGGCTATACGATAAAGGGATTAATTTGCCATGGTCTATCAGTTCGAGCTTTTAGAGCAAGTGTTTAATTGTCCCGCTTTAGTGGGTCAAGTAAAGACGTCAACGTTGTGACTTGTACCTACCTAACACGGGTCAGCTGCTAACCCTTGATACTAGGTCCATTCATTTTGTAGGATTTCTTTCAGGTTGTAGGTTTTAAATTCTTAATTACTTTGTGCCTTCTGAAAGAGAGATAGGGTTTGGAATATTCCTATTTGACGTTATGAAATAGTGTGATAGATTGAATCATAAGCTTGACAAGTAGAAAATTTTGGAGAAAATTTTTAGTTCTTTTATGATTTGGGATTTTATGCTAGAATTGTGGATCATATTGTAATTTGTCTTTTTATTTTTCATATATAGGTACATGCAGCCTCCATACCTCTAGGAATTAATTATTAAATTCGGATTTTCAAGTAGGCTCTAGCTAATCCCATTAGTTCTTAGGGTTTAACAATCAGGATTATACTTATTCATGTCATTTGTTCTGCCATTTTTAGGCGTGGAAGTTGCCCTTTGTTTCAAATTTTGGTCTCTTCTCTTTGATTCGAACCTTCTTGTCATCCTAATGCTTGCTCTTGGTCATTCAGGATATTGGAGGGTGTGACATTCAAAAACAGGAAATTCGCGAAGCAGTTGAGTTACCTTTGACACATCACGAGCTATACAAACAGATTGGTATAGATCCTCCTCGGGGTGTCCTGCTTTATGGCCCCCCTGGTACAGGTAAAACCATGCTTGCCAAGGCTGTGGCTAATCACACAACTGCAGCTTTTATACGAGTGGTTGGGTCAGAATTTGTTCAGAAGTATTTGGGTGAGGTGTGTTGGAGGATTTCTCTTTTGTTTATCCTCTGTTTTCTAGTGTTTTTTTCCCCATACTCTTTCTCCATCACATTTTTCATGTGTGGCATGATGAACTTCTTTAACAGTTTAGGATGTGTTGTTGTCTTCTATTCTAAACTCAGAAATGTATGCATGCTTTTTTTTTTTTTTTTTTCCAGGAGGTCTCCTATTTTCCTTTAGCCGGTGCACTGGATGTTAGTAGCAATCATGATTAACTTTATTCTTCTATCCAGGGTCCAAGAATGGTGCGTGATGTTTTCCGTCTTGCCAAAGAGAATGCTCCGGCAATTATATTTATTGATGAGGTAGACGCTATTGCTACTGCTCGTTTCGATGCTCAAACTGGAGCTGACAGAGAAGTTCAACGAATCCTCATGGAACTACTGAATCAGGTAAGAATGACTAGTTGGAGAACAGAAGCTGAAGGAGTAATTTCCTTGCTAGTTCAGATAAACTATGTTCCTCGAGTTGCATGATCGGGATTCATTACTGGGTCAATTTAGAGTCAATTCTGCAGTTACAGCCAATCATCATTGATGCTCAGCTGCATATGTTGACAATGCTTATGGACAGACCTATATAGCAAGGACACTCCAGTTTTCTGAAGATCAGCTTGTCGGATACACATGCTGGATCCATGTTGACTAGGAAAAAGTTGGAACTTATTATTAGAATAATAATAAAATTTAATGTTTATTTTTTCAATTTTTATTTATTGATAAATTAATTTTACTGCTACTGTTAACTTGTTGCTTTAGCGTTATTCAAATGCTAATTATATGGTTTTGACACATTTCTATTTCTGTAGTGGTTGGACTTCGACCTGATAGTGGATATGGTCCACCCATGTAGTGCAACATTGAGGCCATGTATTCACTACCCACAATGTATATCATGATACTCTCTTTTCTATTTAATATTCTTTTATAAACAAATATTTCATACAATAAAGATCTTTCAACCTTTTCATATAGGCACTTGTAGCATATAATAATCTGTCTATTCCCTTTTAGCTGATCAAGTTAGCTAGGAGAAGGCTGTTATGATTGATGATTTGATTTTTTTTTTTTTTCTTTGCAGCTTCTCACTTTTTATAAATTTACAGAATTCCAATAAAGAAATAGCTTTTGTATGAAAGAGATACATAAAGAGAAAGAACTTGGAATTTTGCAAAGTGAAACTACCCTGATATAATTTTAATTTTTAATATATACTTGCGATCTTCAAAAAAATAATTCTTATGTATAGTAAAGCCACCGTACACGTGGCAAACACATTCTAAACCATCCAACTTGTGGGTACCACTTCTTGAAAGTCAGGAATTGTGATTTCTCTGTTGAACCTAGACCATTGACTTTTATCATTACAACCATCTATTTTGATGACCATGAAGGAGATCATTGGGGAATTGGGATCATCCTGTTGGTTGTAATTTTTTTTTTTTCCTGGATAGTTGACAGCTTCGTTCATCTAAAAGAAACAGTAGACAGGGCCAAAAGAAAAACATCTATCCTCTTGAGTCTCACCACTCAAAGAATTAGGTCCAACGTAAATCCAACACCACTTCCAAACAGAAAACCAAAAGCCAAAACAACAAGATCCCCCAGTTCCCTAAATGATCCAACTTAAAACAGCTGTGAATTTGCTCATTTGCAAGTTCACAATTGATAATCATGTGGAGGATCTTCCTATGAATACCTCAGCTGATGTGGTCTTATCCTTGAAAATTCTAGTATTCCTCTCATTCCACTGATTACATAAGATCCCAAAGAAGCACATCTTTGTTGGTCGTAATCTTTACAATGCAGCATCCAAAGATGGGCCCACGATCTGGATGGTTTGAATTTAGGTGAATGTATGCCATGCATAGAGTGGCTGGGTGCTTACTGATCGATATTCATGCTCAGTTTTGAATTTTTCAGCCACAAAGGTAAACTAGGACTGATTACAGCTGCCCCATCGTAAATGACAAGCACTTACGCACCACATGCTAACATGGCATGTGTCGGTTTAGGATGTTCGTAGAGTGATCTTCGACTCCTCATGGTGCATGTGTACAGTACCTAGGGATCAGGCTGCCACTCATCAAACGAGCACGTTGAAAGCAAACTATTCGTAAATGTTTTTCTAGCTTCCCATTTCTTTGTAAAAATGTGGCCCACCTGATAAATGGACCAGTTGACCAGCTGGATTTTTGGGCTAAACGAATATTCACAGGGACCATCCTATGAAAGTCACAGCTCACACACTCATGGGCTACATTGACATGTGTGGAATATTTCTATTTGGCACTTGAAACTAGGGCATCTGAAATTAACACTCCTCGTGCCCTTTGCCAGGACAAGGGTTAGGCTATGGTGATAGTTGCACCATTTTGAAGTAGCTGTATCTCTTCCACCATATGGTAAGTCCAAACTGTCCAAATTGTGTGCCTCATTGTGGATGTTGCATACCTCACCAACAGAACAAGCTTAGCCATCCGATTTTGCTCAATGAATTTGGACTGCTGACCTTCCATTTGAGAGCTATCAATTAGATGGATAAGATTGCTCAATTTAGTGTAATTATTAGGCCATGTTGCCTCAACAGTTGAAGGGCTGAATTGACATGCATGTTGCCCTATGTGAAGTGGCCTAGACACCACAGTTTGCAAGTGGTGGTTAACTATCAGCACAGTCTTGTCCAATAACACAAAGGGAAACGGATTAGGAAGATAATGACTTTCCATATGGATGCATAGAAATAATGCACGTGCCATACATTGACCACAATCCAAATCATCTAAATCATGGGCCAATTATTATTATTATTATTATTATTATTATTATTATTATTTTGATGGGTTAATTATGGATAGGATATAATAAAAAATTGTAATGAATTAATGATTCTAACCGTACCATTGGTGGATCCGATTAAAAAACACTACCACTGGTGGAAATCAAACGTTCAATGGTCCTAATTCAACAGAAAGGTGTTAACTGACTGAAGGTTAGAATTGCCCTTGTGTTTTCTTTTTTGCCTTTCTTTCCTTTTCCTGATCGGCAAAGAGCTAGGTTCATCCATTCAGTCTGATTTTACAGACATACCGCACAAAGCAGGGTCCATGATTTGGATGGTTTGGTTTGCCAACATGTTTTCCATGTGGACATTGAATGCATGGATATCTACGGATTGTTTTACCCCTGAATATCAAGTTTCTCTTTTTCAGTTTCAGTGCAAGTGCTATTCTGAATGGAAATGTCGTAAATATAACAGAAGTAATAGGCTTGATATGAATGAAGAAATTACGGGTTATCATTATATAATGGATCTTTCCGTCCAAACATTGGTTGATGAATTGTAATCACCCTCTACTGCTTGTAAGGAACAAGTTCTCTTTGTGCAACTCTATGGAACTGTCAGCTTGTTTGGTTTTTGCAGCCATTGGCCCATTGTGGCTGATATTGATGCATGTGCTTGTATCTAAAAATCACCATTTTGTGCCATCATGCATTCTTGTATGCTCAACTTCTGGTGACTTGCTTTGAATGCCTTTGCAGATGGATGGATTTGACCAGACTGTTAATGTAAAGGTAATTATGGCGACCAATAGGGCAGACACTCTGGACCCTGCGCTTCTTCGTCCAGGCAGACTTGACCGGAAGATTGAATTCCCTTTGCCAGATAGGCGACAGAAGAGGCTTGTTTTTCAGGTGAGTCATGTCGGCATTTCCATGTACAATCTCTAATCTGCTTCATCTTTTGGGAGGAGTATCCAACTTTCCTCTTCATTACCACGAGATCTTGTACAATGGGCTCTTGTCTACCATCAATAGGAGTATATGTTGTTTATTTACAATGAGATCTGTAAAATGGCCTTTGATTGGTATTGCTGGGAGCATTTGGTGGGGTAATCTCCTAGTTCCAAGCAATTTAACAAATTCATTTTTTTTTTGGCTGCGTGGTCATTTTATGTTAGAAGTGTATACTTGAGATGCCACACATGCTCATTGAAGGTGGTAGCCGAAGACACTGTTTAAAATAGCGAATATGTGTAGCATAGCTTTTACTCCTCTAAAGCATGAGGCCTGGGCTACATAGTGTGTAGCATAAGCTACATGCTACTTCTAGATTTTTAGTCAAGGTTGCGCTTGATTGTACCAATTTCATGATATTCTGCACCAACTTAGACTAATTAATAATTAATAATGAAATTTAACAAAATTTCATGATATGCGATGGAACGAAACACAACCTAAAGTAATAGGAAAGGGCAATGATTTAGTATAAAGGTAAAGACAGAGCAACGGAGCTGATGCAATTTGTTACTTAAATTATTTTACTAAAAGCATTGAAAAGATTAACTAATTTTTATTGAAAATAGAAAAATATAATAAATCATTAAAAACATTAATTGATTTTAATGTTGTAGTGAAAGAAAAAACTTGTAATGTGTGCTATGTAGCATATAGTGTAGTCTATGTAACGTGTAGTGTATGCAAATTATCATTTAGCATAAGCTATATGCGATTTAAGCTGTTTTAAGCAATTTTTTTGAGCTACGTGGTGGTAAGGCTAAGCTCCTCTACATAGTGTAAACTACATGCCACATAGTGTAGCTATTTAAAACATTGGCCGGAGATTATAACTGAATGACTGATGATATCTTCTGTGAATAGAAGTGGTTGTAGATCATTGAAGTGTGTAGGAACATTCTCTTTGTCGGATATAGGTCCGATGACCATTCATTATTTATCTCAAAGCCCCTAGGCCATGGGGACTTGTTCTTTCATTGAATCTTCAGAATCTCCATATAGGATAGAAAATCTTGGTGAGAGAACACTTTAGACTCCTATGAAATAGCAGATGTGCTTGGTAATATTTTCATTATGCCTTGCAACTATAGCTTCATGATGTAGTGACTGGAAACTGGTTCCCCATAACACTAACTAGCTTGCCAATTACTAGAGCTTCCCACAGGAAATGTTGCGCATAACCAATTTAGTATTCGTACTTTGTACTGTTATGATGTTATAACAAGATTCACAGCCTTATGTGTTTGTCATCTTTCTCACTTGCTATTGTCACAGGGTCATTCTTATGACTGTGGCTGGCAAAGCTGAATTCACGCAATTGAAGAGGATCAATCCATCCTGTCATTTACATGATAATGCATGCACTTTTTTAATACTAGATTTATATCTAATAATAAAAAAATAGAACCTGATAATCTGAAGTTCGGGAAAGCAAGAAATTTCATAAAGTGTAGGAAATAATTTAGAACCTCTATGACTCATAGCATGCCAATACAGTATTTATTAGTGAATCGTGTTATCTTTCTCCTTCAAGTATTGGTTGACCCAATGTGAACATCTGAAGGGATTTAGTAGAAGTTTGCTAATCCCACATCCATCTTAATCCCAGTCCCTCAATGTGCTGCCATTTCTTTGTTGTGGAGCATCTGAGCAGTCCAGCAGCTGGGTCCCAAGGTTTTGAATATCTGTATTGGGGGTGTATTGGCTAGATTGGACCAATAACGGATGATATACTAGTATTAGCCATTCTTTTGGCCCATGTTTCGACCAGAAACGAAAAGTATTCGATTTGAGGGATTATCTCACTTAATAATAACGAAGAAAAGAAATGAAGAGAACAATCATCAATTTTTATTAATTCTGGATTTGTTTACATCCTTCTTTTCCTTTGATTCCAAGATAAAGTATTTATAACTACAAATACAAGTATTGAATGAATTCCAATATTGATTTCGGCAGCATTTCGACTCATATCATTCGAGTCTCCATAAGAGAAGAGTAGTGCGGGTCTTCTTTCACACATGTCTTCATGAATAATATGAAGGAGTATTGAAATATCCTGAAGAAATCTCCCAAAAATAACAGATAAATATCGCCCTTAAGTCATCCGCACAACTCCTTGTTGAGTTGCGCAGGCCCCCGCAACTCATTGAGAGTTGCACAGTTCTGCCTTGCTTTCTCCCTTTCTTCTCTCTTCAATACCTGTCGGAGGTGTCAGTCTTCTGAGAATCCAATCCCTCAAATGAAGGGGGAAGGGGGTATTTATAGGCTTCCGCATGTGTGAACCCTCGACTCTTGTGCCATGGGCCCCACTTCGCATCATCTGCATGTTTCAATACAATCATCTCCAATGACGAGTTGTGCGGACTCACACAACTATGATGAGTTGCGCGGTCCCGCGCAACATCTTGTTTCCGTGCAACTCATAATTCCCGCGCAACTCAAATCTGCCCGCGCCACTTGATTTCGTCAATTTATTTCTTCAATCTCCCTCCATTTTTAATATTCTTTCTTCTAACTGATTTTTTATGCTCTAACGGCCCATAATGTTTGTAAATTTTTAGGAGAACAAGAAAAATGTAAACTACTGCAATCTATCATTTTTTAAATGTTTTTAACAAGTATTCTTGTATCAGATCATTCTTTATAAAAATGCTATTTTTTTGACTTGACCTTCTGAAAGTCAACCAAATATGTCCTAATCGAACACAAATCAAGCATGACCTGATAGATTAAGGTCCATTATATTGAAACACAAGTATGCAACAAAAATAATAGGAAAAAAAAGAAGAACAAAAGTCATAGTTTTCTCCTTCCAAGCTTTCCTGAAATGGTTCATTCCATTTAAATTCATTGAATCTCGCTTAGATCCTGTGTTTTGATTCCAAAAGTAAGCCTAGATCTGGTGTAAAATGAATTTTTAAGCTTCCTCCATGGTGGAAATGAAGCAAAAAGTGAAAATCGGGAGAAAAGTTGAAAAAAAGAAGTGAAATGGTGCCTTCATGGCCGTATCGTCCCTGTACCGGCACTGATAATCAACATGTATTGGCTGATACAACCTGATATGGCTTTTGTGTGTGTGTGTGTGTGTGTGTGTGTGTGTGTGGAAACAGACCACTTTACACCCGTGTTGCATAATGGCGGTGGCCAATACGGTTATGATATGGTCGTATCATAACCAATTTTTAAAACCATGGTGGTTCCTGTACATAGATTTATATGCCCTGAAAGTAAATGCACCAGGTGGGTCACCAGGTTGTATTGCATGATGGGGGTGGCCGATACTGTTATGATGCGGTCATATTGTAACTGATTTTCAAAACCATGGTCGGGCACGTGGCCCATAGTTTAGGAAGCAAATGGAAGGCTAGAAAATTTGGACAATTTATTTGGCTAGTTTTTACCAATCCATTTGTTTCATACATTGTGGCCACCTACTGAGTGAACCAAACTATATGTTATCTAGGGCACATACATGTTGGAACCCACTTGATCATGGTATTAAAAATGTTATGTAATAGTTGTAATAGCTGTTATGTAACCATTACGGTGGGAAGTGGGAACCATTACGTGATACAAGGTTGTAATGCTGGTTCTGGAAAGAATGTCCCTTTTACAGGCCTATAACGGCTTACGAGCTGATATAGGTCTATAACAGGCTAATATGGGCCTGTAATTGTTTGATAGGGGCCAATACATTTTCTTCCTTAATTTTATTTATTTTTTCCTGTTACAGGGTCATAATGACCGTTACAACTTGTATCTTATTAGCCATAGGGCAGGCCATTATGACCACTGTTACCATTATTGAATACCTTGCTCCTTATTGGGGTTGTCAATGGGCCAATAAGGCTTGCCGGGTACCTGAGCCTAGCTGATATGGGCTAGCCTGGCTGGATATTGGTGCAATTAAATTGGTGTTTTCTTTATGAGCCCGATTCATAAATGAGCTTGGTGTATGATGCAGGACCAATGCATGAACCAAATAACATGTGAGATCAAGTAGCAGAATTAAGACAATTAACCAAAAAACACAAGCATCGCCATAATCATAAAAAATCCCATGAAAACCAAAAGAACATCATGCTTGATCCTAGCCTAAGTTACTAACATCATCACACAAGATCATTAAATAAAATGAAACTAGGATCTAATGGATGTAGGGACATCCAATTAGCATAGGGTATAGTCTATTTCAAAGTAGTAAACCTAATACAACCTAGGGTAAAAATTAGGGCTTGAGGAATTTGGGAAAGTAGGAAAATTAGGGACTTCAGGTTTAAGGTTAAGGTTTTGGGAATAGAAGAAAAGGGGTTTTGATATAAGGATGATGGAAAGCCAAAAGGGGCAATGTGTGGCTGTACGACCAACCCGAAGGACTCACATGTATGGTCGTACAGTCACACGTGTGGCGTGGGATGGACGAGTTAGGTCGGTTAGGGTTTGGGATTGTGGATAGGTAAAGGAAAGATGGGTTTATGAAAGAATGAAGGCTTAGGATGGGAGAATCGAAGAATTCAAATAAAATACTTTGATAGAGGAGAAAAAAAATGACGATGTGGGGATAAATGGAGACCTCGCACCTCCGTTGATGAAGATTAGCCTCGCACCAATCTTCCTTCCAAATCACATGGAACTATCTTCAAATCGCATGAACATGGAAGAAGAAAGTAAGAGATTTTCTCTTTATTTTTTTTTTTTATATCACAAAATCCAATGAGGGAGAAGGTCACATGCCCACCCCCTTTTATAGATCCAAGAAAGTTCGAAAATTACAATAAACACCCTATTTTGTGAATTTTGACGAAAATAGACCGAGTCTAAACTAAAATCAACTAAAAACACTCATAATGGTGTCCAAACACAATATAAACAAAACAAAATTCTATAAGCTGATAAAATCTAAGAAAAACTAGTGTGGACGATCCACGATCAATGGCTCGATCATGTGATCCAACGGCCCGATCATCATGTCCCTCCAATCCAATGGTCTGGATCACTCTATAAAGCAGCCCGCATCTTCCCAGTGTGGGGTCTTTCAGATGCTCGCACATGTACATGGGGTCTTCAGCACGATCACGGGTACTCGCCTAGCCACAGGGAAATCGGTGTGGCCCACCTCCTCTGACGTGTACACAAAAGGTGTACGTGAAGTGATGTCCTCATCAACTCTTCGTGGCTGAGAAGAGTTCCCCTTTAGCGGACTAAAACTCCTGTAGCGCTCCAAAATGTCTGGATCTAAATGCTGTAGCTCGTCCTCCGTAATCCATGTACTGTCTGAAATCGGCCTGTGCTTCCACTTGACAAGGAATTTCTAAAATTGTTCATGTCGAGTGGAAACTGCTTGTGCATCTTGTATGTCTTGTATATGTTCTCTTCGAGCAGGCTAGGAAGGTAAATGTGGTAATGGCTCGGATGATTGGTTAGGTAGGGGTCATGGATTTGGGACTAGGTCATGGTCTGTGGGAGGGTCTGTGGATGGATCAAAAGGTGAAGTAGCAGGACCCTTGTATTGTACTAGATCTTTCACATTAAAAGTAGAACTAATTCCCATAGTAGGTGGTCTACTACATACGCATTAGGACCCAGTTTCTGCATTATTTGTATGGTCCTGCGCTATGCGTTTGTAACTTTTTAACGGCCCCATGGGGGAATCGTTCAGGCCTCATACGCACCATGACATAATCTCCTACTTGGAATTCATGAAACCTGCGATGAGAATCAGCAAACGCTTTGTATTTTTCATTACATACATTAATTCGCTTCCTGACCTCACTATGCAACTCATGTATGTGACGTGCAAACTTTTGTGCGAGACTCAGATGACCTATGGGACAGACATAGGTATGAGATCTACAGGTTTCCTAGGTTTGTAGCCATGCACAACCTCAAACGGACTCATGCCTATGGACCTATTGATGGAACTATTGTATGCTAACTCGGCTATAGGCAAAAAATGGTATCCCAAGTTCGGTCGTGATCACCCACAAGCATGTTTTAAATATCAACGATATCGGCTGATATATCCCACGATATATCTTGTATCCCACCTATGCGATACGAAACACACATGTAGTGTTGATATATCCCACATGTTTGATCCGATGAGCATTTTCAATTTTCGATCCCTTTTTTTGTTGAAATTATGTTAAATCAGTGTCAAATGGTTACAAATCCGTTGGTTCTTCATGTTTTTGCATGAAAACACATGGAGTTGGAGCTTTGATTTCGATATCCATTGGTTCTTCATGTTCTCCATTTTTTTTTTCTCGAGAATTTCCTTCAACCATCTATTAATTGAGGCTAATTTGAAGTATTTAGGAGTATTTGATGAAATGATCATCACATACACTCTAATTTCAAAATTCGAGCGTAGGTGGTCCGATTTGGGAAAATTCGAAAATTTCCCAATTTTGTTCGAAATTGCTTGCAATGTTGCACTCCAAACATGAAATCAAGAATAAATAAGGGCTGATCTACTAATTTGTTAAGTCGTTGTCAACTTTTGGAAAATAAAAATATTTTTTTAAAAATTAAAATTTAATAAATTTTTAATAAAAAATTATTATTACTTCTCAAAAATTTCCGTATACCAACTGTCAATTGAGACTAATTTCGAAGTATTTAGGAGTGTTTGACGAAATGATCATCACATACACTCAAATGTTATGCATTCAATTTGAATATAGTTGCATTAGTTCAGTCAGACAGTGCATAACTTATAACCCTACACAAAGGAAACCTATTATATGCACTTCTTTTTTGAGATGTTATGATTTTGAAAGTGTGTATTAAGGTATTTTTTAACAACTCTTGAAGTTTCATTGAAAAATTCAAGCATTTTTCCAATGTTTTCCCATGTTTCCCAAAAAGTGAGATATATTACCAGAGACAAACAATATATCCTGTGCGATAACCGATACGTAACGCGATACCGATATTTCGAACACTGCCCACAAGACATCTAAGGAAATTTCCAATATTCCTATTGACAACTTCAGTTTGACCGTCTGTTTGAGGATGATAGGCAAATGAAAATTGAAGCCTTGTCCCCATCATGTGCCATAGTGTCTTCCAAAAATAGCTCATAAAGCGTACATCACGATCAGACACTATGGTCTTAGGTAGACCATGTAAACGCACTACCTTCCTAAAGAGAAGCTTAGCCACATTGGAGGCATCTGACGTTTTCGAGCACGGAATGAAATGGGCCATTTTAGAAAAACGGTCTACAACCACAAATACGGAATCGTGTTTCTTGATAGTTTTCGGTAAGCCCAACACGAAATCCATACTAATGTCCTACCACGGAGCATGGGGTACTGGCAAAGGCGTATACAATCCTGTATTTTACATCCTCTGCTTTGCCAGTTGACAAGTCTTGCACTGCCCAACAAACTTGGTTACATCTCGCTTGAGACTTGGCCAATAAAATCTATCCTCCAAAAGGGCAATGGTCTTGTCCCTCCCCAAATGACCGGCTACCCCTCCTGCATGAAGTTCCCAAACTAGGAAATCATGGAGGGAGGTACGGGGAACGCAAAGTCTGTCACCTTTAAATAGGAACTCATCAATGATGACAAACCTGCGACTGTCGGTCGATTGACCATCTCGTAGTGACACATACAAATCTCCAAAGTCTGGGCATGTAGGATACTCCTCTCTCGGCCGATCAAACCCAATCACTTCTACTCTCATACTTTGGAGAAGCGCCGCCTGACGACTAAGGGCATCAACAGGTTTGTTCTCGACCCCATCCTCATGTTTAAGAACAAAAGAATATTCCTGAAGAAATTGGACCCATTTAGCATGCCTAGGGTTTAGTTTATTCTGGGAACTGAGGTAAAATAAGGCCTCATGGTCAGAGAACAAGACAAATTCTTGCGGTAATAAATAATGCCGCCAATGGCATAAGGATTGGACAACCGCATAGACTTCTTTGTCATAGGTGGAATATCGTTGCTTTGCCTCATTCAACTTCTCACTAAAGTAAGCAACGGGGTGCTCTTCCTGACTAAGCACGTCACCTATACCTACCCCAGATGCATCACACTCGACCTCAAAGACTTTAGAAAAGTCTGGAAGGCGCATGATGGGGGCTTCGCTCATCTTGCCCTTAATCTCCTTAAAAGCTTTAGAGGCAGCTTTAGTCCATACAAACTCCCATTTCTTGATGCAATCCGTGATGGGAGCCATAATGGAGATAAATCCTCTAATGAACCGCTTATAAAAAGTTGCCAAGCCATGAAAGCTTCGCACCTCATGAATATTGCGCGGTTTAAGCCATTCAACTATGGCCCGAACTTTCTCGGGTTCCACTTTCATGCCCTCAGATGATTCCTTGAACCCTAAGAAGATAACGCTCTTTGATATAAATGTGCACTTCTGAAGGTTGACATATAGCTTTTTAGTTCTGAGGACCCTGCAAACTTGCCTCAGATGGTGGAGGTGTTATTCCTTTGATGTGCTATAGATAAGAATGTCAGCAAAATACACCACAAGGAACTTATCCATAAAGGGTTTCAACACCTAGGTCATCATTCTCATAAATGTGCTCGGGGCGTTAGTCAAGCCAAAGGGCATGACTAGCCACTCGTATAGCCCATCCTTCGTCTTGAAGTCTCTCTTCCATTCATCTCCTGGGCGTATACGTATTTAGTGATAATTGCTTGAGGTTAATCTTTGAAAAGATTGTGGCACCTGCCATCATGTTTAACATATCATCAAGATGCGGTATGAGAAACTGGTACTTGACCATGATTTTGTTGATGGCTCGACTGTTCACACACATGCGCCACGTGCCATCTTTCTTGGGTGTGAGAAGCGCTGGTGTTGGCAACCCCAAGTAAAGGGTTGCGCTATAGTAATAACTCGGTGAGACTGAGGTCGAACGGACAAGGACTAAACTTGTACATATTCTGAAACATAATTAAAACTAGAACTAGAATCAGAACTAAACTAAAATCTGGAATAGTTGAGAATAATTGTGAATAAACTATCAATCAAAAGATGAACTACAACACCAAGGATCCACTTGCAGCTGTTACGATGCTACCTTCCTTGATTCAATAAACGCAACTGGAATCGAAGTCCTATTTTATCCAGTTGGAAGATAGAATAATTAAAACAATCTTGAACTTTTCATTAAATTAGTTCTCACATGAAGAACCATTGTGATGAATGATGATCGGAAGGGAATTCAACCATCCACCATACCCATAAGACAATGGTAAATCACGAATTTGACAGATCCCACAACTTAAAATAAGCAAGAAAATATTCAAAGCTCTCACAACATCTATTGTAATTAAAGTCACAATAAACCATAGAAAACTGAAAATATTCCTTTAATCAAACTAGAAATCAATGAAGTTCAACATAAACTTGAATCAAAGTAAGATAAGCATTAAACAAACTACAAGCTTCACCTCTTAGCTTTAGCTAAGAGGTTTAGTTAACCATATATATGATTAAGACTAAAACTCTCAAACAAAACATTAAAAATAAAGTAAGGAAGAAGAAAAACTCTTTAGAGGCTGCTCCACCCTTTTGCTCTTCTCCTTGAACCCTAATTCGTACTTAGAACTCCTTAGAGGACCTCTATTTATAAGCTTGATCGAACCGACTTTGGAAAACTGCATCAAATTTACGCACTCTGCGTATTGCCTTCGATATCATCCAACGTGCCTTCGATGTCTTCGAAGGTATATCCTAGTTCAAATTGGATTTGGAAGTTCGTGCCTTTACGCATTGCGCAAGTCTTCGATGCAATCGAATGTCTTCGATGTCATCGAACAGACCTTCAATGTCATCGAAGGTTGTTCGATCAATCGAAAAATGTGTCCAGAAAGTTCTAGCGAGCTGCTCCAGAAATCTTTGAATTTCTCGATCCCATTGAACAGGTTTCGATGTCATCGAACTGGTCGTCGATGAATTGAACGGGTCTTCGATGAATCGAAGAATTGTGCCCAAATAGTCCAACAACCAAACTTAATTTTCATGTAATTATCGATGCAATTGAACGGATTTCGATGACATCGAACACTTACTTCGATGTCATCGAAGGGTGTTCAATGTCATTGATAGTGAAGTTCAACAACTTCTGATTTATGCACTTTACACTTTCGACTTCCGTCCTTCTCCACTTGGTTTTTTTGAATCTTGGGGTCTTGAAATCTTCAATATTAGTCTCCTAAGATTCATCCCTTGCTTTAGTGATCATTAAGCATCATTTTCCATGCTTTTAATACTTTTTTCATTCCAAGCTATTAGATTCACCTTGCAAGACAAACATGCATAAAATATATCAATTAAGCATTATCATGTTCATAAAACCAAGATATAAATAGGGGGAAATACGCAATATTTAACACTCAACAGCCGGCACAGCAAACGGACTCAGACTCTCCTGAACGAAACCCTTTTTGAGGATCTCATGTACTTGCCTCTTCAACTCCGCATGCTCCGTAGGGTTCATTCGATAATGAGGAAGGTTTGGTAGAGTCGACCCAGGGACAAGATTAATGGCATGCTGGATGTCCCTCATGGGTTGGAAGCTCGTCTGATAAGTCCTCTGGAAATACATCTTGAAACTCATCCATAATTGGCTTCATCTCAGGGGGTCCCTCTACACTAACCTCGGGTGTAACTTCTCTCGCCACTAAGGCATACACCATCGAATCCATCGTAGTCTCTCTCTCAAACTCCTTGGCGTTGATTACATGGAGAGACTTAGGTTGGGATTTCCTCGTATCCCTTGGGTTACCCGACTTCTCCTTAGTTTTCTTTTCCGCATTGCTTTTTGGTGGGAGAGGAACTAGAGATATCTTTTTACCTTGATGCATGAATGAACATACATTTGAGCGTCCATATATCATCACATCGTGGTCAAATAGCTAACGTCGTCCCAAAATGATGTGTCCAACATCCATAGGTAAGACTAGTGTTCGAAATATCGATACTATCGGCCAATATATCGGCCGATATTATCGTTATCGCACCACTGCGAGACAATACACTCGCGATAACCCCCGGAAGATACCAAAAAATCCAAAATCCAGATATCGGCCAATATATAGTCGATATTGCACCAAAAAACCCTAATATCGGCTGATATATCGTCGATATCGCACCAAAAAACCCAAAAATTTGAATAAGAAAAAAAAAAAAAGAAATCGGAGAGTACCTGGCTGTAGCGGTGATCGGAGGTGGGCCATTTGACATGTAAGTACGATTCCGACGAGGAATCGGCCGATTTCTTGCCATTTTCTTCTCTTTCTCGGAGATTCCGGCGAGGAATCAGGCCGGATTGACGACATTTGAGGGGTTGCGTGCGTGAAAGACGGATTGGACTGCGTGGATGGGGGTAAAAACGGAGAGGGAAAGTGAAAGAGGGGCGCGGATGAGGAACGGACGAGTTTTCGCTGGCTGGAATGCTTAGTAGGGTTTGGAAGCTGCTATTTTGACCAAAATACCCCTTGACTGTAAGGGTAAGCAGCTGTAGAAGGAGGGGTATTTTGATCTCAGTAAACTTACTTGGGCCAACCTTTAATGTATGTGGTCCCTCCACGCTGTCCATCGGTTTTTCCATCTTATTTTAACGGTTGAGCCCAAAATTTATTCATACCCAAAGATCGAGTGGACCATACCATAGGAAATAGTTGGAATAATGATTTCCACCGTTGAAACCTTTTTAGGGCCCACAGTCATGTTTACATGCCATCCACACCGTTAATAACGTCATTCTTACTGGGATGAACTGAAAACACAAATATTAGCATGATTCAAAACTTCTGTTGGCCCACGAATATTTCAACTGTGGACGTTTAATTATCCCGTTTTCGGCCCACTTGAGTATTGGATATGGTTCATTTTTTGGCTTATATCCTAAAATACACTCACAAAACGGATGGATGGAGAGGATTTCTCACAAACATCACAGTGGACCCCACCTTGGTGCCTTCGTAGGAAATCCGCGTGCGAAACGGATTGGCTACTCCCACGGGCACCCGCCAATGGCTGGTGGTTGGTGCTCTGTGGGCCCCACCATGATGTATGTGTTTCATCTTTTCTGTCCACCTATTTTTACAGATCATTTTATGTTATGAGAGAAAAAATGAGGTATATCGAAATATAATCTGGACCACATTACAGAAACAGTGTTGAATGAACGTTGACCATTAAAAATGTTTTGGGAGCCATAAAAGCTTTGGATTAAGCTGATATTTATTTTTTCCATTCATCTGGGTCTTTATGATCCAATCAAAAGATTGGATGTCAAATAAACAGTGTAGTGGGCTTTAGGAGCATTTAAATGGTGGATATCCGATCATTATTGTTTTCCGGTGGTGTGGTCCACCTGAGATTTATATCCCTATAATTATTTTCATTAAATCCTAAAATGATCCATAAAAATGGATGAATGGAATGGATGAAACAAATACATTATGGTGGGGCCCACGGAGCTGAGATGAACTGAAATCACAAATATTAACCTGATTCAAAACTTTTATGGCCCCACGAATATTTCGACTGTGGATGTTCAATCCTTACGTTTTCAGCCCATTTGAAAATTGGATCCTGTTCATTTTTGGCTCTTTGTTCTAAAATGATCTAAAAAAATGGATGGACGGAGTGGATTACTCACAAACATCACGTTGGGCCCCACTTAAGTTTTTAACGTTGGAACTTCCTGCAAATGGGTTGCGCAAGAAATCCGCGTCCTTTGATTCTCAGGACGCTCCTTGGATTCTCAGGTCGGTAGCCAGACCGGCTACTAAAGTGACGTCACCAAGTTCTGTGGGGCCCACCATGATGTATGTGTTGTATCTACACCGTCCATCCCTTTGGCCAGATCATTTTACGGCATGAGATAAAGAATGGGTCAGATCCAAATTTGGAGTGGACTTCACCATAGAAAACAGTGGAGAGAGGGACGCCCACCGTTGAAACCCTGATCTTGGGTCCACTATGATGTTTATTTGAGATCCAACCTGTTTATAAGTTAAGACAACATGAAAAAAGGGAAAAAACAACTTTCAGCTTGATCAAAGACTTTTGTGGCCCTTAGAAATTTTTAATGGTGGGTGTCACTCTCTCCATTGTTTTCTGTGGTGGGGTCCACTCGAGCTTTGGATCTGACTCATTCTTTTTCTCATGGCCTAAAATGATATCTTCAAATGGATGGACGGTGTGGATACAACACATACATCATGGTGGGCCCTTCAGAACTTGCTGATGTCACTTCGTGTCCCCATCAATCATAAGTATATTTCTCAAGTTTTACTTCTTCAGTTATTCTTGTCTTTTCAATGAATTGGTTGTGTTTTAATACATGACTATGATATATTTATAAATATCATGTATCCAATTTAAATATAGTTGCATTAGTTCAATTAAACATCGTATAGCCTAGGACCCTATACAAAGGAAACTTATTATGTGTATATTTTTTTGAGATGTTATGATTTAAAAGTGTGTATTAAGGGGTTTTTTAACAATCCCCAAAGTCTCATTAAAAAATTCAACCATTTTCCCAATGTTTCCCCATGTTTCCCAAAAAGTGCGATAAACTATGCGATACAAACGATATATCCCATGCGATAACCGATACGTATCTGTATCTCAAGGGTGCGATACATTGTGCGATACCGATATTTCGAACACTGGGTAAGACGTCGCACAATAATGAATTTGAATAGGATCTAAAATTAAAAGGCAAGAGACATCGCTGGGTAACAGGCATGGAAGATGCATCCACCTATGACACTATATGGTTGAGGGTGTGGTTTAGGTTTCAAACCCAAACGGGATAAGGTGCTAGTGGAGACCACATTGGTACAACTACCACTATCGACGATCACTTTGCAATTCTTCTCTCCACATTTTGCATAGGTGTAAAATATCGTAGTCCGATGCCAGTTATCATTCTTCTTAGCATCGGTCAAGGCGCACCTGACTACTGCAAGTGGTGTGGTCTCTTCTTCTTTTACTTCCTCATCACTAGCACCAGTGATGTTGGGCTGACAGACCTCTTCTTCATAATTGCCCTACTCATCTCCTTCCTCACCATCGTTAATTACCAGGGCTTTGTTCCTCTCTTTCGAGGGACATCGATGCACAAAGTGACCAACTCCATGGCAATTAAAGCATCGCGTTTGCTCACCTCCCCTAGAGCTAGCATTTGTATCCCTTTTCCTTTTGACATTTATAGGGTTGGTTGGGACCTAATTTGAGGTCTAGACCGACTCCCTGTGTTAGGCTTAACCCCTTGAGAGTAAGTCTTGACACTTGGATCTCGAGAGTCATAACGCTTACCAAATGGTGCCTGGAGGTAGTATTTAATGTCTTGCACCACTTGGTACATGTGCTCCAATGTACCAACATCACGAGAATAAAGTTCTCGTTGGATCTCAAATCGAAGGCCCATCCTGAATCTGGACAATGTAACCATCGGGTCCTCCTCAATGTCACATCGCATCATGTACTCCTCAAATCTAGCAATGTAATCTGGCACGGTCATGGATCCCTGGCGCAAAGCCTGCCACTGGTCTAGGAGCCTTTGGGTATAAGAAAGAGGGAGATATTTTTCTTTAAGGACCTCTTTCATCTCGGTCCAGTGCACAACTGGTGGTTCTCCTTTCCTTTCAATTTTACGTTCCATGTTGGTCCAAAAAAGTTTGGCCCGACCCACCAACTTATCTTGGAAAATCTCACTCGACGGGCATCAGACGTATCATTCCACTCAAAATAGTGGTCCATGTCTGCCAACCAATCAAGGAATGCTTTGGGGTCCAAGCGACCATCAAAACCAGGAGCCTCAACTTTCACACCTTTCATGACTTGTGCATTTGGATCATAACGGTCATAATGCTCCTCACGTGGTGGTGGCACATGTGCTCAACTACGGCCAACGCCTTGGCCACGACTACGCTCCCACATGTCTTCCCCAATGTCGGGGTTTGCTTGTAAGGATGCCTCGAGTTGATTGACATGAGCACTGGTCGCGGTTAATTGAGTGACAGTGGTTCTGTTGTGTGCTTCAATGGTCGTCAGACTATTATTGATAGCATTAAGGGCCTTAACAATCTGCTCTAGATTCATTATGGGTTGTAGACCAAAACCACGTCCCGAACGAGTGGGCATACACAAGAAACTCTAAAAGGAAACCCTAAATGTGACTCTAACTTAAATGCAACACAAAAATCCAATATGGCCTAGATCTATATGGGGACTCAACAAAACCTAGAAAAAGGGCTTACTAAACTCACAAAACCTCTACGATTTTTACGATTTGGGTAAAAGAGTTCTGTAGAAAATTTTCACCACAAAAAACGAAACTAGGATCTAATGGATGTAGGGACATCCAATTAGCATAGGGTATAGTCTATTTCAAAGTAGAAAACCTAATACAACCTAGGGTAAAAATTAGGGCTCGAGTAATTTGAGAAAGTATGAAAATTAGGGATTTTAGGCTTAAGGTTAAGGTTTTGGGAATAAAAGAAAGGAGTTTTGATATAAGGATAATGGAAAACCAAAAGGGGCAAGGTGTGGCTGTATGACCAACCTGAAGGACTCACATGTGTGGTCGTACGGTCACGCGTGTGGCGTGGGATGGACGAGTTAGGTCAGTTAGGGTTTGGGATTGTGGATAGGTAAAGGAAAGATGAGTTTATGAAAGGATGAAGACTTAGGATGAGAGAATCGAAGAATTCGATGAAAATACCTTGATAGAGGAGAAAAGAGATGATAGTATGAGGAAAGATGGAGACCTCGCACCTCCGTTGATAAAGATTAGCCTCGCACCAATCTCCATTCCAAATCGTATGGAAGTATCTTCAAATCGCATGAAGATGTAAGAAGAAAGCAAGAGCTTTTTTATTTTTTATTTTTTATTTAATTTTATTTTTTATAATCACAAAATCCAATGAGGGAGAATGTCACACGCCCACCCCCTTTTATAGATCCAAGAAATTCAAAAATTATAATAACACCCTATTTTGTGAATTTTGACGAAAATAGATGTAGTCAAAAGTAAAATCAACTAAAAATACTCATAACAGTGTCCAAACACAATATAAACAAAACTAAATCCTATATGCTGATAAAATTTAAGAAAAACTAGTGTGGGCAATACACGATTAATGGCCCGATCATGTGATCCAACTGCCCGATCGTCATGTCCCTCCAATCCAATGGTTCGGATCACTCCATAAAGCAGCCCATGTGCATCTTCCCAGTGTGGGGTCTTTCAGATGCTCACACATGCACATGGGGTCTTCAGCACGATCATGGGTACTTGCCTAGCAACAGGGAAATCGGTGTGGCCCGTCGCCTCCTCTAATACATACGCAAGGGTGTATGTGAAGTGATGTCCTCATCAGTGTGGGCATACCCCTACCCAAACCCAGACCAAACAATAATGTATATATGGAATTCTCTTGTGTATTTGCATATTCAATCTAGATGTATGTTTGTTTATGAGTAGTATCCAATGATCTAAGGGTAAGAGTTGAGACTAAGAGACTTCCATTCTGGGATATCTTGGGGGCAGCCCAATCATCAACTGTCTCAATTAAACTATGGGCTCCACTTATTCAAACTCTCAGCTGAGGAGCATATAAGCATGTGTCAAAAAGTGGACATTATCAGCTAATCCTAGCCAATCAATTGGTGGCAATCAACTACCTCAAAACCTGTGTGGAAGTGCAAGGGATATGTAGATCAACCTAATCGAGTTTGGTTAGGTGTCTAACTCTGAAATGTACCCTAAGCATCCTTTGGGTTGAGGCACTCGTGGCATCCAAGGGCTGGCAAGTGTTAAGGGCAGTTATATGTCCCTCCTTTTCTAAATCCCCCCTCACCTTCTCAGCGAGTAGTAGTTTGCTATCCATGGTTAGATTCTAAAAGCTATAGATTTTTATTTTTTTTATGCTATAAAATCTAAGCTTTTAAATTAATGGTTTTTTTTATTTTTTGTTTTTTTGTTTTTTTTTTTTGTTTGTTGTTGTTGTTGAAAAATTTCAAATAATAAATGGGTATGTGATACCCTAATGGGTATGGGTATAGGTGCCCATTTCAGACATTGGATAGGGGTCTGGGTATCGCATTACCCATTAGAGGGAATAGGTATGGGTATTCCTGTACCTGTCCCAAAGCTGATTGACAGCCCCACACCTGATGGATGGTTTGGATCTTTACACGTGCCACATTGGCACATGAGGAGGTGGGTAGATATGCCTATGGAGTTAGCAAACACCGTTTTACTATTATCTTGATTTGTTGGTCGTGGTGGACAGTTTACATTCATTGTAAGCTGACTGCTATTTATTTCTGGATTGTCTCTTTACAGGTGTGCACAGCTAAGATGAACTTAAGTGATGAGGTTGACTTGGAAGACTATGTTTCTCGACCGGATAAAATCAGTGCTGCGGAGGTACGTGGATCTTACATTTCTTCTTTGCCACTCTGAATCAGGTTTTTTTTTTTTTTTTTTTTTTAGTCACAGTTATCCACGGTGCTGTTTCCATGTAATGTTTGATGCCATCTGAAGATCCTGAACAATAAGAGTAGGCTAACTTTAAATATCAGTGATCTGCAAGGTGATTGGTTGCCCAATGTTCTGTGTGGTGTGTGGATCGTTAATGTTGACGATTGATCATCTGAATGCCAATATTCTGTCAATACCTTGCGTTTTAAGGATGATAGATCATCTGAATGCCAATATTCTGTCAATACCTTACGTTTTAAGGATGATGGGTCATCTGAATGCCATTATTCTATCAATAGCTTGTATTTTTAAGGAGGTAATATGCCATGCTCTATCTGAATTACTGGCAATTCCGTTCATGCCAGCATTTCAAACAGGTAGGCCCATCTTCAGGTGATCCGTACCGTCCCATCTGGTGGGCCCAACATTTGATGACTGATTAACAAAAGATCTCCTCTATCAAGACTCCCATTATTCCAATTGGGCCTTTTCTGTTGCTTGTGGACCACTGGCTATATTTCCTTTTCAACACTCATTTTCAGGCCAATGGTAGATTTCTGGGATTGCCCGATGTGTCATAACCCAAAACTTGCAATGAGCGGAAGACAGTCCTATTGGTGGCCACCAAATGGATGGTAGAAATGTCAGTGGTTAGGACTCAAGATTATCGAATCAATTTGATTTTGGAGCCATGCCTCGGCTATTTTTTGCGCCCTTCAGGGGGGGGGGGGGGGGGGTGGTTGTTGTCTGCCCATATGCTCCATTCCCCCACAAAGCTCAAAGCAAATAGTAGAAGCAGATCGAGAAACACTCTGACATGTCTTTCAGTCAAACCATCCTTCTGGATCCCCTCTCACTGGGCAGCATAACTGGAGGCGATCTAAGAGCAATAGATGCTCCATGTCGTTGTCAAGAAGGTACCTACGGCAAGGGTGTAACCATACAGTTACATCTCCACACATCAAGAAGCATCTAGCAACCAAAATTCTGTGATTTGGAGAGAGGCGGGCTATTATCTGAAACGTGATTTGCAAGGAGGTTTCCCTGATCCTAACATCTTCCCTGAAGCCGATATTCTACCCATTGCTAAGAGATTATCCAATCTCCCCAGTAAACTTAGATTTCACGTAGGTGACCCCTTTCCAGATTGTAGATGCCCTGTAAAGGGACGAGTCCCTGGTCCACCTGCCCCCACCTTGGCACCCATACTTGATAGTAGTAGTCTCTCTCCACAAGGCATCCTCTTTCAACCCAAATCTCTATAGCTATTTTTCCAGTAGTGCAAGGTTCATAGACTCCAAGTCTTGATGCCTGCTATTCTCTCTTCATAAGATTTGCATGCCTCACCCTATTCCAACGGGTGGAACTTCTTCACTTCCAAACTCTGTCACAAGAAGTTGCCTCTTAGCCTCTCCAACCTTACCAACATAGACTCCGGGCATCTGAATAAGGACATGAAGTGTAGGAGCAGGTTTGACAAGGCTGCTTTGATTAGAGTAATCTGGCCGCCAAGATAAGTCTCGGCTCTTCCACTTTGATAACTTTCTTTCAAACCTTTCCACCACTTTGTTCCACAAGTGTTTGGCCGTTTCCCAATGCAAAGGGGTGGTTCAAGGTAGGTGAGGGTAAAGACCCTGCCCCATAACCGAAGATCCCACACCTGCTTGACCTCTCCCATAGTCATATGAACTACTAAACATCTTACTCTTGGCAATGTTGACTTTTAACCCCAACATGACTTTGAAGCATCTAATAAGCATTCTCAACTTGTCCACCACTTGTCCACCATAACTGCATCAGCTTCATAGAAGAGGATTGTGTCGTCGGCAAACTGAAGATAGGATATCGGAGAAGTCAACCCTCCCAACCTGCGTAAAATGACCAACTTCCTGCTCTCTGTCCGGCATTCTTCCCAAAGCTTTTGCCACCACCACAAAGAGAAGGGAGAGAGATCACCCTGTCTCATGCCTCTCAAAAGTTTCCGTTGACCAAAACCAAGAACATCAATGAAGTGAACTAATACACTCTCTAACTTATCCTCTCCATTTCCTCCCACACCACTCCGGCCCAGCATATAGTCCAAAAAGCCCTAGTCAACATGGTCGTAGGCCTTTTCAATGTCTATGTTACAGATGATTCCTTCTAGACCATCCTTATACCTCAATTCTATGCACTCTGTGTGCTATTAGTGCACTGTCCAGAATTTGCTGCCCCGCAACAAATGCATCTTGCTCGCTAGGATTGCATGAAATCTAGAAGCCAAGACTTGGGATTGTGCAGTTTTTCATTTCCCGGGGATTTTATAGGGGTTTTCCATTTCCAAATTTTGGATTCTCTCCATCCAAACAGGCACACATGCATGTTCAGTGGTTGTCCATGCATGCTGATTGTGAATACTGGAAATTATTGCCCTTATGCACAAGCACAAAAACTTGCCTTTTCCAATTTTTCTTCTTTTGCTATTAAATTTAACTCGATGATGTAATTGGCTTCTCAAAATAGTTACTACTTCCATGAAATGGCTGCAGATTGCAGCGATATGTCAGGAAGCGGGAATGCATGCCGTCCGAAAGAACCGTTATGTTATTCTTCCAAAGGACTTCGAGAAAGGCTACCGAACAAATGTGAAGAAGCCTGATACAGATTTCGATTTTTACAAGTAAGAGGTGCCAAGAATCTGGCATGATAAGCGGCTTTGTATGTTGGTGGAACAATGTTTATGGACACTGCCCGGATGCTCTGAAATCCATGCAATGTTTTCTAAGCTATTTAAAACATCACACGATCTTTTTGTATTTTTATTTTGGTTTTTGAAGTAGGTTGTAAATTCTTATTTGTGTGTGTTTACGATATTACGTTACCCATAATTACTGCTGAAACTAATAGCCTTTCAATGTTAGTTGACATGTCCTCCAGGAACAAACACTGTTGATTACTAGGGACATCCTGGTAGAGAAGCATCTGACTGGTTTTAAATGGATGCTGTATGTGATGGCTGAGTAAGGCCCTGTTCATCGATGGTGACCAGCAGTGAAACAGGTGGGTCCCACCTGTTATGTTGGCCTAGATGGTCATCTGAGTGCCCTTGTTGTAATCCCCAGTGGTTTTAAGGGCCTAGCTGGATGCATTCCATCAATGCTGGGACTTTAGGCATATTGTTTAGGTTGTAACAATTGGTATCAAAGTCAATGTTCCTCCTTGTGTTCTTTAGTCACGAAAATGGTGGCTTGTGGACAGGGCAACCTGGATCAGAGTCCATAAAGGGAAAAAGGGTCACCTAGAAGGCCAGAGTGAGAGGTGCCATGAGGTAGAAAGGGGATGTAGGCTGCAGCATAATTCTAAAACTAGGTGTGGGTCGACTAGATTTCTAGTTGAGTCTTGTTTGACTTTAAAAACAAGAAATTCTTGCAACAGAATTTGAATAACAACTTTAGCTCAAGAACAGTCTCAACCATTAGCTCAAGTGCAGTTTTATTTTGTTTTTGGACATCTTAATTGTTTATGCATTTCGAAGAAAGTTAAAAGATTTTCTCACCTGTCTAGATACTTTTAAATTTAATTATTAACATATTGAGTTGGGTCAATTAATAGCACGGGGTAGTGTCGACCTGACCTGGCCAGACATTGAGTGGGGTTGAGTTAAGTTTTTCAACTATGGGCTGAAGAGCCTAGTATAGTAGTGTTGTGTTATGATCCATAGTAGTTTAAGGGCTTTTAGCTTTATGCGTTATTTCATCAGTCATGAGCCTTTTTGGCAAATTAATTTTGGTTTTTTTATAGCCCCCTCATGGATCTTGCCCAATAAATCTCCTCCATCTGGCAGATGATGCGTTTCAATTCAAGCCCAGCATCCCATGAACGGAGGTGATAGCGTGCCAGACTGCCTGTGTTGACCCTAGTTTGGGCTGTATTCCGGCTATGGCTAATGGTCCGAGGGCTATTTTTGGGCATGATTTTTGGAGTCCCTACTATAAGCAACAGGAGCAGGCCTGGCGTGCCTTGATACTTTGCGGGCATTTGGATCTTAAGTTACTTAAGACAAGCTACTTATGCCTTAAGTAACTTATCTTGATTCTACTTATTAAACTGAAGTGATTAAGTTACTTTAAATACAAAAGCTAATTATAATTGATCATAAACCAAACAAATTTTTTTTATTTATTTTTATTTTTTTTAAATTTTTTTAAATTAATTTATTTAAAAAACCAAACTTACTCATCTTCTGCTGTAAGTAGAAAAATGTAACTCATTTTGTGGTATCCAAACGAGCCCTTTGCCAGAATCGGATTGTCCAACGGATTATATACATCATTGAAGCCTAAGGTTGGCCTACCCTTACGGGGCAAGCCCTAGTGCAATTAAATTCGATAGATGTGAGCCTGCATGTGACCAAATGTAATAGGCTTTAGCCCAAGCTCGAGCCTCACTAAATCTAATGGACCGATGTGACGAGTCCATGTGGACACCACCAAGTTAAGGGCAAGGGTAGACAGTGGGCCCATTGGACAACTAAGTACAACGGAAGCCGACCTGCATAACGTAATTGTGTGCGAATCTTTGACTCTCTATGACCATGTCAACATCCTCTTTAATAGGTGTTTCGACAAGAAACGAATGGATTTTGTTTGGGGCATTATCTTATTCAATAATTAATAAAGAAAAAAGAAAAAAGAAAAAAAAAAGAGAACAATCATCACAAAGTATTATATTTACATCCTTATATCTCCATTGATTCCAAAATAAGGTAAATAACTATAGAGTACAAGAATCAAATATGTTGAAATATCGATTTTGGCAGCATTTCGGATTGTGATATGATCTTCTGATCAGAGAAGTTATTGTGAGGAAACAATATTCTCTTGTAGATCTTTTCAATCCTTCAAAAGCTCATTTCCTTTCAGATCGATCAAACTTTTGAAGGAAAATGGGATTATGAGAGTAAATCTGAAGAACAAAGAAACCTTGTGCGCACAACAGGTCTGTTGCAAGTCTTGAAGGATCTTTGGTCTTCTATTTGCTCCCGGAGTCTTTGAACAATGCAAATGAAGAGAGTGGACGGGTCTTTATAGGCTTTCATACGTGCAAACACCTTCATCTGCGCAACACATCTTTGTTGCGCAGGAGATGGGTCCCATTGCAAACATCTATTGCGAGATCAACATTTTTCCCATCGCGCGTCGCGCAATGGATATTTTCCTTCACTTTGTTGCGCGCTGCGCAACAAAATCATATTGGTTTTCACTTCTCATTCTTCTTCTAAATTTTATGCTCCAACAGATACCCCTTGATCCTTCATTAAATCTTCTCTCTTAGATGAAATGGAGAATCAACCTGTGTTTCAAGATTTGTTTCATATGACCTGTTAAGGTTAAAATCTGGATCGCCCTCCACTCCTTGGGTTGTCCCTGATCCTGCACAAAGGGTGAGCAAAGGAGACCCTGGCTGGGCCGGGGGACCCTCCGATGCCTAAGTCAGGAGAAGGGAAAAGGGGTCTAATATTGAAGAGGAAAGGGAGAGTACCAGATGTTTCGGCCCTGTAGCAGTGAGGTCTTCTCGTATTTATACTCAACTATCGAAGGATCTGGATCCGATGATCACGACACGATTCCCTTAATCAGGGAGATTTTCGGATCATGGAGATATCGTATGCAATCCAAAGACCATATCTACGAGCGACATAATCACCCACGTCTCCTTACGCCAGTTTCTGATTTTGGCTTACTCACGTCTCCTTATGGCAGTTTCTAAACTTGACACGAGGGACGTCCGCCTTTGAAGGTGGGTTCGGCTCGGCACAGTTGACAATGACTATCATGGTCCGAGCCGATCTCCCCTTCGGTAATATAGGAATTACCTTCTGGGGGCGGACTTTGCATAATTGTGATAACACTGGCCTCGACAGATTCCCAAGTGATGGATGGTTACGGTCCGCACGGACAATAGATGGGTCAGAGGGTACACCCTTTTCGCCTTATTCTGCCGGGCCAAGTGCCTGGACCTTTACGGTGTTTATTCTCGGGTTGGCCAGGGGTCGGAGCTTCCACCTTTGTTATCTGAACTGAATTATTATCTGCTCGTCCGATCGGATCGGAGTACTGCCCGGTAATTTCCCCACTCGGATTTCCCCATAACAGAAACCCCCTACTCTTCGAGGGCTGTTAGGAGCTCGGAGAGTAATCATATGGGATACCGAGTACATTGGAACCGCAGCAGTTTGAATCATCACGTTCGCAGGATTTTCCGCCCATGAATTGACGCGTGACAGGCACGCTGCGACGGTTAATTCTCCAAATCGTCGTCCGCTTATGGGCTGCTGCCACGTATGCCTGTCATTACTCGGACGTCTTTTCCCTTACTCGAAGCGCGCCGCTTGACAGAGCTCGAGCCAATGGGATGGTGCCATGTCAGCTCCGAGTGATATTTACGCCGATTCGGCTGCGACCATCATTGCTAGTAATTAATGCGCCGAAGCAGCCGAGCCTATATAATCCCTCTTTCGGAAACATAAGGTTTACTTCTGCGCGCTGTGTTGAGCTGATATCGGAGGAGGCGATTTCCGGTGAAGGCGATTCCGTTGGTTTCGAGTTTTCCGTCAGGCGATTCAGACCGGTCGAGTATTCCCGGCAGGAGCGATTTCCGGTGAGTCTTCTTGTGCTTTCTCGCTCTTTCTTCTTTTTCGAGATGTCGTCATCGGACCTGGAGTCTGTGCGAGGCTACGGCAACGGCTCTGAATTTGAAAATTCAGATAGTAGGGCAGGGGCCTCCGAAGGGCCTTATGAAGCTGTGCCCCTGTACCCTCCGCCTCGGAGGCAAAAAGGAATTGGGGCTCGGACCCGCAAAACTATCACTAGGAAGTCCACCCGACTTCCCCAAGCTGCCGCTGTTGAGGTCGCCGGGATGCCTGCGGATGTGCGAGCCTCCGAAGTAGTCCCAGGGGGTTCAGTGTTATCTGAACCCCAAATAGAATGGATCCGGTCGGAGTTTCAGATTCTGAATTCCGTTCAGACAAGGGCCCCTGGGCCCCTAGAGACCGCCGACGCACCCACTAAGGGGGAAGTCGCCATTTTTCTCCGTGCACTGCTCCAATGTGGGATCCGTCTTCCCTTGCACCCCTTCGTCCAATCTACTGTTGCCCGCCTCGGATTAGCCCCCGGGCAGCTGACCCCCAACGCTTGGAGAGTATTAGTCTCTTCCTACATCATCTGGCGGCTAGTTGGGAATTCTGAGCTAACCCCAGAGGAACTGATGAGTCTGTACCTGGTCAAGCACGACAGCAACGAACTATGGTACTACTTCGCGACCCGGGGCAGTAAGGGGTCGGGACTGGTTTTGAATCTTCCATCGTCCAACAAAGACTGGAAGAACAAATGGTTCTGGGCTGCGGGTGAATGAGAAGCTCCGGCGTCTGAGATCGGATCTCTGTCGGTCCGGGTCCCAACCCTTTTTCAAAAACCAGGTCGGACTAGTTGCCTTCAATCTTGCCTTTCTTTTTTTGTCAGTCGGACTGAAATCTTTGTTCCTTGTTGCGACAGCTTTCCCTAGGGGGACACCGCTTCTCGACTCCAGTCAGAAGAATCGGATCGCCAAGGCGAGGGCTCGATCGGGAGAGCTGCGCTCCTGGTCAGATCTGATCACCGCCGCCAACCTCCAGTCATCTGGACTGTGCAAGTTTCCACCCCTCCCGACTTCTTTTAGTAAGTATTCTACCTGCTTGTTTCAGGACGGGATTTGTCTTTCTATGTCGCTAATTCTTCATTCGTGTAGGCATGACCGAGGTGTCTGGTTCTCGGAGGAAGAGGGCAGTCCCGACAGCAGAAGAAATGCTGAGGCCCGCGACCCGGACAAAGACCACTGTTCGGAGGAGACAGGTGACCCCTTGCGGGGAAAATCCCTCCGGTCCGAGATCCGTTGCCAGGCAGCCAACTGTCGCAGCAGTTGTGGCCGCTTCTACGGCTGTGGCAGCCAACCCGACCTCGACTCCGGCCCCAACTGCTCTGACAGCTGCACTTGTTGCAGCTGAAACTCCAGCGACCGTCGTTCCTGCACCGACGATCGACGTCGCGCCCCCTGTCGGGGAGGTTCGTGTAGAGGCACCTTATGTTGCCATTCCATCATCACCCGAGCAGGAGGAGGCTGTTCGAATGGCTGATGCCATGATAACTCCTCCCGAAATCGGAGGCGGTGTCGGGGCCGAGGTGCAGGCCTCTGCTGGCAGCCAGACCAGGGTCGCGGAGGCAGGGGGATCGACCCAGGCGGGGCCGAGTGGTACTCGGTACGAGCCGGGCTTCCACATGTCCTGCTTGGTTGACTGGGCGGCCAAGTACGCTCCGGAAGAGGAGATCGCCGATCTCCTTTCCACGCCTGACGATGCCTTTTTAAAGGAATTCGCAGCAGTCCTCTACAAGGTACCTTCTAATTGCTTTACACTATACTTTCACATGCTTATTTATGCACATATTTACTCCCGTCTTTTCCGTTATTCAGTCTGTTCCGAGGCTCCTCTTGGCTTGGGAGGGGGTGCGCGAGCGTCGAAAGGTAGACGCGGAGGTAGGAACACTCCGGGCCGAGGTGGAAATCCTCCTGGATGAGGCGACTTCTCTTCGGTCTGAACGGGATGGGTGGAATCGGCAGATTGCAGAAGGAAAGGCCCGGGAGTTCCATTTACAAGGGACGATAACCGACCTTGAGGCGAAGGGGCTACGTTTGGAAGGGGTTGTCGAGAATTTGACAGCTCGATGCGAGGCTGCGACCATCGAGTTGACCCGATCTCGGGCCCATGCGGACACGCTAGCCCAGGAGAATGCTCGTCTGGCCGGAGCCCTTGAACGTGCTAGGATTGAAGCTGCGGAGGAGTTATCCCGAGCAGTTGTCCAAGCCAAGGAAGCCCAACAGGCCGAGGATAAAGCTTCGTTGGATGAGGCCATAGCTGCTGCGCTAGACGCCTACAAAACGTCCAAGGAGAGGGACACCGAAGCCGCTCAGTTCTATAATCGTGGATACGACGATTGCATAGGAGCGGTTCTGGGTTCTGGGTTTATACCCCGGCTTCGACCTCGATTCCCTGCTGCCTGAAGAAGGGTCGCCTGCGGGTGAAGTCCGACCAGATCAAGCCCAGGATACTCAAGCCCCTCCGCCGTCTGCCTAACTTTCGATATATATATATATATATATATATATTTTCATATATCTCTCTGTAACTGGTTAGACCATTTGTTGTATGATCCTTTTATTTTGGAATGAACTAATTTTGAGCAAAATCTCGCGTAGTGCTAATTGAGGATTTGCATGGTTGGTGATTTTGATTTGCTCGGATTCTTCGTTGAGTCATTTTCTTTCGAGTTGCTGAAATTTAGTTGTGTGACTGAGGCTCTAGTCCGATCCTTACAGGATTGGCTCACTTTGCACTCAGTGAAGGTCTTGTGCATTGGGGGTGCCAACTCCTTTGTTGGGAAGTCGGATGACCCCTTGGCTTTTTCTCCCCGTCTAAGGGGAGATGTCTTTGTAGAAATTGACTCGCCTATGTAAAAATGGAGAATTTTATTGAGAGCCTTGGAGGCTAGTCGCTTGAAGGCGTACATTTATTCATGGCCATTAAGGCTCGCCGCTCGGAGATTACCCAATTACGGATAATATACTTTTAGGTGTTCGGCGTTCCAAGGGTGGGGGAGCTGTCGGCCCTCGAGGTCTTCCAAATGGTAGGAGCCTGGTTTGGTTGACCGTACGACCCGATAAGGACCTTCCCAGTTCGGTCCGAGTGTTCCAGCCCCCGGCTCGGCGGTATTCTGGAACACTCGGCGAAGGACTAGGTCCCCTGGTCGGAATCGTCTAGTCGTGGCTTTCGAATTGTAGAATCGCGCCACTTGTTGATGTCGAGCGGCGATCCGGAGCTTTGAAATATCTCTCGTCTCTTCGAGTAGATCTAAGTTTGCGAAAATCTGTTCGGAGTTTTCTGCTTCTTGGTAACCCTCGACCCGAGCGGTGTGGAGACCAATTTCTACCGGCACCATCGCCTCTGAGCCATAGGAGAGCGAGAATGGGGTTTCTCCTGTTGAGGACTGAGCAGTGGTCCTATAGGCCCAGAGGACGAACGGAAGTTCCTCGGCCCAACCTCCTTTCGCTTTTTTCAGCTTTGTTTTGAGATGGTGCTTGATGACTTTGTTGACCGCTTCCACCTGTCCGTTCGATTGGGGATGTCGGGGGGAAGAATATGCATTCGTGATGCCGAGTCCTCGACACATGTTTCGGAATTTATCGTTGTCGAACTGTCGCCCGTTGTTGGACACGATGGTTCGTGGAATCCCGAATCGACAAATTATGTTTTTCCAGACAAAGTCAATCACCTTTTGCTCCGTTATCTTGGCTACGGGCTCGGCCTCGGCCCATTTGGTGAAGTAGTCGACAGCGACGATCGCAAACTTGACCTGCCATTTCCCTGTGGGTAAGGGGCCGATAATGTCGATTCCCCATTGGGCGAACGACCAAGGGCCGCTCATGGGGGTCATTTCTTCAGCAGGCTGCCGCGGCACACTTGCGAACCTCTGGCATTTATCACATTTACGGACGTATTCTTTTGAGTCTTCTTTGATTGTAGGCCAAAAATACCCTTGCCGGAGTATCTTTAGAGCCAAGGCTCGGCTACCCGAATGATTCCCACAAATCCCTTCATGAGTTTCCCGTATGACATACTCTGCTTCATCGGGCCGGAACATCTTAGATAGGGCTGAGAGTCCTTTTTTATATAGGATGTTGCCTAGGACGATGTATCGGGCCGTTCAGACTCTAAGTCTCCTGGCTTCCAACCTATCCGAAGGGACCTCACCTGTTGTGAGATAGATCAGAATTGGATCCATCCAGCTCGGACTTGCCCGAACTGGGTTGACTTCCTTCTGCTGTCCGCCGATACTTGGCTGCTCTATGAATTCGATAGGAATAACTCGAGGGATCTTATTCTCCAGGGCTGAGCCGAGTCGTGCCAGAGCATCGGCCCATGTATTTTCTGTTCTGGGGATCTGATGAATCGTGCAATTTCAAAATTTCTCGATCAGCTTTCTCACTTCATCAAGGTAGGCAATCATCCTTGTTTCTTTGGCTTTATATTCTGTGGAGATGTGATTTACCACAAGCTGAGAATCACATCGAACTTGAAGAGATTGGACTCCAAGACTTGCCGCCAACCTGAGACCGGCCAACAGAGCTTCGTACTTTGCTTCGTTGTTTGAGGCTTTGAACCCCAACCTGATTGCGTATTGGATGGCCGTAGAGTCAGGTGCGACCAGGACGATCCCGGCCCCGCCCCTGCGGGCGTTGGACGATCCGTCCACGTAGAGGGTCCAACTCGGATCTGATGCCGCCTTCGGGCCATCCAAAGCGACGGTCGGATTCGCTCCAGCCTCGGCGATGATCTCTCTGGTGTTTGCAGTAAATTCGGCGATGAAGTCGGCCACAGCTTGACCTTTGATGGCGGTTTTTGGGCGAAACTGAATGTCAAACTCCCCAAGTTCTATGGCCCACTTAGTCATCCGACCTGACACTTCCGGCCCCTGCAGAACTTGTCTGAGAGGGGAGTCAGTCAGGACAATTATCGAGTGAGCTTGGAAATATGGTCGCAACCTCCGAGCTGAAATAACGAGTCCGAGCGCTAATTTTTCCAAGGGCGAATATCTCGTTTCTGCCGACACCATTGCTTTGCTCACGTAATAGACAGGGTGTTGCTTACCCCCGACTTCCTTAATCAGAGCCGAACTGACAGCTGAAGTTGAGACTGCGAGGTAGAGGAACAAGGGTTCGCCTTCTTCAGGTTTTGACAGTAGAGGCGGTGAACCCAGATACAGTTTCAGCTGTTGGAAGGCTTGCTCGCATTCTGGTGTCCATTCTGCCTTCTTATGACCTTTCAACTGCTGGAAGAAGGGGAGACATTTGTCCGTTGCCTTGAAAATAAAGCGCCCGAGTGCCGCGACTCGGCCTGTGAGGCATTGAATGTCCTTGATAGTTCGAGGCGAACTCATATCGAGGAACGCTCTGATCTTCTCGGGGTTCGCTTCTATTCCTCTCTGACTGACTTGAAAGCCGAGGAATTTTCCAGAGCTGACTCCGAAAATGCACTTCGTTGGATTCAGCTTCATCTGGTATTCTCGAAGGATGGCGAACGTTCCTCCGAGATCCGTCAGATGATCGCTGGCTTTACTGCTTTTTACCAACATGTCATCGACATATACCTCCATCGAGCGCCCGATCTGTTCGGAGAACATCTGATTTACTAGCCTTTGATAAGTCGCCCCAGAATTCTTCAGGCCGAATGACATGACCCGGTAACAGTAGAGCCCTTTGTTTGTGACAAAGGTAGTCTTCTGCCTGTCCGAGGGGTGCATCGCGATTATATCCCGAATAGGCGTCCAGGAAGGAGAGTAATTCATGCCCTGCCGTGCTGTCCACTAGCTGGTCGATCCGAGGTAGCGGGAAGCTGTCCTTTGGGCATGCCTTATTCAGATCTGAGTAATCAACGCAGACACGCCATTTTCCGTTGGTTTTCTTTACCAGGACCACGTTCGCAATCCAATCGGGGTTATGTACTTCTTCAATGAACCCGACGTTGAGCAAGACAGAGACCTCGTCGGCTATCGCCTCGTATCTTTCGGCATCGAATGGTCACCTTTTCTGCTTGACGGGTTTGTAGTCCGGATCCACATTCAATCTGTGGACCATGATTTCCGGGAAAATTCTGGGCATATCTTGATGAGACCATGCGAAGACGTCCTTGTGCTGTCGGAGGAACGTCATGATTTCGAGCCGCTGCTGGGGGTTCAGTGACGTTCCGAGCTGGACCGTTCTGCTCGGATCGGTCTCATCAAGCGGTACTTTCTCTAGATCTTCCACGGATAATTCTTCTGCTAGCCCCCGGGGGTCTAAAACATTGACAGAGTGCGTTTGCTTGACCCCCCCTTCTTTACCGCTATTGCATAACATTTCCGGGCTTCTCGCTGGTCACCTCGGAGGTAACCTATCCCGCCTTCGGCGGGAAATTTCATCATCAAGTGGTAGGTAGAGACAACAGCTCTCATTGCGTTAAGGGAGGGTCTACCCAAGATAACATTATGCACAGATGGTACATTGACCACCAAGAAGTCCACTATAAGTGTGACTTGATGCTGTCCTTCTCCCGCTGTCATGGGGAGGGAAATGGCCCCTTCGGAGATCACTCTCTCCCCGGCAAAGCCGTGTAGTGGGGTCTTCACCGGTCTAAGGTGAGACCGTGGAATCCCCATTTTTTCGAAAGCTTCAGAATAAATCACGTCGGCTGAGCTTCCCGTGTCAACTAGAATGCGGTATACTTTGCGGTTGGCAATGGTCATAGTGACTACTAAGGCATCATCATGAGGGTGCTGAATTCCGCGTGTGTCCTCCTCCGTAAACGTCAGCGAGCACGGGCTGACTCGAAGCTCCTTACTGGGCCGCTCGGTTAAGTTAACGTAGTGTTCAGGTCCGAGATTCCTGGAGTGAGCCTTCCGTGCTCTATTCGAATCTCCTCCACCGGAAGAGCCTCCGAAAATTGTGCGAATTTTGGCAGGTTCTTCCGCGGCGTTGTTGGGTTGCTCCCGTCCTCTTTCTTTCCTCCGATCGGACTTTCCCTCCTTCCGGTACTGACGTAAATGACCTTTGCGGATGAGGGCTTCGATTTCGTCCTTAAGATCTACGCAGTCATCCGTATTGTGACCGTGGTCCCGGTGGAACCGGCAGTATTTGCGCTTATCTCGATGATCCGGGTCGGCCCTTATGCATACGGGCCAGTTCAGCAATTTCTCTCCTCGGATGTCCAATAAAATTTGCTCGGCAGAGGCGTTGAGGGGGGCGTATGAACGGAATTTCCCTTCAGGCCTCCGGCTCGGGCGGCGATCGCGAGGGGTGCGGTCGTCGGTCCTCTTACCGGGCGGTAGAGGATCATCATTCTTGGGCCTCTTTCCCTTGTCATTTGGTTCGACCACCTGGACGTTCTTTCTCGCATTGGTGAATTCCTCCGCGTTAGTATATTTCTGTGCTCTGGTCATGAGTTCAGCCAGCGTTTTCGGTGGGTTTTTTCCAATGGAAAAGGTAAACTTTCCCTCTTTGAGACCGCTGAACATAGCGGCGAGCGCCATTTTGTTGTCATAGTCCTCTACCAATAGTGCTTCTTCATTGAAACGAGTGATGTAATCTTTCAGCGATTCTTTCGGCCCTTGCTTAATAGTCAGCAAGTGAGTATTGGGCTTCCGACTCCTCTTACCGCTGATAAACTGGGTAAGGAATAGTCGGCTTAACTCCGCGAAAGAACCAATAGAGTTCGGCTTTAGCTGCCGATACCAATTCTGAGCGGATCCGGTAAGTGTGATCGAAAACCCTCGGCACATCATTGCATCTGTTGTTGTCTGGATCTGCATCCAGGAGCGATAAGCCTCTACGTGCTCAGACGGGTCTCCTGAACCAGAGTATTGGATGACAGGAGGTATTCGGAATCTCTGAGGCATCACCTCGCCCATTATTTCCGCGCTGAAGGGCGGTTCAGTCTCTTCCATCATGGCTTGGACGGCAGCAGGGACTGACGTCAACTGCTGCTTTTCGACTGCTGAAATCTTATTGTTGAGTTCTTCGACGAGTTCTTCGAAGCGCTTCTCCCACGAATCTCTATTCTCGGCCGCTATCTCCCGGATATTTTCCCTATCCGGAGACCTTCTTTCCCTTCTTCGTTCTAACCGGTGACGGAGGTCTGACGCTGCTAAGGCCGAAGTGGCCGAAGCGTTGGTCGGAGCTCTCGTCGCGGCATTCTGGGCTGACGGTCGGCCTTGGGCCGGGAGCGGAGGCTGATCTGATATATGCTCCGGAGGAAGTGGGGGTGCCTCAGACCGCACACTTCTCGACGTGGAATGAGCTTCTAGATTTGGGGCCACCAGCCCGCGGATGGGACCTTGTGCCGGAGGCAATTGCGGTTCCTGCTGCTGCTTCATCCTATTCACTTCGTCACGCAGGGCTTGTATCTCGCTTTGCATGGTGCGATACTTGCTCGCCCGATTCCGGGAACGCTGAGATGGTCCTGGAGCGGATTCCGCGTGGAGTAGTGAAGAGGAACGAGTTTGCTCGTTCGGTGCTGGCTCCGCTGCCGCGGCTTTCTTCTTTCCTCTCGCCATTATTCAAAGAAAGGAACCTGACTTTTTGTATCAGTTTCCCACAGACGGCGCCAAAAAATGTTGAGGTTAAAATCTGGATCGCCCTCCACTCCTTGGGTTGTCCCTGATCCTGCACAAAGGGTGAGCAAAGGAGACCCTGGCTGGGCCGGGGGACCCTCCGATGCCTAAGTCAGGAGAATGGAAAAGGGGTCTAATATTGAAGAGGAAAGGGAGAGTACCAGATGTTTCGTCCCTGTAGCAGTGAGGTCTTCTCGTATTTATACTCAACTATCGAAGGATCTGGATCCGATGATCACGGCACGATTCCCTTAATCAGGGAGATTTTCGGATCATGGAGATATCGTAAGCAATCCAAAGATCATATCTGCGAGCGACATAATCGCCCACATCTCCTTATGGCAGTTTCTGAGTTTGGCTTACTCACGTCTCCTTATGGCAGTTTCTAAACTTGACACGAGGGACGTCCGCCTTTGAAGGTGGGTTCGGCTCGGCACAGTTGACAATGACTATCATGGTCCGAGCCGATCTCCCCTTCGGTAATATAGGAATTACCTTCCGGGGGCGGACTTTGCATAATTGTGATAACACTGGCCTCGGCAGATTCCCAAGTGATGGATGGTTACGGTCTGCACGGACAATAGATGGGTCAGAGGGTACACCCTTTTCGCCTCATTCTGCCGGGCCAAGTGCCTGGACCTTTACGGTGTTTATTCTCGGGTCGGCCAGGGGTCGGAGCTTCCACCTTTGTTATCTGAACTGAATTATTATCTGCTCGTCTGATCGGATCGGAGTACTGCCCGACAATTTCCCCACTCGGATTTCCTCATAACATGACCCATTGCGCGTAACAGCATATTCGTTGCGCTATCAGGTCCACGCAACATCCAAGCAGGTCTCCTCCTCTATATAAACCCCAACATCCTTCTTTCCGTACTTCACTTCTCCTCTTCCCGTCGAAATCCTTGTGCAACTTTTTGCCCTTCGCACAATAACTTCTTCTGCGCAACACCTTTTGCGCGCAACCAGTTTGCTCTAGCAGAAAATTCTCCTAAGCAATGAAGTTCTGTCCAATTTTTTTCATCTCTCAAAATGACTAGAAGTAAGAGAGGAAATAATTATGATAATCCTTGACCTGCAGATAGACCCATGAAACGATCGGGAACTTTAGTTGACAAAGCTACTTCTTCAAGAAAAAGGAGTCACGCATCCCGTATAGAGACTAGACAGACTTTTCAAAATGTTTTGGATTGTATAGAAATCCAGGAAGAAACTTTCAAATTCCATAATCCTTTTAAGAATGAGACGGTCACCATTCCTATAAATTTACGCCGCCATTTGTCAATTCTTCGCAGCGAACTAACTGATCCAATGATCCGAAATAGTATTGTTTTTGCAGATCGTTGGATTATGATAGAACCGCGAATCTTAGAAGGACATCTGGAAGAGAATGAATCTCGCCAATAAGCTGGAAGAGTTCATAAAATCCGATTCTTACGCCTATACTATGATCCTCAACAACCTTTCCTACTCATTTCTTCAAAACTGCTTGTCTGCATTTCTTCGCCAAAGGATAGTCATGGAACACAGAAGAGCTCATGATGAGGGGTCTTTCATCACCGCGAGATCATTACAGCACATGGCTCAGGCCATTGTTCAGAAACATACTAATGTTCTGAAACAAATTGATCTTTTTGATGCGATCACAACTACACCAGAATATTTTTATGGGGATCTGACTGTCTTTAAAGGCTTTCTCGATCACTGGTGTCCAATTACTAACTCATTTCATCTTCCTTTTGGTTAGACTAGTATTACATTATGGGATCTTTACTGCATAGCATGCCCTCCTGTTATAGGCGATATCTTTGATGAGTATATACCTTCAAATGAAGAGTTTGCTTGCATCTCTATGGAGAATAATCGGTCCGAAATCTCAAAGACTAGCATCGAGCTCTTCAAAGAGATGACTGGCTTCTGTCATACTGATGAGATTTCTTCCCTTTACTAGATAGCCCATTTCTCTCGAAACTTGTGGTATATTTCTTTCCTTTCCTTTCTCTGCTAGATTTCTTATTTTCTTTAGTTTTCAATTATTAGATCCTAGGTTAGATTTTGAATTTGAGGGTTGAGTGTGTTTCATGCCCAAGTGGGTTCGTGACAACACCCTCCGTCTCTTGAGTGAAGGAGGATTAGTCGAATGGTTGCCTATCCATCATTGAATTAGACATCACTTGAGATCCTCCGAGTCAATAGAAGTAATGGCTGCAAATCAACCTCAACCACCCGTTGAGGAAGTTTAAGATAAAAACGAGGTGCATAGTGCACCCCCACCTCGTACTCTATGAGATTATTTACAATTGGCGGGGGTGAACACACCTTCCTGCATGATATTCTCATTGAATGCAGGAACTATGAATATTAAACTAGAGGTAATTCAACTCCTCCCTAAGTTTCATGGACTAGAATATGAAAGTCCATACTTGCATATGAAAGAGTTTGATGAAATAATATCTATATTACACTTCCCAAACGTGTTCAAGGACACAATTAGGGTGAAATTGTTTCCTTTCTCTATGAAACAAAAGGATAAGTTGTGGTTACATTCCTTAAGACCAAGGTTCATTAGCACATGGGCTGAGATGACAAGGGAGTTCCTTAAAAAGTTCTTCCCTTATTATAAAAAAAATACCTTAAGGAAAGCAATCATGAATTTTTTGAAAAAAGAGGATGAGACCTTCTTCCAATGTTGGGACGATTTAAGGATCTCATAAATTCATGTCCACAACATTGCTACGAAACATGGTGTATAACAGGGTTTTTCTATGAGAGATTGACCTCATCCATGCGCCAATTTGTGGAGATGATGTGTAATGGGGAATTCATGAACAAGGAAATTGATGATGTTTGGGATTATTTTGATAAACATGCTGAAAATGCGCAATCATGAGATACCTTCTCAAAAACCACCACTTTTAAGCCTACTCAATCAAAAGAAAGGAGAGGAATTTATGTTTTAAAAAGAGGAAGATGACATAAATGCAAGAATGACGAAATTCACAAGAAAAGTCAAGGCCATGAAACTTAAGAAGGTAGAACCCGGCAACGCTGCGGAAGTTGTTTGTGGTATCTGTGCTCGCAACATACATGCAACTGAGAATTACCCAACAATTCCTATTTTTCAAGAGATATTGAATGAGCAATCAAATGCTGTAAACAACTACCAAAGACCTTTTAGTGGACCCACCTCAAATACATATAACTCAAGTTGGAGGAACCATCCAAATTTCAGTTGGAGGAATGGACAAACTGCTACTCCTCAAGGGATCCTTAACCAATTTCTGAATCAAAGGAAACCTCAAGAGGATATAGTTCAAAAGTTCATTCAAAACTAAGAGCTATTTAACCAAAATACGATGCAAGCATTCCAGGATCTCAAAACAACAATGGGAATGTTTGCATCATCAATTCAAAAGATTGAGTCACACTTAGCGAATGGGGAGAAAGGAATGCTTCTATCCCAACCCCTCCCCAATCCAAAACCGCAATATGAAATAACTGACCCAAGCTCTTTAAATTAGATGGAGCTAGCTAAGTCTATCACCGCTCTTAGGTGTGGGAAGATTATTAACAAAACCATCCGGCGAGGGCTGAAAAACCTAAGGATCTGGAAGAAATTGAGAATGATAGACCTAGTAATGCTTCACATGGGTTAGAATCGGAACCTCAAATTAAATCGATTGCGCCATTCCTTCAATGGTTGATTGCATCAAAACTTCTCTCTAACTCTCAGGATATTCTAGAGGTGCTTAAGCAAGTGAAGGTCAATATTTCTCTATTGGATGTCGTTAAACAAATATCTTCATATGCCAAAATTTTGAAAGATTATGTACGACCAAAAGACGGCAAAACATACAAAAGAAAATCTTTTGACAGAAAAAGTGAGTGCCATCCTCAAGCAAGATGTGCCACAAAAATACAAAGATCCCGGTAGCCCAACTATCATTTGTGTAATTGGGAACTACCAGATTGAGCACACACTTCTTGACTTAGGGGCAAGTGTAAATCTGATCCCTTACTCGGTTTACGAACAATTGGGTCTAGGTGAATTAAAACGTACCCGGACTTCATTACAACTTGCCGATCGCTCAGTTCATGTACCGAAAGGGATGATTGAGGATGTGTTAGTCCAAGTTGATAAATTCTACTATCCAGTAGATTTTATTGTCCTGGATACTCAACCCATCATAGATATGAGCACTCAGATTCACGTCATTCTTGGTCTCCCATTCCTTGTTACGTCAAATGCCATCATTAATTGTAGTAATGGAATTATGAATTTATCTTTCAGAAATATTACATTGGAGCTCAACATCTTTTTCAACATGAACAAACAGCGAGAGGATGATGATGATACCCACGACATTAACATTATCGATTCTTTTGTGGAAGATAGAGCACTCCTGACTCTATACTCTGACATTCTAGAGACGTGCCTGTATCACTCCCCTGATTTAGATGATGACATGATTAGGGAGATGAATGCCTTACTTGATACAATGCCGGTACTTGAAGTTAACCGGTGGAGGCCACAATTTGAGAAATTGCCACAAACCGATGTAGTGTCTCTACCGTCTAGCCTCAAAGCACCGAAGCTTAACCTAAAACCTTTGCACGCTGATATTAAATATGAGACATACCTGGTGGTGATCTCTTCCTACCTTGAGAATGAACAAGAGATCATACTTATTTCTACTTTTATTGAGCATAAAGGAGTCATTGGATGGTTGATTGCGGACCTCATTGATTTTTTGATTTGTACTCATCGCATTCATCTTGAGGATAATGCGAAACCTCTCGGCAACCACAACGTCGATTAAATCCAAACATGAAAGAAGTGGTTAAGGCTGAGGTACTTAAGTTGTTGGAAGCGAGTATCATATACTCTATATCCGACAGTCAATGGGTGAGTCCAACTCAGGTGGTTCCTAAGAAGTCCGGAATCACCATTGTAAGCAATGCCGACAATGAACTCGTGTCAACTAGAGTTAGTACTGGTTGGAGAATGCACATTGACTTCAGAAAGTTGAATACCGTCATAAGGAAGGACCACTTTCCTTTACCCTTCATCGATCAAATTTTGGAAAGGCTAGCTGGTCACTCTTACTATTGCTTACTTGACGGGTATTCGGGATACAACCAGATAGAGATAACCCTTGAAGATCAAGAAAAGACAACATTCACATGTCCCTTTGGCACCTTTGCTTACCGAAGGATGTCATTCGGTCTGTGGAATGCCCCTGCCACTTTTCAATGATGCATGTTAAGTATTTTTTCTAACATGGTGGGGCAATATTTAGAGGTATTTATGGATGTGTAGACACCCCACCCAGGCTAGAATCTTGAGAAAGCTAAGGAAATCCAGGAACCACAATCATATCTTAAACCAAACCCTAATCCCAGCTTAAACCTAACCCAAAACCCTGACCCAAAATCTCAAACTTCCAATCCGTAACCTGAAATCCTAATCCAAACCATTCAATCCACATACAGCCCTCGCCTATACCCTATACCCTGATCAGAACCCTTTAACCAAACCTAAGTTCACCTATCTGAACCCCAAAATCCCAAAAAAGGGACTATCGGACGAACCAGTGCATCAAACAAGCCCACGCACTTGAGCTCGGCTCGAGCCCTTACCGGGCGGTAGTCCAACTACCGCCGACAGTAGTTTGACTACCACCGGCGGTACTTGGAGTGCCGCCGGTCGTGGCCGGTGTGTGAACCTCTGGGGACAGTTGTTCCAGCATCCAAAAGTCAACTTTCTTCAAAAATTACCCCCCCTATCCGACATTATTTTTTACCATTTTACCATTCCCAATAACCAATAAGAGTGCACCACATGGCGTTTCTCTCCCCTCAACCATTCACCACTTGCCACATCAGCATTGACCCCTCTCAAACCCAGAAATTACCACAATGCCATTAGAGAAGGCTATAAATAGCCTTCTCCTCTTCACATTTCAATAACAACTACTCTTCATTTTTCAAGTTTAAGTGAGAGGGAGAGAAAGAGAAAGGGAGAGAGTGAGGGTGAGGGAGAGCTCCCAAGCCTCCAAGATCAGATTTTTCTAGCCATCTCTTAGCCTCCTCCTTACCTTCTCAATCCCAAGCCTAGCCTAGATTGGTCATGTTGCAGCCTGCGTCTTAGCCTACTCAAGTTCTAGCCAAAGATCCTCTTATTTTATGTAAGCATTCATCATGACATCTATTCTCTTCTCAACCCCCCTGCTCCTCTAGATCTCTAGTGAACGTATGCTTTGTGACTTGCCGTATATTGGATCCTGTCACATCAGAAATTTCTAGCTATTTAGTCTTGTTTTCTTACTTCTTTGCATAAGCACTATCACATCCGCTTTCTAGACAAGTCGTTGATGTATGCTTTGTGGCTTGCCAAAACTTCGGATCTTGCTGCATCAGAAATCCATGTGTGCGCCTACTCCTACCTCGACCGCATCATTCATCCCTTGAGATTTCCGTACCGCACCAAGTAGAGACCGTACATTTGTACGGGCAGAGAGGGTGTCTAACACCTTCCCTCTTTAAAACCAAGGCCCCTTACTCGGAATCCCGGATCGCAGACCAGGAGTCAATCTAAGGTATGAGAGTCTTCGAATTTCTCCAACCTTACACATTCAGCGGATTCTAGCCGACCGTGGGATTCTGAGATTAATTGGTTAGTGGCGACTCCAACATCCACACATCAGCCTAATCACCCCCACCACCAAAACATAACATATAAATCAATGTGGGCACTGATTTTTAGTGTCCATAGAATGACGACTCCACTAGGGATTTGCTAACTCACACTAGCTGAGACCCGACTCGAAAGTACTTTATACTTTAATATCAAGGGACATCATCACTGCATTCATTTAAAAAAAAAAAAAACACATCTTTGGCTTATACTTGCTTAGGCATCAATTCAAACCATGACCACTCGATCTCGGGCAGCCATGACTTCCCAGGCTACCCATGACGAAGAACCGGTGGCTTCGCCAGTTTCTGAACCATCTGCATCAGAACCAAACCCTGTGCCAACACCGACACCAGTACCAGTGGTGCAAACAGATTTGCCGGTCGCGGCAACCTTGAATGAAATGTCCCAGAACTTCAAAACATTACAAGAGTTACTGCTTCGCCTGGTACCAAGCGTAGTACCAAACACGCAGGCAACCCAGCCAAGCGTACAAAACAACTCAATCCCTCAAACCCCTTTCGCCTTTTCTCTCATTCCTCCAGCAAACCTTGTTCTCCCTCTCCCAGAAGAGTCAGCACAAGATCAACAACAACCAGCAAGCGGGAGCAACCCTCCCACACATCTCTACTCAGCACATCACAACAATCAAGTTACAACACAAGTTCTCCCTAACGGGAACATAGACAAGAACTGGTGGATGCCCACAAAAGGGGCCAGTTTCGAGTCTAACTCACTCCCCCTAACGGGAGTAACATTCTGAAATTGGCAGATACCCCACGTGGGAGCCATTTTCAAACATCACACCCTCCTCCGAAAGGGAGGGGCGTTCAATTCCAGCTACCTCCTACCACCGGGAGTCCATCTTCTTTCCAGCAACCCCCCATTCTCGATATATACGAAGAGGAAGCGACATAAGCCCTACAACAAGGGGCAAGATATTTGCAACGAGGCAAGTCAGAAATTGAAGAACCACGAGAACAATTACAAATGGTGCAAAATCAGCTCCAAAGGCAACAAGGAGTGGACCCCCATCCACCAAGTTTAGGGATCTGTGTCCTTTCCCAGATGCCTGGGTACCTCCAAACTTCGAGGTACCCAAATTTAAAAGGTATGACGGTAGTGGGTGCCCCACAACACATTTAAAAACATTTTGTGGGTGTAACGCCTTGGATTTCGAGGGTCGAGCAAAGCTCAACTCCCGAGATCCAACACATCACTTATGCAACAAAGATAATGATATTTAAATGTTGTCTAAATTAGTGCATTTAACATGAGTGAGATTATACTAAAACAACATATCATACTCCAGAGATAATGTAATTTAGTAAGCGGAAGACTGAAATATATGTATTGAGATAAGTAAGCAGTTATCTGACTCCAGAGTATGATAATGGAATAGGGTTGAATACATACATGTTTTGTTTCAAAATATACAAAATGTCAAAATGTAAAGTGTTCGACTAAATCATATATCCCTGTGATCCCGTCGCAGCAACCCGGGGTCTACATAGACCCGCTTGAGAGCTGGACGTAGGAGAATTCCTCCTCCTCATTCATATAGTCCTGCTCCATAGTATAGATTCCATCGTCACCTGCATCTAAACAAGAGTCTGGTTGGTGTTTTAAAACACCATCCTAGGTGGGAATGAGTAGCTACTTCAGTGGAACTATAAAGCAAAGCTTAACATGTTATCAAGTCAATCAAGCAGTAATGATAAAGCAATACAACAAACATCTCTAACTACTCTTATTAATGCATGGATGATATGCTGTAATGATGCATGCCCTCGCCTACACTCCCTCAAGCGACTTCATCAACCATTCGCGCATGGAAAACTCCCTAAATGTGCGCTTCCTCGCCAAAGCACATGCAATATGGTGCATGGTTGTGTTAGCCGAGTAATTAATTAGACTTATTCGTACAACAGATTTCGAAAACTAAGGTACCTCCCTTTTTATATCATTTACCCAAGTGAGATCCATCTAGGGTCGTCAATCTTAGTTAATCACATACGATAGGCAAGTTGTAGGGCATCACCCCTAATGAAAAACAGTCGATAGGCAAATTCAAAAGATTATACTCGAGGTCACACCACCAACACCCTACCAACTGGAGCGCTATTTTTGAAGGGGGTTCGAATCAGACGGTTCACCCCAACTCACGCTCGGACCGCAGCCAGGCTACGTCGGTGTAGGCCGACAGCTCAAACACGGTGTCTCATACCACCATGCCCGGCTCACTAGTTTGGGTTGCTCACTAGTCACTACAGGGAGGCTCGTCACCCCAGCGTAGGCCGACAGCTCGAACACGGTGTCCCATACCACCATGCTCGGCTTATGAGTCTTAGCGGATCGTGGTACCATGGTTGAAACGGGTCTTTACATTAGTAAGGGGTACCTTAGATTCAAACAGTAATGTCCATACATGGTGAACATACAATAGGCTAATTGGTTTGTTAGGGAAGTTCGATTGGTACGGGCACACACTGATTTAATCGACGTGGAGTGCATAAGCATCCCGTGTGGCCTAACCACTGTCAACAATCTTCGTGCAACCCGGATTCATCGGATTTTTCCAAATGTGGCGTGACTAATTCAGCCACCCGAATAGGAAAAGTTACCAATTGCCTGAGCTACGCGGTAGCCCCAATCTTACTCAGATGCAACAAATAAATACATGTGATAGGCATTTCTGCATTTGATAAACAATCCAAGTAGATACTTCATTTGAGCATTTTATCAAACACCTTGAACATGTTAACAAACACTTGCAGTTTATCCATAAATTTCGTAGAGGCAAATATGATTACATGAAATAAATTATACATACGTACAAGGTAATGCAAAATACTATCTTAATACTCGTAATAAGTACAAATCATCAACAATTTCTCATTCAGACAATTCAACAAACACTTAGACTACACTATACCAAATACATAGACTAGGTTAGTTACAACATATATTTTAGCAATTCCTTATATGGAGAGAGTAACGTATATGTGACGATGATTAACCCTAGATCAGTAATCACGGCAAGCTCAAATCACATTCAAACATTTAAACAAACACATGAAATGCATTTTTTATCTAACACAGTGCATACATGTAAATTATATAGGAATCGGCGTATCTACAACAATATGGCAGTAATCAAGTCAGACATAAATCGTTAGCTGATATTGAAAGCATTGAAAACCATAACCTAAACGTTTATGGTCTGCACCTTTTGTCGGATTGGTCGTTTCAAACTTGGTTCGAATCCTACGTTCCCGTATATAGAACAACGATTACCTAAATATTGAAATAGGTTAGCTATTTCATCGATTTCTCTATTTGGATTTGTAGACAAGATTAGGGTTAGGATTTCTTACCCAAATCGAAGTTGGAATGGTTCGTGTAGCGACGGTGGGGAGGTGAATCGAGGCGTGGAGTTGTGGGAGAGAATCCCAACAACGATCTCTCTTTCTTTCTCTTCTCTCCTCACACTTTTCTCTTCTTTTCTCTCGTCTCTCTACTAGGGTTAGAGAATTTCGTATGGAATGGGAATGGGGTGGTTTAAGGGCATTATATAGGCCCAGAACTGATGTTAATGGCCCTAGGGCCATGGTATACTTAGGTTATAGCCAAAGGGTGTCCATTTCGGGCAAACGGGATTCATCTGGAGGTCCATTACACACCTACGGCATGGAGCAAGTTTCCTGACTATGGATCTAGGCCAGGATGCGATTTTGGTCTTATCGGATTAGTGGATAAACCGTGGAGGACCTGTATCAGTTCAATGGTCATACATACTCGATCAGGGCCACAAGTATACAGAATCATGCAGCGAAATTTCCCTGATCCATAGGTGAAGTTTGGTTAGAATCTGACGGTTCGAAGTCTTTAATTTCGCCCGTAAGCGAATGACCCAATTCACTTAAGTCTCTTTTCATTTTCTAAAGGTATTCGCGTTTCTCACACACTTTACTCAGGGCTCAATTTGTGCGTTTCTGGATACTATTTGGGCTCGATTCCCACAGTGGTTGTCAAGCCCAGTAAGGCAGTTATAACCTTATAGTTTCGCGGTCATCGGACTTTCGACTGCAGTCTATGTCCGATACGGAGTTTCAATGTGCTCTCGAGAGCAACTGGGTTTTGGGATTTCTCCAAGGTTTTTAAGTAATGTTGAGTTAGTGATTTTAATGGTTTTGGGTCTTGCCATTCGTATAGATAGTGGTTCAAGCTAATTCCACTGACTATTTAGTTTAGTAATTTTCGTCTAATTTCTACAGAATTCGGTCATTAGTGATTTCTGCCTGAGGTGGTACTCGAGTTTTGGTACGGATTTTTCCAAGACGTTATAGTGGGGAACTCAATGCGATAGCGGGGACGATGGAGCCTTGATATGGCTCTTCTAGAAGTCCCTTAAAGGTGACGCTTTGGATTGGTACACCTCACTGGACAATCGTCAAATCAGAACATGGGAAAGGCTCTCCCAGACATTCATTGACAGGTTTTCATACAATCTGAATATGGCTCCAAGAAGGGCAGACCTGGCGGCCCTGAGACAAAAACGCAACGAGTCCTTATCAGCATACGTAGGGCGATGGCGGGTTATGGTGGCCCGAATGAGAAACCCCATCGACGACGAAGAGTAGATATCCATGATCGTACATTCAGCGAATCCCGACATTTCAGGATATCTAATCTCGTACCCATACGTAAACTTATCTTAGCTCATCTGAGCCGGAGAATAGGTGGAAGCCGGGATCAGAGCTGGAACCATTTCCCTATGGCCGCACCAAGCCCCCTCAGTCAAAAGAAACAAAGTCGAGGGGAAACCTGTTAGATATGGAAATGGAAACAGTACTGCTCCCATACAACGCACCACAGAGGTTAACAATATCATCGCAAACACTCAAGGTAACCAGTACGCTCTACAACCAGAGTCACAACAAAATAGGCAGTACCAGCCATCGAACCAACAATACCAACCACAACAAGCCTAGCAGGGACATCAGGCATAGCCGCCTCAACAACAACAACAGCCTAGGGGAAATGCGTAATACAAACCAGTAATGCTAGGCAGAAAATTCACCCCTTTAGCACAAACATACAGTCAGGTTCTAACGATGTTAATGCAAAAATAACTTTTAACACCACTCCAACCTCGACTTTTGCCAAATCCCCTGCCACTAGGATACAATGAAAATCAGTATTGAGCACATCACCAGGCTCCTGGCCATCTAACAGACCGTTGCTTCACTTTGAAACATACGGTCCAAGATTTAATCGAAAGCCAGAAAATTGCAATCACCCCATAGGCTAATAATACGGCTCAGGCTAACATTCTCCAAAATCCCCTGCCATCGCATCAAGCGGGACCTAGCACATCCAACACCTTTATCGTCAATCACATTGAGGGAGGACGACCCACGTACTCCTCTTCACATCATTTCATACAAGCAATCCTGCCCGATACAACAACTCGGACATGGGGATACCGATAGGCACCACCGCCTGGGCCACAGGTATTTCTTGAAGCAGCACTGACAGCACAGCCTCTCATTCTCCTTGAAGCAGCACCGATAACACAGCCTCTCATCTTCCTCGAAGTAGCGCTCGACAGGTCTCACTCTCTGCCTCTAATCTTTCAAGGGGCAACCCCATCACCCACTAGGTCACATCCTCAAAGGGGACATTCAGCTCCAATCTTAGCAAATCCAAACAGGTCGATTCCGAACCCCTCATTCTTCTAATAGGCCTCCTTGATCTGACCCCGTTAACTTTGCAAGGGGCACCCCTGGTCTAAGCACCAAGTTCCCTAATGCCTCACCAATTGGCACATGCCCGGAGGATCCCTCCCACACACCAAGAGGAGGAAGGAAACCCCATCGTCAAATCTCACCAAGACCTGATTACACTGTAAGAGAAGTCATTAAGTCCTCCATAAATAGTTCCAGGTACGATCTCTCAGCCTCAAAAACCGATGATATATCTGGAAGGAAGAACGGTTCGCTCCTATAACCCAAAAGCAGTTCATGGCATTACCCAGAATGCGCCAAGGTGGGCAACAATGGAAGGAATTTCAGGAGAGATAACCAGAACCCAAAAGAAACCCGGGGAACTTTGTCGGGAACCACACACAAAGCTTATGACATAGTAGCCCAACTCAAATCTATCCCCGTGCAAATTTCCATCTGGGAACTCTTATGTACATTAAGATCGCATCGAGAAATCTTCACGAAAATATTGAATGAGACACATATCTCCCCTGACATACCCCCTGAAATGGTGGCAAGTATGATCGGACAACTCCTCGCACCACGAGCCATCACTTTATCTGATGAGGAGTTGTCACCCGAAGGTCGCAAACATGGGCGCTCACTAAACATAGTTGTCCGTTATGAGAATTTCAAAGTTCCACTCGTACTCATAGACAATGAATTAAGCTTAAATGTTTGCCCTTTGAGGACTGCCGAACGTTTGGGGATAAAACCATGTTCCTTTCGACTCAGTACTATGAGCGTTCGAGCCTTCGATAACTCCCAGAGGCAAGTCAAGGCAGAAATGACATTGAGATACAAATTGGACCTAACATGACACTTGTCACGTTCCAGGTCATTGACATCCCTGCTCATTTAACCTTCTGTTGGGATGGCCATGGATCTATGCTGTTGGAGCCATCCCATCTACCCTCCATCAAAGGGTTAAATTCCCTTCGAAAAATCGAATCATCTTAGTACTGGCTGAGCCAAAAATCATCCTATCGGTGACGGTCAATATCCCAGAAACTGACATCCCGGTGATTGACATTCAGCACGCAGAGGGTGACATATTGTATCACAGTTTCGAGTTTGAAATTGTGAACTTAATCGCCAATCCACGACCTCTCGCTGCTGAATATGTCATTCCCCTACTGAGCGATTAATTTTGAACTACCGAACTGAATTCCATGAGAAAGGTATAACAGTAAAGCCAGCACGCGCCAACGTACAGAGACAGGGACTGGGATATCAACCGACACCAGAAGATCAAGCCGAAAGGCCGAAAAAGGGGCAGCCATTCAAGTACACACCTATCAAGTTCGTCAGGGCTGGGACAGTTTGTGGGGACACGATGATCTCCCTTGAGGACCACCTCCAACGGCTCAAACTCACGGAACATTCTAGCTAGGAGTCCATCTGGCCACCAATAAGGTGGGACAAGATCCTCAGGGCATCAAAAGCACCCCCTATGCTAGGGGCAGAATCCCCAGACCCATCATAAGAGGCTAGAGGTATGGAAGCAGAGCCACCTACAGATGGTCCAAGACCAGAGGTGCCCCTTTCAAAGGATACAGGTAAGAACGGGGAGATACCTACCTCCACCCACAATCAGGGAGTAAGATCCCCGTCAACAACTCAGCAGCGCAAAGGGCCGAAGCAGCCCATTCATTGGATAAACAAAGGGAAGTGGCCCTCCGTAGATTGGACAAACATTAAGGTCCCGTCACAAGATGAACCTGAGCAGCCAGAAGAGCTCCAACTTCTGGGCGAAGAAATCGAATCGGATTCCGACTCCGAGCCCAGTCCGACAACATCATGGTCATCAAGACAGATGACTCACAGGAACATACAAAGTAGAACAACATGATCGAAAGGAGGAAAGAACCAGGATGTACAACTATCCCCCTAACGATCGAGTCAGCCGGTAAACCATCCATGGATACCAACCTAAAAAAAATGCCAATGTAAATAGTAGTTGGTACCCCGATTTAGGACGGGACCAATCATGGTTCGCAACACTGTCCTGTTCGGGACCCCTTGGCGACACAAAAAAATCAGAAAATTTTAAAAATACAAAAACATCACATATTCCAAAAAGTACAAAAAAAATCAAATATTCCTTAAAATCACAAAACATCAGAAAATCCCCAAAATACAAAAAAATAGAAAAATTTTCAAAAATCACCGTGCCAAACACTTCACACACAGTGCCAAGTTCAAAGTCGACTCATACGATTTTGATCTGGAGTAGGACTTCGAACTCATGGATTTGGATGAAGCCCTAGATGAGGGAAATGATGATACAACTCTCGGACTCGAGGACTCTTTTGAAAAGTTTGAAACAAAGGCCAACATTGTGATAGACAATTCCGAAGTTGTAAACTTGGGATCAGCGGAACTCCCTAGAGAAGTGCACATCGGTAGATCACTATCCCCGGAGTACAAGCAAAAGATGATGGAATTCCTGAGACCGAGGTTATCCAACTTTGCACTCTCTTACGAATACATGACAGGGCTCGATGAAGACTTGGTGGTACACCATCTACTAACAAAGTCAGACATGAAGCCTGTCAAGAAAAAGCTGCGAAGAATGAAGCCAAAATAGGCCCTGAAAGTCCGTGATGAAGTCATCAAGCAATAGAATGCGAGATTCCTGGTAGTCTCCAACTACCCGGAATAGCTCGCAAATATCGTACCAGTTCTAAAAAAGGACGGCAAAGTCAGAATGTGCATTGACTTTAGGGACCTCAACAAAGCAAGTCCTAAAGATGATTTTCCTCTGCCTCATATCGATACGCTGGTAGATAATACTACGGGACACAAAATCTACTCCTTCATGGATGGTTTTTCCGGTTACAACCAGATCAAGATGGCCATTGAAGATCGAGAGAAGACTTCCTTCATCACACCATGGGGAACTTTCTGCTACCGGGTTATGCCCTTTGGGTTAAAGAACGCATGAGTTACATATCAGCGAGCCATGACCGCCTTATTCCTAGACATGATAAATAAGGAAATGGAGGTCTATGTAGACAATATGATTGTCAAATCTTGCACAATCAAAGAACATTTCGAAGACCTCAAGAAGCTCTTCGATAGGCTGGATAAATTCAAGTTCCGCATCAACCCGCAAAAATGTGTCTTCGGTGCAACCGGAGGCAAGCTGTTAGGTTTCATGTCAGCGAAGATGGTATCCGGGTGGACGAAACCAAGACTAAGGCAATCATCGAAATGCCACCGCCCAAGACTAAAAAAGAAATTCGGGGCTTCCTCGGACGGATCCAGTATATCATCCAATTCATCGCACAGCTCACTCGAGTCTGTGAGCCCATATTCAAGCTTCTGCAGAAAAACTTGCCAAAGGAATGGAATGACGACTGTCAAGCGGCCTTCGACAGGATCAAGAAGTACCTACTAAATCCTCCAGTGTTCATGTCACCTGCTCCGGGTAGACCGTTACTGCTGTATATCTCAGTCGTAACAGAAGCAATTTGATGCGTCCTCGACTAACACGATGACACAGGAAGAAAGGAGCAAGCGATCTACTACGTAAGCCGACGTTTCACAAGCTATGAAGCCAAGTATTCCAGCTTAGAGAAAACATGACTCGCCCTAGTTTGGCCAACACAACGATTACGACAGTATATAATCGCTCACCCAATTCTTCTGCTTGCTCGTATGGACCCATTGAAATACTCGTTCGAGAAACTAGCACTAATAGGCAAGATTGCAAAATGGCAACTTTGCTTTCGGAGTTCGATATCACATATGTCACTCAGAAAGCAATCAAGGGGCAAGCACTGGCCGATCACCTAGCAGCACACACTCTACTTGATTACCAACCACTGAAGACCTTCTTCCCTGATGAGGACATCCTCCTGATTGAGGAAGGAGAAGAAAGAAAGGCGAGGGAGTGGACGCTCTTCTTTGATGGGGCTGCAAATTCAAAAGGAAGTGGAGTAGGTGTCATACTCTACTCTCCCGATGACGTTCCAGTTCCTATATCCAGGCGACTTGCATTCCAGTGCACTAACAACGTAGTTTAATATGAGGCATGTATTGTGGGTTTGAGAGAAGCCATCATCCTCAACATAAAGAAGTTGCAAGTCTTCGACGATTCACAGGTCATTATCAATCAAACAAATGGCGACTAGAAGACTAAGGATGAAAAGCTAATCCCTTATCACGTCTATATGGAGAATCTAACCGAGGAGTTCGAAGAGATCACATTCTCTTACATGCCTTGAACCAAGAACCAATTTCGCGGATGCCTTGGAAACTCTCGCCTCGATGCTGGAAATCCTAAAAGGACCTGCTGAATGGGAACTTACCGTCGAGCTTCAGGGGGAACCCGCATTTTGCTTGCAGATAAATGAAGCTAAAACTCCCTCGAATGATCGACCATGGTACGCAGACATCAAGGAATACCTCGAGCATCAAAAGTACCCAGAAGGAGCAACATCAACCGATCGTCGTACTATTCAGCGGCTAACAGCCCAGTTCACGATCACAGGGGGTATACTTTACAAGCGATCCTTCAACCGGATGTGTGCCTCAACCGGATGTGTGCAAGCTCGTCACAGGTAAAACTAAAGCCTCACATCCCATGACCCAAAACACCAGGTAAAGAAAGCCCTTAAAAACAAGCTAGAAATCATAGGGTTTTAAGGTGAGAAAACTTTTTTCAAAATAGGAAAATCTCTAAGTTTTTCTCGCCTTGTCGATTTTATCGAAACACCCTCGATATGATCGATCTGCACTGTCGATGTCCTCATACCTTAACAATATTATCGATGAGATGACCAAAAGTGTCCAGCAAATAAAATATTCATTTGGACAGATTTATCGATGTATCGATACACATATCGATATCATCGATATAAGCACTAAATATGTCTAGCAACTTCACAACATATCTGGACGAATTATCGATGTATCGATACACCTATCGATATCATCGATATTCAAATCTCGAGTCCATCGAGAGTGGCTCGATAAGATCGACAGGAAGATTTCCTGCGCCCCTATTTTTTAATGAAAATCTCAAAAACCTTCGATATATCGATGCTCTTCCGATATGATCTGAAATCAAATATCGATAACATCGGAAGTCCATCGATGATATCGATCGAGGGCGTGCATTTCTTACAGCAGATATTTCAGGTCGTTTTTAACTATGATCGGGGGCCCTTCGAGAGAATCGATATTCAAATATCGATGATATCGACACCAGGTCGATTGCATCGAACAAGGTCATAAACTGTCCAGCAAACTCAAAGATAAATCAGTTGGATTTATCGATGCCACGACTCTGATCTCGATATCATGGACATTTAAATTCTGATGATCTCGATGGATCCCCGATCATTCATGAAAACCTGAAATATTTCAAAGTCAAGTCTCTCTCATTTTTCAAAGTGTCGATGGATCGAACCTGTCATCGATGGAATCGGAGTTCGAAATCCGATGACATCGACAATAGTTTCGATTCATCGACCAATTGGCAAAGAGTTTCAAAAGCGTATGACATTGAGTCTGAGTCATCGAGCAGACCATCGATGCTATCGAGAGTATACGCTCGATGATATCGAACCTGCTCGATGATATCGAACTCTGTCATAAATGTGACCGTTTTATATCCGTTGGAACTTTTTACCTATATATAAAGGACTTGTCTTTTGTTGCTGTGAGAGAAAGAAGAGAGAGCTTTTGTATATTTCAACTTTCATCTTATATCCAAAGCCCTTTCTCTCAAGGGAGTTCATCCTCCAATCCACCCTCACCATTGACATTCAATAGAGTGGATTGGGGAATGAACTTCCGCATTCAAGGATCCTCCAGCTACTACCTTAATGCCAAATCATTAAGCTGGGATGCCTTGAATGCTTAGATGATTGAAACTACTCTATCTTCCTTATAGGAAAATCTTTAGAGAGTAGGATTCCATCATAACCTTGACCCAACCCGAAGCCGAATATTGGTACATCATTTTGTGTTGCGGATCAAGGGAGCAGAAGACTCTTCGTCAACAAGGAGGAGGAGATCTTCGGCATTGTGCTATACAGGACTCATCAGCTTATTTGTAAGTATCCAGAGTCCAAGAGGACACTTGTGATCATTACTTTCTAGGATTGGGTCTTAAGTGGTTCTCACCCTTTGAAGTCCTCAAGGAGGCCTCCGGCGGGAGTGTACGTGGTGGGTGCGTTGTGTGGACCCTTGCTCTGTGGAGAGCATAAACATCTGGTTTGGAGTGAACCAGTAAAACTCTGGGTTTTAGGTGAACCGGGTAAAACCTTAGGGTTTGATGTCAACTGTGTAGAAACCTCCAGTAGGGTCTTATGAAAGATCCTTGGCCAGTGTGCCTAAAAGTGGGTGCGTTGTGTTGACCCTTGCTCGTGAGAGCATAAACAGTCAGCCTCAGTGTAGGTTGTAAAGGCTGAAGGTGAACCTAATTTAAAACCTTAGGTTAGAGGTGAACCATTGCGAAACCTCCTTAGTGAAATCCGGTACACTTAAGGGATGAGTGCGGTTACCGAGAATGGAGTAGACTTATCGTCGAACCACTATAAAAATGACTGTGTTTGAGATTGTTACTTTGATTGAGTGATTTACTTTAATACTTCCATATTTGAATATCTGATCACTTCTCACACACCTACACAGTCATATCCATCATGAACTAGATTGCATATTGTTTACTCCTTAAGCAGTTTGTGATTGGATCCTCTACCAGGCTTGGAAGCCAGTAGAGTTACATTTGGGTAATCCCGAGAATTGCATGATCATAGGATTAGTGAAGTAGGATTTTTAAATAAATCATAAAAACTTTAAAAAGTCTTATTCACCCCCCTCTAGGATATATTGGCATATTCCTTCTTCAACTAGTGCGGTTTTTACCACCATTTCAATTGGTATCAGAGCGGGTCTCTCTTTAAGGGCTTCACTGCCTAGAGAGTGATCTTGACTGAAGTTGGGAATATGGCCAAAGGAGAGGGCTCATCAGTCACTAGACCTCCAGTATTTGATGGCTCAAACTATGCATACTGGAAGGATAGGATGCATTACTTTCTGAGATCTTTGGATCATGACGTTTGGGATATAGTTGAAAGCGGATACGTGCCACCAACTTAACAAATCATACATCACAGTGGCACAACAATCACAAAGCCCAAACCCAAAGAAAAGTGGACAGCATTCGACAAAGAAAGGCAAACATCTGAAGCCAAGGCTATGAATGCTATCTGCTGTGCCGTGTCCCAGGATATATTCAATCAGATAAGTATCCAAGGAAGCATGAGATTTATTGGAAACAACCCATGAAGGCACAAGCATTGTGAAGCGATCCAAACTTCAACTCCTGACTTCACAGTTCGAAAGTCTCAGAATGGAAGAGCATGAGACATTTATGGAGTTTTTCACAAAGTTAAATATAATTTGCAACTCCATGGGTGGATTGAGAGAGAAAGTTCCAGTACCGAAAATTTGTAGGAAAATTCTAAGATCCCTACCGGAACGATTTAGTCCCAAGGTTACAACAATTGAAGAGTGTAGGAACATAGATGAAATGAAAGTAGAAGAACTGGTAGGTTCCCCACAAACTTTTGAACTACACTTCAAACAATCCCAAAAATCCAAAAACACTGTCCTAAAAACTTCAAAGAAAAGAATTCATGAGGACAGTGAGAGTGAAAAAGAAGATGAAGATGAGGAAGTGGCTTTGCTGGCACAAAAATTCAGAAGATTCTTTCAGAAGAATCGCAGCCGTCCTTCTAAAGGAAGAAAGGTGAACAACAAACTTCCTACAGGCAAATTTGGTAAAAGAACCAAAGAACCACAATGTTATGCCTGTTAGGAGTATGGACACCTATCAACTGAATGCCCAAATAAAAAAACTAAGGGCAAAACAATGGCCGCCACGTGGGATGATACTGAGGAGTCAAATTCAGAATCCAGTGACTCAGAAAGCAATGGAGATCATTGAAAATACTCATGGTCTCCACTGCTTCAATCATTCCCACCAAATCAGAGAACGAGAACGAACAGCTAGCCACGGAATCATCTTCATCCGACCATGGAAAAGAAGAAGAAGAAATAAAAAAGGATAAACTGCAAGATGCTTATAATCAACTCTATATTCATAGCATCAATATCCTGAAGAGACTCGGAATAGCAGAAAATAAAAGTAAGTTGCCGCAGAAAGATTTAGATAAAGCATTGGAAATCAACACAATTAATAAATGATCTGCAGCAATATCATATGGATAATGATAAACTTGAACGAGTTAATACTTTTCTTAAAAACGAGTCTGATAAATTGAACAAACAGGTTGAACTGCTAGAAAATACAAATAGACTTCTTTATAATGAAAATCATACACACCTGTTTGATCTAGAAGAATCCAAGAAAATGGCCAAGATTAACTACAAGTTTTCCCAGAGTGGCGAAAAGCTAGAAAAACTGTTAAGAATGGGAATACCTGGAAAGGATAAAAGCGGCTTAGGATTTGAAAAATTTAAGCCAAAGGCTGGAAATGCAGCACCTAGAACTGAAAATCTATTGCTTCTGCGAGTAAAACCAGCACAACTCCAGTATGTCATTTGTGTGGTGATTCAGGTCATTATAAGGATGAATGCATAACACCTAGGAGGACTAAAACTAGCTCTGGTCAGAATCATGGTAACAAATTATTAACCAGAGAAGTACGGAACTTTAAAAGTCCTCTCAAGGATATGGAGAGAAGCAATGCCCTTGCATCACCACTCAAATTGATTAACAAGATGAAATGGATAAGGAAGAATTAGTTCAGAATGAGCATCAAAGATATGAACATGTGCCAAAATGAGGATTTTTCTTTCTGAGTTTAAAAAGATATATCTGAGGTTTCTTGCCTCAATTTTTTTGTATAAACATTCAAATGTTTATAATTTTGGTGTGTACAGTGTGTGTACATAGGTTTTGTTGAGTATACTGATGATAGAAATACAAAAAGTATACTTGGAAAGGCGTCTGAATGCTGAAAATTGAAAAACATTTACATCTACTATGTCTGCCGAGTTTTCATAAGCATTCTCGATCAAATCGATAAAGGGACGATATTATCGACATCTCTTCAGAATTTGAAAAGTCACTTAATCGAGATTATGATCGATGCTATCATCAATAACATCGTATGAGGATCATCGATATAATCAAAAGAAAGTTCGATCAAATCGATGACCACCGCTTGATAAAAAGACGGTCGAGTGAAAAGACTTTCATTTTGTTCAAGAAAGAGTTTTCCAATTTTTTTCTTTCAAACTCTCGACTGAAAGGTCTTTGGTGGGTCCCAGAAGGTACTCAGAAACTGGTACAATCTTTTCATCTCTTTCTTTCCAAATCTTGCCTTTTTGGTCCAACACTCCTTGTTGAAGGATTTTGTCTTCTTTTCCCAAGCTTTCAAAATTGTTTTGTCCGGATGGGTAAAGACAAAGGAAAAGCATCCAGACAGGGGGAGTCTTCGAGATCCGTCCAACAAAAGGTGCTTGCTTCAAGAGCAAGGGCAAGGGACCCGAACCGTGGGACCCCCACAAGGCAACGCTCGAGACGTGGCGAGTCTCATTCTGAGGCGCGGGCTCCTCCACCTGTGCAGGCTAATCCGGTCTTAGTAAAATTTGCAAGGAGAAAGGTATTCCCGAAAGAAAAGTCGACAGAAGCTGCTTGATTTCATATAATCTGGAACCTCTATTTGCCGCCATAAATTGGTTACCAGTTCTCGACTTTAGAGGATCATATCAGCTTGAACGAACTTACTAATTCTTTGCTGCTTGCCATTCTCTGACATCTAATCCTCCCTCCATCTCCGTAACTGTAGATGGTGATGATGTACCGATCACTCCAGGGTCTGTTGCAGGAATATTCAATCTTATCCTATCTCCTGTAGGAATCCCCGATATGGACATGGAAGATCCTGAAGTTCGGTCCAAGGTCACTAAATTTCTTTGCCATAATCGTGATGTCGAGTGGTACCAAGGAAATGCTTTGAAAGCCAAGTTCATGGAACCACGTTATCGAGTCCTGCATGGTATTCTTGCTTCGAATATTTACTCTAGAGTATCCAACAGAGCTGACCTCACTGGCTTCATGACTATGATAATCTATTCAATCGCCTCTGGGGTCAAGATCTGTCTGCCTACCCTGATTATGTATCAATTGGTGTATGCTTATCATAGGGCTAGGGAAATTCTCCTACCATATCCCTGGATCATCAATACAATCTGTAATGCCATAGGATTCCCAACTACAAATGATCCTGAACTTCCTCTTTAAACCTTCAATAAAAACAACATCCGAAGGATGGATCTGGTGTTTCACAAGTACCCTGAGAAGTCCTTGGAGGAAGGAGTCCAAGTTGAGGGAGAAGGTATAGGGCTGGTGACACTCCTATGGGAATGACCGAAGTTACCGGAGAAGATGCTTCTAGACCTCAACATACTCCATCAACATCAACACCCGGGCATGCAAAGAGGTTTAAGCTTCATCAAGACAAGCTTGGGGCCATTCAACATGATGTCTCTCAGCTCAGGGAGTCAATGAATGAGAGATTTACTGTCCTGGAACGGATGGTGCTAAGTGTGCAACAAACCATCCAACAGTTGGTGGATGTGATGACTTGTCGCCGGGACGACACAGCACCATCCCACTCTGCTCCATGATGATGATCACCACTTGCTATCACATACACCCCACTCTTATCTCTACGTACGAACATTAGTATCTTTTTGAATGTTCTATGCCTTCATGAGTGTATGTGATAACTAACTAATTTGGAGATTTTTTTTTTAGGTCATTGTACATGTCCATGGTTGGACTGAATTTTTTTGGAACTTTGTTTAGGTGAATATACTATTAATCTACTGCTGTCTGTGGTAGTATATGTTTGGATATTTTGGATTATGGTTGAATATAATTCTATCTTTTATCGCCATAATTAATTTTTCTGATCCCCTGGTTTATCAAAGTTTCTGTTATGGATTGCATGTGATTGAAAACTGCTATATAACTGCTCTAAAATGCATTCATAAATTTTGAAATTGATGTTTGTTTAAATTGCGTTAACTATTATACATCACTTGATCTGCCTCTACCTAATTGGTTCTCCTAAGCAATTCACTCTTCAGTCATTATCACCTGAGATATCTTCGTCAATGACTAACAAAAAGGGGGAGAACATTTGCAAACACCCCGAATGGAAAATTGTGTATCTATCTATGTTGTTGCAGGTGTTAGGGGGAGCAGCTGCATCAAGCGAGTTGGAGTTTACAAGTCGGGGGGAGCAGATACTGGTTGTGTACATAGGCTAGAATATTGTAAAATTGTGTAAAAACATGTACACACAATTTAGGGTGTATCTGTCTAGAAGAGTTCTAGGGTGTTTTGGGATTTTGTCAGGTAATTGACAAAGGGGGAGATTGAAAGTGCCCTGGTTTGTCAAGTTATGTGTATGTTGAGTCAGAGTGTCTACAGAGCCTGCAAGGAAGATTAATTCAAGCGTCTGCCTCAACCGGATGTGTGCAAGCTCGTCACAGGTAAAACTAAAGCCTCACATCCCATGACCCAAAACACCAGGTAAAGAAAACCCTTAAAAACAAGCTAGAAATCATAGGGTTTTAAGGTGAGAAAACTTTTTTCAAAATAGGAAAATCTCTAAGTTTTTCTCGCCTTGTCAATTTTATCGGAACACCCTCGATATGATCGACCTGCACTGTCGATGTCCTCGATACCTTAACGATATTATCGATGAGAGGACCAAAAGTGTCCAGCAAATAAAATATTCATCTGGACAGATTTATCGATGTATCGATACACATATCGATATCATCGATATAAGCACTAAATATGTCCAGCAACTTCACAACATATCTGGACGAATTATCGATGTATCGATACACCTATCCATATCATCGATATTCAAATCTCGAGTCCATCGAGAGTGGCTCGATAAGATCGACAGGCAGATTTCCGGCGCCCCTGTTTTTTAATGAAAATCTCAAAAACCTTCGATATATCGATGCTCTTCCTATATGATCTGAAATCAAATATCGATAACATCGGAAGTTCATCAATGATATCGATCGAGGGCGCGCATTTCTTACAGCAGATATTTCAGGTCATTTTTAACTATGATCGGGGGCCCTTTGATAGAATCAATATTCAAATATCGATGGTATCGACGCCAGGTCGATTGCATCGAACAAGGTCATAAAATGTCCAGCAAACTCAAAGATAAATCAGTTGGATTTTTTGATGCTTCGACTCTGATCTCGATATCATAGACATTTAAATTCTGATGATCTCGATGGATCCCCGATCATTCATGAAAACCTGAAATATTTCAAAGTCAAGTCTCTCTCATTTTTCAAGTGTCGATGGATCGAACCTGTCATCGATGGAATCGGAGTTCAAAATCCGATGACATCAACAATAGTTTTGATTCATCTACCAATTGGCAAAGAGTTTCAAAAGCGTATGACATTGAGTCCGAGTCATCGAGCAGACCATCGATGCTATCGAGAGTATACGCTCGATGATATCGAACCTGCTCGATGATATCGAACTCTGTCATAAATGTGATCGTTTTATATCCGTTGGAACTTTTTGCCTATATATAGAGGACTTGTCTTTTGTTGCTGTGAGAGAAAGAAGAGAGAGCTTTTGTATGTTTCAACTTACATCTTATATCCAAAGCCCTTTCTCTCAAGGGAGTTCATCCTCCAATCCACCCTCACCATTGACGTTCAATAAAGTAGATTGGGGAATAAACTTCTGCATTCCAGGATCCTCCAGCTACTACCTTAATGGCAAATCATTAAGCTGGGATGCCTTGAATGCCTAGATGATTGGAACTACTCTATCTTCCTTATAGGAAAATCTTTAGAGAGTAGGATTCATCATAACCTTGACCCAACCCGAAGCCAAATATTGGTACATCATTTTGTGTTGCGGATCAAGGGAGCAGAAGACTCTTTGTCAATAAGGAGGAGGAGATCTTCGGCATTGTGCTAAACGAGACTCATCAGCTTATTTGTAAGTATCCAGAGTCGAAGAGGACACTTGTGATCATTACTTTTTAGGATTGGGTCTTAAGTGGTTCTCACCCTTTGAAGTCCTCAAGGAGGCCTCCGGCGGGAGTGTACGTGGTGGGTGCGTTGTGTGGACCCTTGCTCTGTGGAGAGCATAAACATGTGGTTTGGAGTGAACCAGTAAAACTCTGGGTTTTAGGTGAACCGGGTAAAACCTTAGGGTTTGATGTCAACCGTGTAGAAACCTCCAGTAGGGTCTTATAGAAGATCCTTGGCCAGTGTGCCTAAAAGTGGGTGCGTTGTGTTGACCCTTGCTTGTGAGAGCATAAACAGTCAGCCTCAGTGTAGGTTGTAAAGGTTGAAGGTGAACCTGATTTAAAACCTTAGGTTAGAGGTGAACCATTGCGAAACCTCCTTAGTGAAATCTGGTATACTCAAGGGATGAGTGCGGTTACCGGGTTGGAGTAGACTTATCGTCGAACCACTATAAAAATGACTGTGTTTGAGATTGTTATTTTGATTGAGTGATTTACTTTAATACTTTCATAATTGAATATCTGATCACTCCTCACACATCTACACAGTCATATCTATCATGAACTAGATTACATATTGTTTACTCCTTAAGCAGTTTGTGATTGGATCCTCTACCAGGCTTGGAAGCTAGTAGAGTTACATTTGAGTAATCTCGAGAATTGCATGATCATAGGATTAGTGAAGTAGGATTTTTAAATAAATCATAAAAACTTTAAAAAGTCATATTCACTCCCCTCTAGGATATATTGGCATATTCATTCTTCAACTAGTGCGGTCTTTACCGCCATTTCAGAAGCTATAAACAAGACTATCATCCGCATACTGGAGAAAATGGTGAAGACATATCGCGATTGGTCGGAGATGCTTCCTTACGCACTCTGGGCCTATCGGATGTTTGTATGGTCTGCTACAAGCGCAACTCCATATGAGCTCGCATACGGAATGGAAGCAGTGCTACCAGTCGAGATCGAAATCCCATCACTTCGGATATTGCTAGAAAGCCAAGTCGAGGAAGGCGAGTGGCAACAAGCAAGGTATGATCAACTGCATCTGAAAGATGAAAAGCGCATGCGTGCACTAAGCCACTCCCAATGTTACCAAAGAAGGATTGCTCGGGCCTACAACAAGAGGGTCCGGAAGAGAAGTTTCAAAGTCGGCGACATGGTCATGAAGTGTATCTTACTGCCGCACTTACCAGACCCTAGAGGAAAGTTCAAACCCTCGTGGGATGGACCGCTGATCATTCGAGAAGTACTCCCAGGAGGTGCTCTTTGGCTCACCAATCTGAAAGGAGAAGATCTTCCCGAGCCCATCAACGCCGACAATGTGAAAATCTATCACGAGTAGCCATACCTAACTTTGTCAATGATTACAATCACTAAGCTGTACTCATTACTTCCTCCAACAAAAGCAAAAAATCTGCCTGTCATTTCTCCCACAAAAAAGAAAGAGAAAACAAAAAGCACAAAAAAGGAAGAAAAACCAAAAAAAAAAAAAACAAAAAAAAAAAAGGGAAAGCAAAATGGAGAAAGACAAGAAATCCAGAAAAGAAGATCAAGAAGGAAAAAGAAATAAGTCCATCTCGCATCCCCAAATAATCCGCTCAAAAGCAGCTTACGATTGTTAGTAAAGACAAGGACAGGAAGGTAACCAGTTGGCCGGCTATGAAGGAAGTCTCTTCGTCGCTCCCGGCACTCCAAAGTAAAAATAAAAAAAGAGAGAGAAAGGTATGCCTAAGCAGAAAGGGCGAGGTGAAAACCCGTAAGGGCGCCTCGAGTAAAAATAACAGGCATGTAACGGACTTGGTAAAAACCTAAAAAGGCACCAAGGGTAAAAACAGCACGGCTGCCAAGGGGCAGGCAAGATCAAAAGCCCGGGACATAGTGAAAATTCAAAAGGACGCTACGGGCAAAAATGATGGGAAGAGCTGGACGTAGTGAAAACCTGAAAGGGTGCTACAGGTAAAAATGACAATAAATAAAAAAAATAAAAATAAAAATGCAGGTACCGAAGAAGCCTAAGCAGCAAACACCACAACAAGATATAAGAAAAGATCAACTTCAGATCAGTACTCTATCAAACTCTGCTCAAATCCAAAGGACGCGATCCTAGGCACCCTCTCAGGGAGCCAAGATCCCAAGTGCACAATCTAGACTACTGCACATAACGTGGGCAGAGCCCAATAGTCTGATCCCAATAATCCAAAACACAAATCCAAACACAAGCAAGCACTGATAAATTTGACGCAAACAAAATCTTTCATTCCTTTAAAATCTTTTTACAAGTACATTGCTTTTCTTTTCTTCTTTCTTTTCTCAAAAAAAAAACAAACAAAAAATTTCATGCATACGGGACAAGCACCAAGTCGAAAACTGGAAAACCCAAGTAAGCTTCTATCCCTCGTACAACGACAGCCTTTGCCTGAGCCTCTCTATCTCCATGCACAAGTAGAAGACCTCACCCCTCTCCAGGCGATGCGCAACAAGAATGCTCTCATCATACCGCCTCCCCATATCTAGCCGACGGGCCATGTCCTCACAAGAATGGCGAAGAATGACGATCTTAGAGATAAGGTGGCCATGTGTCACAAGAAGAAAGGACGGATCAATGAATGGTTGCTCCTCAAATGCCTCCAAAGAATCATTAACACACGAGGAAGATAAAGCGGTGTCCTAACCATATCCCAATCAGCAACCTTGTCCGCCAAATGCCAGCTTGGAACCTAACGATAAAGTGACTGATCTACCACCCATCGCTGGTACGACACTGTGGCCAAGGGAGGAGCCCAAGACTCGAGCTCCAGAATCGTCGCATCCAAAGATCCCTGCCAGGAAATCCAGACTCGTCTATATAGAGCAGTCAAATCAGAAGGAAGAGGGGCTTGCCTAAATCCTGAAAAAGCGAAGTCCGGGATATCCTACCAGAAACCAAACTGATGAAGAAATTGCATGGGATGGTAAGAGCAGTACCCCCGAAGACCCAGCAACAGTAAAGGAGTGCGAGCTGCACTGCAAATCAATGGTGAGCGACAAAGCCAGGGAGCCTTCCAGCTAATCTCCCACCCTCACAACTGAGAGAGCATATGGCAATATAGCGACTCACTGGCCTCAACACCTGAAGGAAGGCTATTGAGTAACAGGGATAGCACATCACCACGACGAGAATCCGGCCATAAAAGCAGAGGAGTCAAATACAGGTGCTCCCACAACCACACCTGTAAGAAGGTACAAGTCAAGTTTAGATTGCAAACAGACAATTACACAAAGCAAAGAAAAGGAAAAGAGCAAAGAATACCTGAAGGAATGAGCAGTAACTCCAAAGGATGCGAGTGTGTCCGAGCGAACACTCAGTCAGGCCAAAAAAGAGCTCTGTCATCACCACAGAAATGATGCCCCTATGGAAAAGAACGGGGCAGAATACATCCAGTAGAACTACCAGCGATGACTGTCGCCAACCTGAGAAAAGTAGCTCAGCCAAGACACAGAATATCAATGATTTAAACACTGAAGCTGATGATCAAACCCAGGGCCTCCTCGGGCAGTGGAACAACGATCGTACAAAAGCTCAAAAGAAAGCTCACTGGCTTGACCCTCCGCAGTAGGAAAAGTAGCTGGAAACCTAAACCAAGAGATCAGGTCAGCAGGACAAACTAGTTCAGACGAAGGAATGTAAGGCTCCCGGGTAAGAGAAAGGCCCGATAAACGCGAAAAATCCTCCAATGATGGACCTAGCTCCAAATCATTGAATGAGAAGAGGTTCAACGCCGGAACCCAATCATACAATGTCGCGCTCAATAGTCGCCAATCCAGGCGAACTCGGTGGAAATGAAGAATCTCTTGGAAGCCCAAAGAACCTAGCTCGAAGACCTCAGACTCGGTCAAGTTCTCGATCCAGATGTGCAGTCGCTCAGAATAAGTGTCCCGTGGCTGCAATCTACAAGTCTGAATAGGCACACCCTCTACAATCTAGACCCTCGGGTCAACAGGAGAATCATAAAAAATGGGCATCCCCTCGTCCAACAGGTCTATCTCATGATGACGGAGGAAGCTGAACTCACCCATCGCAACCCGCAGAGTGTCCTAAAAAGATGCAACAGGCGGGCCCAAGCTGCCAACGATCGCCACATCAGGAGCAGTCTAAAATGAACAGGCCCCAGGAGCTGCGATGCATAAAGTATCCTAGTAGTTGACCGGACTGGTATCCTGATCCCTGACAACAGCTGACTGTCCCATCACTGCCTCAAAATCCGCATAAAAAATCTGACCCAAACCATCCATAAAAGTCCATCACCTGTCAGATCCAAACCATTCAAACTGCTACGGTAGGACCCATAACCCATCGGGACCCGATCCGTCCCATCCACACCATCCACCATCACCATACTATCATCCACACCGCCCATAACCATCGATCCACCGACCAAACCATCCGTCACCGTCATCGCACCATCCTCACCATCAAACCCATCCACCCTCGTCATGCCAACATCTACAAACCCTGGTGGCCCATCTGGTGTGGACCCATCAAACCTATCCAATCCGATCAATCCATCCTCATAACCACCATCAATGGAAGAAGGATCCATACCATAAATAAGATTTACCTCTACTAAAGGGCCCATTACTCCTCCACCAAACTCCATCAATGCATCTAAAAAGGGACTTTCACCACCATAAATAAAGGGCCCACCACCCATCTCCCCTTCATTCATGGATCCACCTCCATCATGGCTGGCCATAAAGGACAAAAGGAAGGAGATAAAGACAAAAGAAGAAGAGACAAAAAGAGAAGAAACAAGGGACAAAGGGAATGATCGGACGACCTGGGCAGAACAAGGATCTCTGGACAGAGGCTAGAGAATGTAAAGAGAAGAAGAGGACTCGCTGGAAGAAAAGATGGACGGAGGCGGTAGTTGGAGTACCGCTAGCGGTACTCGGAGTACCTTTGCGGGTACTGACACCTCTGAACCACTGCCGCACTTGACAAAATAGGCGAAACAGGCAAAAGTTAGGGGCGGTAGTCAGACTACTGCCCGGGCCCACAATCATCCATGGTCAACGATGGGTCCAATTTTGGGACCTTATGGGCCCATTTCATCTCCGGATAAAGGTACGGGCCGTCAACAACAATATTCGAAGGACCAAGGGCAAGGGAGAAAGGCATGAAAAGTTTTATATATATATATATATATATATATATATATATAAGCAAGGATTGTACAAGACAAGCATATAAGATCACTCGATACAAGAGATACTAGTCATCCTCGTCTCTACCCTTTCGACGGACGTGCGGACTCAAGATACCGCCATCAGCGAAGCGTGCGCCATCACCGGGAGCATAAGCAGGTTGCAATATGGGGCCGATACCATACTGCTCACACCAGGAGCTATACTCTCTCGTTGGGTTGACAAAGGCACTAGCGTCAAAACCCTCCAAAGCAGCAGCTAGCTCTCGTGCTGGCACTACCCCCAATTAGATGGTTCAGATGGTGGACTGAACGGGATGAGAGGACTCCCCTCCAACTATCAGAAAAGCCTCTCGCCAAGATACCATTTCGTCACCCGAGGGTGTAACGCCCTGAAACTCGGGGGTCGAGCATAAACTCAACTCCCGAGTTCCAACGCATCACTTATGCAACAAAATGAATGATGATTGAATGTTGTCTGCATTTGAGCATTGAACATGAGTGAGATTAAGCCAAAACAACATATCATACTCCAGAGACAGTTAAATTGCAAGCGGAAGACTGTGATAGATATATAAAATATAAAAACAGTGGTGAGTCTCCAGAGTGTGATAATGTTACCAGGTTAATGAATTACCAGTACAATTTCAAATTATACCAAAGGTGTAGTGTCATCTAGTCAACATCTTTGTAATCCCGTCGATCAAAACACGGCTCACTTGAAGCCGTCATCATAACATATACGAACAAGCATCATTGTCATCATAAAGGTCCGGCTCTGCCTCAAGAGTAGCGTCTCATCTGCAATCAGACAAAGTCTGGTGGGTGTTCGGAACACTGTCCCGTAACGTGGGAGTGAGTAACTAACTCAGTGGAACAATAAAGCATAGGTTAACATGTTATCAATTCGGTCAAGCAGTAATGATAAAGCAGTACAATCAAACAATTCTAAATACTCTTGTTAATGCAAGTATGAATGCAGTCATGATGTATGCCCTCACCACACACACCCTCGTGCGACAACATCTTACGTTCGCGACATGCTTGCATTCCTCAGTGCTCCACATCTTCCAAGCACATGCAATGCATGATGAGCATGATTACCGAGTTGTTATTAGTCCATTTCAAACAGCAGGATTGAGAAACTAAGGTACCTCCCTTGTATCATTCCCAAACATGATCTATTCTAGGGTCGTCAGTCCTAGTTAATCTCAGACGATGGTATGTTTTCTAGGTCACTGCAAAGGCTGCCAGGGTTGTTACGTACAAAGGTTACACCACTCCCCATCACCTTTTTAACGATTCATCACTACACAGATACAGGCCTAGTTTCATACTCTATACACTGCGGCAAAACTCGTCGCCTCACCGCAATTCAGAGTATGCTCGAGGTCACTCCACTAATGTCCTACCAACTGGCAGTCTATTTTCAAAGCCCGACCAGTCCACTTTTTGATAATGGGACCCGAATGCAACCCGACTGAGGACCACAGCCAGGCTACGCCAGTATAGGCCGACAACTCGAATATTGTGACCCATACCACCATAATCGGCTCACGAGTCTGGTTGCTCAATAGTCACTACGGGGAGGCACATGGCCCCAGCGTAGGCCGACAGCTCGACCAGGTGTCTCATACCGCCATGCCCGGCTCATGAGTCTTAGCGGATCGAGGTACCATGGTTAATGGGATTTCACTGGTAAGTTTGGTACCCTAGGTTCAAGCAGTAGCGACCAAACATGGTGAACATACATTAGACAGATCGGGTTACTTGGCGAGATTGGCTAGCTCGAGTGCACAACAAGTTGAACGATATGAAGCGCATAAGCACTTCGTGTGGCCAACCACTATCGCCAACCAAAGTACGACTCGGGTTCATCGAACACATCTCACGTGGTAAATGAATCTCAGCCACGTATTCATTTTCGTTACGAATTGTCTGGACTATAATCATAGCCCCAATTACATTCAATTGCAGATAGTTAAAGCAGTACTGAATCATGATTCAAATCATACAACCAAAGTCTGATATTATCCGTTTAGGGCTGTCAGGGCTGTTGCACGCACTCGTTGCTCCACTCCCCCATCACCCATGACGGATCATACAACGTAGACATGAATTTAAACATATGTATTACATAGATAAAATCATACAATCAGTTGAGCATGTTATGAAGCACAACACAAGCATGATTTTGTACATATTAAATTCCTAATCACACAGCTATCCAAGGAAATCATACACATAGTTAAAGGAGTTGAGAATCATATCTCAACACCCTTATATATTACAATTTACTAACTACTACTCATTCAGACATTTCAACAAACACTTTAGACTACATACATCAACATACATGACATATGTTGATCACATAGGTATTAGGCCAAATCCTTTCACTAGGGAGTTACCCCAATCATAACACGAATACACCCACGACGGATAGTCATGGCAAGCAGGAATCCAAGTTCCATATTCATTCAGTCATTTCCACAAACACTTGGGCCACACATTTTAATATAAGTAATGTATATTGGCCGTGGCGTGATTTAGGGCAAATCCTTTCGTCAAAGGGGTATCGCCAATACAAAAATCATAAATCCATGACAATTAGTCATGGCGAGTACGAATGAGAATTCTATACTCATTTGGTCATTTTCACAAACACTTAGAATACACTATTTTAACATACATAGTGTATATTAGCAAAAACATGTATTAGGGTGAACCCTTTCTCCAAACAAGTATTTTATCCATATATAATATATTAATACAACAATTAATCATGGAAAACACATTTCCAAAATTTATACATATACGGTACTTTCTACAGATACCTAGAGTATGTAAAATTCCATATTCTTCATCTTTAATCGAAACGGAAAACAGACAGCACTTTGTACATGTGCAATTGCATGCAGATCATGAATCTATCATTATCTGGCATTGAAAGCATTGAAAACCATAACCTATACACCTAAAGTCTGCACCTTTTATCGTAGAATCGTGACAAATCAGGTAGGTTTGATAAGCTTTCGTATACGACAGTTTAGTAACCTATAGAGCGAAATAGGTTAGCTATTTCATAACCTACAACTATCAAAACCCCAAAACAGATTAGGGTTAGGGTTTCTTACCTAGAAACGGAGCTGGAATTACCGGGAAAGCGATTAGAACGGAGTGGTGGAGCTCGTGGAGCGGCAGGGAAGCATGGCAGGGAGATTCTCCCACATCTCCCACACTTTCTCTCTCTTTTCTCTCTTCTCTCTCTAGGGTTTCTCTCAAATTCGTATGGCTGTGAGAGAGAGGTTTCTACGGTCCTTATATAGCCTAAAAACTCACCAAATTAGACTTCTGGACAAGGTTTACTTAGGTTATAACCAAAGCGGACCTTTTTCAGTTCAACGGAGGACTTCTGGCGGGTCTCCTTGAGCCAAAGGTCGGACTTAAGATCACTAACACTGGATCTACATTTAGTTAAGTTTTCGTTTCAGTCGGGATTCCAGATCGCAAATGGCGGACCAGTTTCAATTCAACGGTCAGCGGATCTCGATCGGAGATTCTGAGTACATGGATATGTGTATGAAATTTCTCCTGATCCGAGGGTGTAATTTGGTCTGATTCCGACGGTCAGGTTGCTTAAAACTGATCTGCAAGCGAGAGGTGCCAGATTACTATTTGAGATATTTATTTTGGATTTAATTTAGAATTATTTTCACATTTCTCACACTCCCCGCTCCGAGCTCAAGCGAATTTCACTAGGACACTATCTGGATTTGATTTTCGAGATCGTTGTCAAGCCTAGCAAGGCGGTCCTAATTCCTTAACTTCGTGTTAATCAGACTTCCGACGTGCGGTCTAGATCTGGTATGGAGTTTCGAGATGCTCCCGAGAGCAGCCGGGTAATGAGATTGATCATAGATTTTAGGGTACCCTAGCGTCAATGATTTTACAAGTTTTGGGTCTTGCAGATCGTATTTAAAGTGATTGGTACTAATTTCACAGGCACTCTAGTTTCACACTGGCTAATTCTTGCCTAATTTCTCAAAGATTTAGTCCTGAGTAATTTCCGTCTGAGGTAGTACCTGGGCCTTTGTAGTTTGTATATAAAGTGATCCAAGTTATACTACTTAGCTAGTTTAATATAGCGTCTAGGGCGAAAGTACTTAGAAAAATTAAAAGAACAAGGTGGTGAAGGGTGGGATTTGTAAGGAAATGGGTTAAAGAGCGATTTTAGACTGTGGGATTCAGTTCTGACAAGTTAATAAGGTGTTAGGAGCGACCCTTTGCCTAAGGACGTCTAATCCCAGGTTGGCAAAAATCCGGGATGTTACAGAGGGTCCTCCAGGATACAACGCCGCATTAAGGCTTGGAAAGCCTCCTGGGCAGTAGGAGAAAGGGCCGCGTTCGACCGAAGATATGGCCGAGTATGAAACTACACAAATAGAAGGACATACATGAAGTACATTGCGAAAACAACACAAGGCAACATGGAACAAGGAAATTACTTACATCATTAGGAATCAGGGCATCAATGTTCGACCTCCAGACGAGATCAGAAAACATGCGTGTACGGCTACGGTTATCCTTGTACCACAGCATCATGCGAGGAAAAGGAGGAGAATGATCAATCAGGGTGGGCACCAAGTGAGGGAAATGGTCGAAGAAGCACACCTGCATGTGGTCATAGTCAACGGTTGATTTTGATCATCCTGAAAGCTGACAAATGTAAGGGGGACAAATCCAGGGGATACCTCAACGACTGGATAGAAGCCTGTCAAAGATCTGCTATCGCAACGGCTGCCTTGTCCAGGCCTTCGTACAAATGAGCAAGAAGAGCTGCATTCCAATTGTACGGTGTGGAAAAGGTGATATCTGCCACCAACGTTAGCAAGCGGGAACTGACGAGCTCATTCCCATGACAGAAGATCATCGCCCCCATCGTGTACAATATTAGGGCACGAGCCTTCATGATGGCTGCGGCCTCAGTCTTAGGTACACGACGAGTAAAGTTCGATGACAACCAAAGCAACCTAAACCAATGGCTAGAGAAATTTGTTGCATCCGACATCATCCCCAGGAGACTCATCCAATCTTCCTCAAAAGGTACCAGGAGATCATCCTCGAAAGAGACAAATCCCCCGTCATACCTAAGCCCCAGCTGCATGTAGATATCATACGGGGTGATCCCCCACTCTCCAAAGGGCAGATGGAAAGTATGAGTCCCAACATGCCATCGCTCTGCCAAGGCCGATAGAAGAGACATGTTCGTCTTGCTTAGACGAATCTGGAACAAACTGGCAAACGGGGTGCGCTCTAGTACATCGAAGAAAAGGGACTGCAGATCATGAAACCAATCCGGCCAATGCGTCCTAACCCCACACCCCCTCAGGATCGCAGGTGAGCCACGTCAAACAAGTGACGACCCTCAGGTGGCACAAAACAAGGGTCAGCTGACTGATGAGAAGAACCAGCCTCACTCCTTCCACGACGAGGCATGCTGTGTAAACAGAACCCATAGGTAAGCATCCTCGAACTATCAAAAGCCCATCTCAAGGTCCATTTCTAAGGCCCATCTCAAAGCCCATCTCAAGGCCCATTTCTAAGGTCCATTTCAAAGCCCCATCTCAAAAGCCCATTTCAAGGCCCATTCAAAAACCCATTGCAAGTCCTACTTCAAAGGTCCATTTTCAAGGCCCATTTTCAAATCCCATCCTCCATACCCACACGTCCATAACTCAGGCCCACCTTCACAAATCCATTTCTGGGACCACATATTCAAATAAATGTATATGACCACATCAAGATCATGATGTGGGGCCCACTTGAAAAATCGCATCCATACATCATCCACAAAAGTGACCAACCATCAAGGTCTACACCATCAAAGCACTCAAGTGGACCCCAAATCACCCATCTAGCAGTCCAGATCATTCAAAATTTAAAAATAAAAAAGGGGGGAGACAAAACTAAAAATTCTCTAAATAAAAGGTGGGGCCCCTTTCTTATCACACCCCACTCTAACAAAAAAAATATAAATACAATAAACAGACAAAAAAAATCAGCCAACTACTTGGCCCAAAATCTACCAAAATCCAACGGTTGAGATCTAATCAAAACGGATCAACGGCCCCGATCATGGCCCTCCCAAAACCCATGAAGAGATCCAACCCATCAATATCTCCTCAAATAATGATCCATCAAAATCCAACAAGAATCCACTGATCGAGATTACCTGAAAATGAGGAAGGAAGAAAACACAAAACCAAAATACAAGCCAAAAATCAATAAAAACCACCACTAAGGAGCTTCCAGGGACCACAATGGAGTCCCTAGACATCTAAGGGTTGATTTCAAATAGAGGAGGAGGGGCCACCGTCCGGACTAGTGCACACAATGGACTAGTGGGCAAAATGATGGACCGGCGATAATTGGATTGCCGCCCCCAACGAGATTTACATGGGATGACAGGCTGGTCCCCTTTGATAGGATGGGACTCCAGATCTTCCCTTGAACCATTGGGTAATAACCCAAGAAAAGACAAAAGAGGCGAGAGAAGATTCCTCTCATAATTTCATCTCAAAATCTCGTGAGAAACTCAAGATCTCACGAGAAATTGAGAATCTTGATAAAGTAAAGCTTGAAATTACTGGAAAATACACAAAACACAAAAAAGAAAATAAAAAGTAAAAAGGGAATTCAAAAATATTAGCCCCATTAATTTATTAGTGGAGGCCATCTATCAGTTCATAAAATTCGAACGATCTCGACCATCCAGATCAAATGGATCTTCCAAAAATGTTCAAAATATCAGCCCCATTAATTTATTAGTGGAGGCCACTATTCATTAAAAAAAAAAAAAACCGAACGACGACGCCCACTTGCGAAATTGAACGGATATTTTCAAAAAATCCCAAAAAAAATATGTTTCCAAATAAAATCCCCAAGGAGTCTAGCTCCGAAAAGGATAGCTTTCAAAGAGTTTTAAAAAATGCACGCGGCACACAGTACACTGAAGAATCTTCCATATTCTCTAAGTTGCGGTCAGTGCAAACAGCTAAATAAGATTCGATCTCTCCCGATTTCCCTGGAGGATAATCGAATCCGTACATGATACATGTACGATTGGCCCGATCTCTATATCTGGACAGTCGTACGAATGCTAGTAAAAATAAGTGGATCTATCTCTGGAAATAATAACCAAACTCAAAGTGACAACAATCCATTGCAACTAAAGTATCAGAATTAGCAGACTGCATGGTAAAGAATTACTTGCACATACCTAGTCCATGATGTTCAGAAAATTTGATTGAGTCCAAGTCGGTCTAGTGAGTTCCCCGTAAGGTCGCACCAATGTGCATGACAGCTAACCACTTTAACAGTCGAACAAAACGAATACTCCTAGGGTAATTATGTAGCAAAGGAACGACATACCAAACAGTACGAGAATCCTTGTAAAGCCGCACCAACGCTCAGAGGCCCTACTCTCAGACTTACCCTCTAATGCTATCAACAATCGGACGTGAAAAGGTTATGATTGGTGACCCGTAAAGCCGTGACAAATGCGGGGACAATCACAACGTTTTCCTCAACCCTCATGTATGTGCTAGTTATCTTTTTCCAAACAGTCAACTGACAATGATATAATGGTAGGCAACAGATTCGAATCACTATCCTTTCTGACCAGAAGGGTGGGGTGTCCACTTGCTTTGACCTTCGGTTGCTCACAACCTCGGTCAAAGAGCGGCATCTGTAGACACCCCACCCAGGCTAGAATCTTGAGAAAGCTAAGGCAATCCAGGAATCATGATCATATCCTAAACCAGCTTAAACCTAACCCAAAACCTTGACCCAAAATCTCAAACTTCCAATCCGTAACCTGAAATCCTAATCCAAACCATTCAATCCACATACAGCCCCCGCCTATACCCTATACCCTGATCAGAACCCTTTACCCAAACCTAAGTCCACCTATATGAACCCCAAAACCCCAAAAAGGGGACTATCGGACGAACTAGTGCATCAAATAAGCCCACACGCTTGAGCCCGGCCCGACCCCTTACCGGGCGGTAGTCCAACTACCGCCGGCAGTACTTGGAGTGCCACCGCTCGTGGCCCACGTGTGAACCTCTGGGGACAACTGTCCCAGCATCCGAAAGTTAACTTTCTTTGAAAATTACCCCTCCTATCAGACCTTTTTTACCATTTTACCATTCCCAATAACCAATAAGAGTGTGCCACATGGTGCTTCTCTCCCCTCAACCATTCACCACTTGCCACATCAACATTCACCCCTCTCAAACCTAGAAATTACCACAATGCCATTGGAGAAGGCTATAAATAGCCTTCTCCTCTTCACATTTCAACAATGACTACTCTTCATGTAACGCCCTGAAAATCGAGGGTTGAGCAGGAGCCCAATTCCCGAGTTCCAACGTATCACTTATGCAACATAGATAATGATGATTTAAATGTTGTTCGTATTAGTGCATAAAACATGAATGAGATTAAGTTAAAACAGCAAAACATACTCCAGGGACAGTTGAATTGCGCAACCGGAAGACTGAGAGAAATACATGGAACGTAAAAACCACTGTAGGTCCCAAAGTATGTACGCATTGCCAGGTCAAATAGTTAGAAGTATTATTTCAAAATACAAAATGTCAAAATGTGGTGGACCACTACAAAGTATAAGCCCTGAAGCCCCGTCGATCAGAACGGTCTATATAAACTCACCTTAATACTGCATATATGAGAATGCCTCATCATCCTCAAAGTCTGGCTCCGCCTCGCAGACTGTGCCATTATCTGAAACTACAATAGGGTCTGGTTGGGGTTTAAAACACCATCCCAGAACATGGGAGTGAGTGATCAACTCAGTGGAGCTATAAAGCAAAGGTTAACATGTTATCAATTCATTCAAGCAGTAATGATAAAGCAATACAATCAAGCATCCCTAAGTACTCTGATTAATGCAAGAATGGTATGTATTAATGATGCATGCCCTCGCCTGCACTCCCTCTGCAAACTTCATCTCATGTTCACGACATACAATCACTTTCTCACTGCTCAACTCCAACGCCAAACGCACATGCAATGCGGTGCATGAGTGTGATTACCAAGTTCTTATTAGTCCTTTTCATACAGCAGGATTGGGAAACTAAGGTACCTCCCTTATATCATTTCCCAAACAATGATCTATTCTAGGGTCGTCAGTCCTAGTAAATCTCATACGATGTTGCGGTTCTAAGTCACTACAAAGGGCTCGTCACCTCGATGCAGGCCTAGCTTATACTCTAGTTGCTACAGAAAGGCTCGTCGCCTCAACGCAGACTTAGAGTATGCTCGAGGTCACTACGAATGGCTCATCACCTAGTCGTAGGCCGACAGGTCGAATACAGCGTCCCATACCACCGTATTCGGCTCACGAGCTTAGGTTGCTCACTGGTCACTACGGGTGGGCTCATCACCCCGGCGTAGGCCGACAGCTCGACCACGATGTCCTATACCACCATGTCCGGCTCATGAGTCTTAGCGGATCGAGGTACTAAGGTTAACGAGGTTTCCACTGGTGAGTTTGGTACCTTAGGTTCAGGCAGTAGCGTCCATACATGGTGAACATACATCGGGTCAATCGGGTTACTTGACGAGCTCGACTGGTACAAGTGCACCTCAAGTTAATCGACATGAAGTGCGTAAGCACTTCGTGTGGTCCAACCACTGCTGACAACCAAAGTACGACTCAGATTCATTGAACACGTCCCGTATGGTAAGACAACCTAAGCCACCCGATTAGAATCTGTTACCGATTGCCTGGACTATATCATAATCCCAACCGCACTTAAACATAACAAAGAATCATATATGAATAGGCACCTCAACATTAAACTAATCCTTCAAGTAATATCAACCATTTGAGCATTTCATGAAACATAACATAAACATGATTTCACACATATGCATTTCATACGTAAAACGAACAATATAATGTAAGTTGCATGGAGGGATTTATACACATAGTTAAGGTAGTTGAGAATCTTATCTCAACACCCATATAAAGTATAATTTACCAAATACTTACTCATACAGACATTTTTACAAACACTTAGACTACACACTTCGACATACATGACGTATGTCGACCACAACATGTACTAGGGCAACTCCTTTCACCAAGGAGTTGTCACGCACGTAACCACCATGTATCCATGACGGGTAAAAATGGCAAGCATGAATACAAATTTCATACTCATTCAGACATTTCTACAAATACTTAGGCTACACACTACAACATACATGACGTATATTAGCCATAACATGTATTAGGGCAAATCCTTTCGCCAAGGAGTTGTTGCATATACAACGATCCTATATCCATGATGGATAATCTTGTCAAACATGAATCCAAATTCTACACGCATTCAATCAATTCGACAAATACATGGAATACACTATATTCAACATAGTTTTTATATATATATATATATATATATATATATATATATATATATATATATATATATATATATATATATATATATATATATCTGTAAAGCGAATCAGGCATTGCATTTAACATGTGAAATGGCACCCACGTCAGTTATAAATCATTAATCGACATTAAAAGTCTTAAAAACCATTACTTAAATGTTTATAGTCTGCACCTTACGCTGGTAAACGCATAACAAATTCAGTTTAGCCACTAAGTCTTAATATGTCAACAGTAAAATGGCAACCTATAACATGAATTAGGTTAGCTATTTCATCACTTACACTATCTGAAACCCTAAAACAGATTAGGGTTAGGTTTTCTTAACTAAGAACGGGATCAGAATTGCCCGAATAGCAATACAGGAATGGTGGATAAGCAAGTGGAACGGCGAGATTGAGTCCCGAGAACAATCTCTCACACTTTCTCTTTCTCTCTCTTTCCTTCTCTTTTTTTTTCTCTCTCTTCTCTCTCTAGGGTTTGAAAATTCGTATGTGAAGGGAGAGAGAGGGTTTAAGACCCTTATATAGGCTCAAACGTGGGCTCAATGGCCCCAGGGCCATGGTATACTTAGGTTATAGCCAAAACCATCTGTTTCGACTCAACGAAGCATTTCTGGAGGCCCCTTTTCTGTGTGCGGTCGGACTTAAGCTTCCTGATGTTGGATCTAAGTTGAGTTAGGTTTTCTGTCCGATTGGATTTACTGATCGACTGTGGCGGACCAGTTTCAGTTCAACGACCATCGCCACTCGATCAGGGCCATAAGTACACGGACTGTGCTGGGAAATTTCCCTGATCCGAGGGTATTTGGGTCAGCTTCTGATGGTCTGAAAGCTTAAAATTGGCCCGCAATCGAACGACCCAAATCACTTAAATCTGAGTTCAATTTCTAAAGATATTCGCGTTTCTCACATACTTCGCTCCGGGCTCAAGTTATGCGTTTCTGGGTACTATCTGGATTTGATTTCCGATATGGTTGTCAAACCCGGTAAGGCGGTCATATCCGTATAGTTTCGCGGTCATCGGACTTTCGACGTGTGGTCCAGGTCCGATACGAGTTTCAAAGTGCTCCCGAGAGCAACCGGATTTAGAGATTGATTCTAGATTTCATGATAAAGTAGCATTAATGATTCTACTCGTTTTGGGCCTTACAGATCGCATTTAAAGTGATTAGTGCTAATTTCACAGGTAATCTAGTTTAACACCTAGTTAATCCTCATCTAATTTCTAAAGGATTTGGTCCTGAGTGATTTCTGCCTGAGGTGGTACTCGGGTCTTTGTACAGATTTTTTCGAGACATTACACTTCATTTATCAAGTTTAAGTGAGAGGGAGAGAAAGAGAAAGGGAGAGAGTGAGGGTGAGGGAGAGCTCCCAAGCCTCCAAGATCAAATTTTTTTAGCCATCTCTTAGCCTCCTCCTTACCTTCTCAATCCCAAGCCTAGCCCAGATTGGTCATGGTGCAGCCTGCATCTTAGCCCACTCAAGTTCTAGCCAAAGATCCTCTTATTTTATGCATTCATCATGACATCTATTCCCTTCTCAACCCCCTGCTCCTCTAGATCTCTAGTGAACGTATGCTTTATGACTTGTCGTATATTGGATCCTGTCACATCAGAAATTCCTAGTGATTTAGTCTTATTTTCTTATTTCTTTACATAAGCATCATCACATCCGCCTTCTAGACAGGCCGTTGGACGTATGATCTGTAGCTTGCCGAAACTTTGGATCTTGCCGCATCAGAAATCCATGCGTGCGCCTAGTCCTACCTCGACCACATCATTCATCCCTTGAGATTTTCGTACCACACTAAGTAGAGACCATACATTTGTACGGGTAGTGTAACATCCCAGATTTTTGCCAACCTGGGATTAGACGTCCTTAGGCAATGGGTTGCTCCTAACACCTTATTAATTCGTCAGAACTGAACCCCACGGTCTAAAGTCGCTTCTGAACCCATTTCCTTCATAAATCTCACCCTTCACTACCTTGTTCTTTCAATTTTTCTAAGCACTTTCATCCTAAACTAGCTAAGTAGTATAACTTGGATCACTTTATATACAAACTACAAAGGCCCAGGTACCACCTCAGACAGAAATCATACAGGACTAAATCCTTTAGAAATTAGGCGAGAATTAGCTAGTGCTAAACTAGAGTACCTGTGAAATTAGCACCAATCGCTTTAAATACGATCTGCAAGACCCAAAACTTGTAGAATCATTGACGCTAGGTTACCCTAAAATCTAGGATCAATCTCATTACCCGGCTGCTCTCGGGAGCATCTCGAAACTCCGTATTGAATCTGGACCGCACGTCGGGAGTCCGATTAACACGAAGTTAAGGAACTAGGATCGCCTCGCTGGGCTTGACAACCATCTCGGAAATCAAGTCCAGACGATGTCCCACGGCCATTAGCTCGAGTCCGGAGCGAGGGAGTGTGAAAACTTCTGTTTTCTTTACAAAATAAATATATTCAATAGTGATCTGGCACCACTCGCTTGTAGATCAGTATTAAGCAACCAGACCGTTAGAATCAGACCAAATTACACCCTCAGATCAGGAAAAATTTCAGGAACATTTACATGTACTTGGAATCTCAGATCGTGGCCCACTGACCGTTGAACTGAAACTGGTCCGCCACGCGTGATCTGAAATCCCACTGAAATGAAAACTTAATAGAACGTAGATCCAGTGTCTGTGAGCTTAAGTCTGACCTTTGGCTCAAGAAGGGCCGCCAGAAACCCTCTTTTGAGCTGAAACAATGCCGATTTGATTATAATGTAAGTATACTTTGAACATAAGTCTATTTCGGTGATTTTTTAGGCTATATAAGGACCTTAAACCCTCTCTCATGGCAGCCATACGAATTTGAGATTGAGAGAGAGAAAAGAGAGAGAAAAGAGAGAGAAAGTGTGGGAGTAGTGGGAGAATCTCCCTGCCACTCTTCCCAGCCGCTATTCGGGCTCCACCGCCTGATTCTCATCGTTTTTCCGGCGTTTCCGGCGTCATTCCTAGGTATGAAACCCTAACCCTAATCTGTTTTGGGGTTTAAACAGTTGTAGGTTGTGAAATAGCTAACCTATTTCGTTCTATAGGTTGCCAAACTGCCGAATACGGAAGCTTAGCAAACCTATCGACTTCGTTACGATTCTACGACAAAAGGTGCAGACTTTAGGTGTATAGGCTATGGTTTTCAACGCTTTCAATGTCAGATAATGATAGATTCATGATCTGCATGCAATTGCACATGTACAAAGTGCTGTCTGTTTTTCGTTTCGATTAAAGATGAAAAATATGGAATTCTACATATTCTAGGTATTTGTAGAAAGTACGGTATACGTATATTTTTTGGAAATGTGTTTGACATGTTTATTTGTTATATGGATATACGATATATGGATAAAATACTTATTTGGCAAAAGGATTCTCCTAAATACATGTTTTACTTATACACACTATGTATGTTGAAATTGCGTATTCTAGAAAATACTGTATACGTATAATTTTGGAGATGTATTTATCATGATTATTTGTTGTAGTAATATATTATACATGGATAAAATACTCGCTTGGCTAAAGGATAGCCCTAATACATGTTTCGCTAACATACACCATGTATGTTGTAATAGTGTATTCTAAGTGTTTGTGAAAAATGACTGAATGAGTATAGAATTCTCATTCGTGCCCGCCATGACTAATTGTCATGGATTCATGATTGTTGTATTGGCGATACCCCTTTGACGAAGGGATTTGCCCTAAATCACGCCACGGCCAATATACACTATATATGCTAAAATGTGTGGCCCAAGTGTTTGTGGAAATGACTGAATGAATATGGAACTTGGATTCCTGCTTGCCATGACTATCCGTCGTGGGTGTACGCGTGTTTTGATTGGGGCAACTCCCTAGTGAAAGAATTTGGCCTAATGCCTATGTGATCGACATATGTCATGTATGTTGATGTATGTTTGTTTAAGTGTTTCTTGAAATGTCTGAATGAGTAGTAGTTAGCAAATTGTAATGTATAAGGGTGTTGAGATATGATTCTCAACCTCTTTTAACTATGTGTATGATCTCCTTGGATAGTTGTGTGATTAGGAATTGAACATGTACAAACTCATGCTTGTGTTGTGATTCATAACATGCTCAACTGCTTTATGATTTTAACTATGTAATGCATATGTTTAAATTTATATTTACGTTGTATGATCCGTCATGGTTGATGGGAGAGTGGAGCAACGAGTGCGTACAACAGCCCTGACAGCCCTAAACGGATAATACCAGACCTTGATTGTATGAGTTGAATCTTGATACACCACTGCTTTATCTATCTGCACTTGATTGTGTTTGGGGCTATGATTATAGTCCAGACAATCGGTACCAGAATTGCATTTGTGGCTGTGATTCATTTGCCACGTGAGATGTGTTCGACGAACCCGAGTCGTACTTCGGTTGACGATAGTGGTTGGCCACGCGAAGTGCTTATGCACTTCATGTCGTTTAACTTGTTGTGCGCTCGAGCTAGCCGAGCTCGTCAAGTAACCCGATCTGTCTTATGTATGTTCACCATGTTTGGACGCTACTGCTTGAACCTAGGGTACCAAACTTACCAGTGAAATCCCTTTTAACCATGGTACCTCGATCCGCTAAGACTCATGAGCCGAGCATGGTGGTATGGTGGGCCGTGTGTCGAGCTGTCGGCCGAGGCTAGGCCCGTGCCTCCGAACGGTGAGACCTGTAGCTGACCTTACTTCGAGCATACCAAACTCGTGAGCCGAACTGGTAGTTGACCGTATACGAGACCTGTACACTGACTAGCGATGAGCCGAGTACGGTGAGACCTGTACTCGAGCTGACGGTCAGCAATTGAGCCACATACGGTGAGATCTGTATCCGTGCTGACGGGTGACGAGCCCTTTGCGATGCCTTTGCGATGCCTCTGAAACCATAATACCGTATGAGATTACTAGGATTAAACGACCCTAGGATGGATCATGTTTGGGAATGATAACAAGGAGGTACCTTAGTTTTCCAATACTTGCTGTTTGAAATGAACTAATAATTACTCGGTAATCATGCTCATCATCACACTTCATGTGCCTGTAGATGTGGAGCACTGAGGATGGACGCATTCGCGAACGTAAGATGATGTCGCATGAGGGTGGTTTGGCAAGGGCATACATCATGTCATTTCATACTTGCATTAAAATAAGAGTAGTTAAAAATTGTTTGGCTGTACTGCTTATCATTATTGCTTGACTAAGTTGATAACATTTAACCTATGCTTTACTGTTCCACTGAGTTGATCACTCACTCCCCACGTTACGGGATGGTGTTTGACACACCAACCAGATTTGTTGAGTTTCAGGTGATGGCGATGCTTGTGAAGCAGAGCCGGACTACTTCTATGATGATAGGAGGAGTTCTCCTATCTGTATCTCTCTGGCAGGTCAATGAAGACCTGATATTGTATTGACGGGGCTTCATGTACTTGGGATAGGAGACATTACACTTCCTCACAGTTGGTATATTTTTAAACTGTACTTGTAATTATTTAACCTGGTTAATGTTTCATCACACTCTGGAGACTCATCATAGTTTTTATTTTATCTATCTATCAAAGTCTTCCGCTTGCCAATTTAACTGTCTCTGGAGTATGATATGTTGTTTTGGCTAATCTCACTCATGTTCAATGCACGAATACAGTCAACATTCATCATCATTCATTTTGTGCATAAGTGATGTTCTAGAACTCGGGAGTTGAGTTTATGCTCGACCCCCGATTTTCAGGGCGTTACAAGTAGAGAGGGTGCTTAACACCTTCCCTCTTTATAACCAAGGTCCCTTACTCGAAATCTCGGATCGCAGACCAGGAGTCAATCTAAGGTAGGAGAGTTTTCAGATTCTCCAACCTTACACATTCCGCGGATTCTAGCCGACCGTAGGATTCTGAGATTAATTGGCTAGTGGTGACTCCAACATCCACACATCAGCCTAATCACCCCCACCACCAAAACATAACATATAAATCAGTGTGGGCGCCAATTTTCAGTGTCTATAGGATGACTTCTCTGTTTTTGATCCATCCTTCAGCGAGTGTCTGAAAAATCTTAAAAATGTGCTGAAGCGATGCGAGGAGAAGAATTTGGTTTTGAATTGGGAGAAATGCTATTTCATGGTTCCCAAGGGAATGGTGCTTGGACACATAATTTCGTCCAAGGGAATTGAGGTAGACAAGGCTAAAATTGACCTTATCTCTAACCTGCCTCCACCCAAGAGCATACATGACGTACGATCTTTCTTAGGACACGCCGGATGAAATTGCGGTAGAACCGCTAGTACTGAAGTATGAACTATGACTAAGTGTCCTAGAGGGGGGTGAATAGGACTTTTACAAAATTTGTTATCTTTTAATAACAACCTATGCCTAACTTTTAAAACCAAGAAGTAAGACAAAGTAATTCTATGACTTCCAAGCCAATAGAGGATCCAATTCACATAGGCTTATACAAGATTCATATGTAAAAACAAAGCCTATAAGGATAGTGTGTATTGTGTGTGGGATGTGACTTCTATTAACACTTATACATTAACTAAATCATGCATCATTGTGAACATGTGATGATTATAATCATAATTAGATAAATGTACTCAAAACAATCCCAAACAACAATCATGTATAGTGGTTCGGCTACTTGCCTACTTCACTCTCGGCAGACGTATTCTCTCCTAGAGTGTACCGGATTTCACTATCTAATGGTTTTAAATCAGGTTAACCATGAACCTTCACAACCTACACAAGGTTAAGTTAGGACACCTACACAGGTTCCTAGATGCCTGCATAAGGCGACACGTCCTACCTAAGGACACAACACTAGGAGCCTACACAAGGTAACCAAAGCCTACACAAGGCACAACCTACGTAAGGCTACACGTCCTACATAAGGACACAATGTATTCTCCCGTCGGAGACCTACAACTAGGACTTGACGAGTTTGACACTCAAACTCTGAATCCCAATCCTACATAAGGAAAGGCCTTCAGATACATTACACTCTAAATAATTACAAAGTTGGTGAGTCCCGTTCTTGCATAATGTGAAGATCTTCGATGATGACGAAGAATCTTCAGTTCCCTTGAACCGAAGGCTCTGAGGTTTAGGGTTTTGATCTTCTCTATTTAAATAGTAAGATTTAAATCAATAGAGAAGGTTCCCATGAGCTAAGCATTCAGAAGTTCCAATGATAGTATGATTAGTTGGAAACTTCATGAATGCTAGAGTTCATAATTCAATCCAAGTATATAAGACAAGAGTTGATGCTCAAGCAAAGGATTGAATGATGAACTCTAACGGGAAAGAGAGAGTGAGTAAGAGGGTAGGTTGATCTTGGAATAACAGGCTCAAACTCTCTTGGATACTAGCTCATTTTAACAAGAAGCAACCTGGGTATTTATATAAAGAAGAATCTTCAACGGTAATAAAACGGGGCAGAAATCATTGTCTATATATACGAACAGTCTTCGATTATTAATTTGAATTTTAATTATATCGAGTCTCATTCGATTGTATCGACTTTCTACACATATATGTTCATTTTTGTGTAGAATAGACTCTCTTGATTTTATCGAATACCATTCGATTCCATCGATGTGCAATTCGATGTTCTTGAGGGTTAATTCGATCCCATCGGAAATTCTTTAGAAAATTACCTTTGGTTGCTGAAGATTTTGTCTAGAAGTTCGATACAATCGATCATCATTCGATGCTATCAAATTTTGAAGTTCCATTACATCAAATAGTATTCGATATGATCGAAGATATATATTTTTTCATTAAAAGCTTGCTGGACAAAACGTTCCTCAAGTTTGATGCAATCGAGTCTAATTTGATACAATCGAGAACTTACTCTCAATGTAATCAAAGGTGACTCGATTTGATCGATGAACATATTTGAGAATGTCTTCTGTTTGGAAGAAGTCTTTGAGTCGATATTATCGAATAGGGTTCGATATCTATCGAAGTTTGAATTTTGATATTATCAAACTGTATTCGATATTATCGAGATTTCGAGTAGATAGATCATTTTGTTTCCTGACAGAATGGGACTATATATCGATAGTATCGAACCATCTTCGATAATATTGAAGATGCCTTCGATTACAAATCGATATAATCGACTTGCCAGTATAATGCATTTTTCATTCCTCTAACATTCTAAGTGTCTTTCTTACTTAAGCTTACCAAGGTATTTTTTAATGATTTTAGAGGTAAGTTTTAAGTTGGATAGGGGTCATATACCTTAAGGTTTGGTTTAGGAAAGTGAGGCTTCATTACCTTTTTGGAGCACTCGAGCTTCTCTCCGGTTGAGGTCTTCATCTTGAAATCTTTGTCTTGGGACTCACTTAAAGACAGACTCAACATTCACGTAACTTGACAAACCAGGGCACTTTCACCGGATTTTATAGACGATTTATAAAGGACTATAGTCAACTCTCTCGTCCTTTATGTAATCTTCTCCGAAAGGATACCCCATTCAAGTGGAGCGAAGAATGTCAGAGAGTTTTCTTTAAGCTCAAGGGTATGTTGACTACCGCTCCTATCATGCAGCCACCCAACTGGAGCACACCTTTTGAGATTATATGCGATGCGTCTGACTATGCTATTGGGGTGATGTTAGGCTAGAGAAAAGAGAAGAAGCGCTATGTAAGTAGAACTCTAAATTCATCCCAAATGAACTACTTTACCATGGAGAAGGAACTCTTAGCCGTAGTGTTCGCTATGGACAAACTTAGGTCCTACTTGATTGGATCCAAAATCATCATTTACACTGATCATTATTCACAACCCCAAGTGTAGGGTCACGATGTAGTAATAACTCGGTAAGACTGAGGTCGAATCCACAAGAACTAAACTTGTACGTATTCTGAAAATAACTAGAACTAGAACTAGAAAAAGATCTAAATTGAAATCTGAATAATTGAGAGTAATGGCAAATAATGTTGATTAAAGCTTATGAATTTAAAGGTGAGAACTAGGGTGTCAAGGATCCACTTGTAGCTATCCTATCCATTTGGAAGATAAAGCAATTTAAATCAAATATGAACTTTTCATTGACCTAATTCTCAATGGAGGAGAATTGTGATGATTGGAAAGGATTCAATCACCCTACCAAGCCCAAGAGACGATGGTGAACAACGGGATTTGCCAATTCACAATATCAAAATATGAAAAGAAGATATCCAAAGCTATCACAACATTTATTGTAATTTGAGTCATAATAAATCATAGAAAATTGAAAATATTCCCTTAATATCAAACTAGAAATCAATGAAGTTCAATAAGAATAAGAATCAAAGTAAAATAAACATCCAAACACGCTACAAGCTTCACCTCTTAGCCTAATCTAAGAGGTTTAGCCCACCATAGTGTTGGTGCACAAAAAATGTATGAACTTTCTATCATACGATGAATGAGAAGATATCAGAGACAAAGAAGAAAGAAGAGTAAAAAAATAGAAGAAAGAAAAGGGAAATCATGAAGTGAAGAGAAACCAAAGGATGAAGAAGATGCAAGGATTCATGACTTTGTGTTGACCCGCACAAAGGGATGTTGTTGCGCGGGTCGGTGCAAAACCCTGTTTTGGTTGTGCACCCTTACACAAAAGGCAGACTGATTAAGGATCTAGGGTCTTTTGTGATGGACCGTGCAACAGTGTAGTATTGTGTGGGTCCACATAAAGGGTGTGTAGTGTTGCGCAGACAGGCTCAAGTGATGATTTGGGAATGCTGACGTGGATGGCTGAGATTCGATGAAAGGTGGGCCCACGAACAAATTTCTATGGTTCACATGTGTGGAGGCCTATAAATACCCCACTCCCCCTCTCATTTTGTAACATCCCGGATTTTTGCCAACCTGGGATTAGACGTCCTAGGGCAATGAGTCGATCCTAAGACCTTATCAACTTGTCAAAACTCAATCCCAGTCTAAAAATTGCTCTTTTTAAACCATTTTCTTCACAAATCCCACCCTTCACTACCTTATGCTTTCAATTTTCAAAGCACTTTCGCCCTAGACACTAACTTAAACTAGTTAAGTAGTAAAACTTGGATCACTTTATATACAAACTACAAAGGCCTAAGTACCATCTCAACCAGAAAACAATTAGGATTAAATCCTTTAGAAATTTAACAAGTTAACTAAGTGCAAAACTCGATTAGCCATGAAATCCGTTGGGATCGCTTTAAATACGATCTGCAAGACCCAAAACTTGCAAAATCAGTGACTCTAGGTTACCCTAAAGTTTAGAACCAAACTCATTTCCTGGCTGCTCTCGGAATGAAATGAAACTTCGTATTAGGTTTAGACCGCACGTCGGAAGTCCGATAACACGAAGCTAAGGAACTAGGACCGCCTCGCTGGGCTTGACAACCATCTCAAAAATCAGGTCCAGCTGATGTCCCACGGCCCTTCGTTTGGATCCGGAGCGAGGGAGTGTGAAAAACACTATTCCCTTTACAAAATAAATATCTGGAATAGTGATCTGGCACCATTCGCTTGCACATCAGTATTAAGCAACCAGACCGTCAGAATCAGACTAATTACACCCTCGGATTAAGAAAAATTTCAGGAACATTTACATGTACTTGGAATTTCGGATCGTGGCCCACTGACCGTTGAACTGAAAGTGGTCCGCCACGTGCGATCTGGGAATCCGATTGAGTCGAAAACGTAATCCCACATAGATCCATGTGTGTGGTGAGCTTAAGTCTGACGTTTGGCTCAAGGAGGGCCACCAGAACCCCTCTTTTGAGCTGGAAAAGTGACGAAATACCTATATAGCAGTAGTAACCCTTGAACCTGAGTCTATTTTGGGGAGTTTTTAGGCTATATAAGGGCCTTTAGAACAACCCTCTCACAGCCATACGAATTTGAGATTGAGGGAGAGAAAAGAGAGAGAAAAAGAGAGAGAAAGTTGGGAGCAGTGGGAGTTTCTCCCTGCCACTATTCCCTGCCGCCTATACGGGTTGCACCGCCCCTTTCCAGACATTTCCCGGTGTTTCCGGCGTCGTTTCTAGGTAAGAAACCCTAACCCTAATCTGTTTGGGGTTTAGACTGTTGTAGGTTGTGAAATAGCTAACCTATTTCGTTCTATAGGTTGCCAAACTGCCGAATACGAAAGCTTAGCAAACCTATCGATTCCGTTGCGATTCTACGACAAAAGGTGCAGACTTTAGGTATAGGTTATGGTTTTCAATGCTTTCAATGTCAGATAATGATAGATTCATGATCTGCATGCAATTGCACATGTACAAAGTGCTGTCTGTTTTCCGTTTCGATTAAAGATGAAAAAATATGGAATTCTACATACTCTAGGTATTTGTAGAAAGTACGGTATACGTTATTTTTTGGAAATGTTTGACATGTTTATTTGTGTATGGATATACAATATATGGATAAAATACTTATTGGCGAAAGGAAAGGATTCGCAAATACATGTTTTACTTATATACACTATGTATGTTGAAATTGCGTATTCTAGAAAATATGTATACGTTATAAATTTTGGAGATGTATTTATCATGATTATTTGCCTGTTGTATAATATATTATACATGGATAAATACTCGCTTGGCTAAAGGATAGCCCTAATACATGTTTTGCTAATATGCACCATGTATGTTGTAATAGTGTATTCTAAGTGTTTGTGAAAATGACTGAATGAGTATAGAATTCTCATTCGTGCTCGCCATGACTAATTGTCATGGATTCATGATGATGTATTGGCGATACCCCTTTGACGGAAGGATTTGCCCTAATCACGCCACGGCCAATATACACTATATAGGCTTAAATGTGTGGCCCAAGTGTTTGTGGAAATGGCTGAATGAATATGAACTTGGATTCCTGCTTGCCATGACTATCCGTCGTGGGTGTACGCGTGTTATGATTAGGGCACTCCCTAGTGAAAGGATTTAGCCTAATGCCTATGTGACAGACATATGTCATGTATGTGATGTATGTGTTTAAGTGTTTCTTGAAATGTCTGAATGAGTAGTAGTTAGCAAATTGTAATGTATAAGGGTGTTGAGATATGATTCTCAACCTCTTCTAAACTATGTGTATGATCTCCTTTGATAGTTGTGTGATTAGGAATTGAACATGTACAAACTCATGCTTGTGTTGTGATTCATAACATGCTCAACTGCTTTATGATTTTAACTATGTAATGCATATGTTTAAATATATATTTATGTTGTATGATCCGTCATGGGTGATGGGGGGAGCGGGAGCGAGCAACGAGTGCGTGTAACAGCCCTGGCAGCCCTAAACGGATAATACCAGATCTTGATTGTATGAGTTGAATCTTGATCCATTACTGCTTTATCTATCTGCAATGGATTGTGTTGGGCTTATGATTATGGCCAGGCAATCGGTAAAGGGATTGAACTCGTGGCTGAGATTCATTTGCCACGTGGGATTGTGTTCGACGAACTTGAGTCGTGCGTTGCCTGTCGGCAGTGGCTAGGCCACACGAAGTTGTTTATGCACTTCAGTCGTGCAGCTCAAACGGGCGATCGTGCTAGTCGAGCTCGTCAAGTAACCCGATGTCTTATGCATTGTTCACCCTGTTTGGACGCTACTGCTTGAACCTAGGGTACCAAACTTACCAGTGAAACCCCCTTTTAACCATGTGGTACCTCGATCCGCTAGACGCATGAGCCAGGAATGGTGGTATGGGACACCGTGGTCGAGCTGTCGGCCTACGCTGGGGCCATGTGCCTCCCCGTAGTGACCATTGCGCAACCAAACTCGTGAGCTGAATACGGTGGTATGGGGACACTGTATTCGAGCTGTCGATACTTACGGCGAGAGCCGAGTACGGTGAGAACTGTGCTCGTGCTGACGGGCGACGAGTCCTCCGTAGTATCTTCTAGTATACTCCAAGGGTCTGTGATTGGCGACGAGTCTTTCACAGCAAACTAGAGTATGAGTTGAGCCGAGTACGGTTGAGACCTGTACTCGAGCTGACGGCTAGTGATTGAGCCGAGTACGGTGAGATGAGACTTGTACTCAAGCTGACGGCCAGCATTGAGCCGCATACGGTGAGATCTGTATCCGCGCTGACGGGGGAGTGACCAGCCCTTTGCGATGGCTTCTTCACTATGCTTCTCAAACCATAATATCGTATGAGATTAACTAGGATTGACGACCCTAGAAATGGATCATGTTTGGGAATGATACAAGGGAGGTACCTTAGTTTCCCAAATACTGCTGGGTTGAAATGGACTAATAATAACTTGGTAATCATGAGCATCATCGCCACCGCATGTGCTTTGTAGATGTGGCGCACTGAGGGAGTTAAGCATTCGCGAACGTAAGATGATGTCGCTTGAGGGTGGTTTGGCAAGGGCATACAGCATCATGTCATTTCATTCTTGCATTTAATAAGAGTAGTTAGAATTGTTTGATTTGTACTGCTTTATCATTACTGCTTGATTGAATTGATAACATGTTAACCTATGCTTTACTGTTCCACTGAGTTGATCACTCACTCCCACGTTACGGGACGGTGTTGTACACACCAACCAGATTTGTTGAGTTTCAGGTGATGGCGATGTTTGTGAAGCAGAGCCGGACTACTTCTATGATGATAGGAGGAGTTCTCCTATCTGTATCTCTCTGACGGGTCAATGAAGACCTGATAGTGTATTGACGGGGCTATGGTACTTGGGATAAGAGACATTACACTTCCTCACATTTGGTATATTTTAGAACTGCACTTGTATTTATTTAACCTGGTAATGTTATCACACTCTGGAGACTCATCATAGGTTATATATTTTATCTATCTATCACAGTCTTCCGCTTGCAAATTAACTGTCTCTGGAGTATGATATGCTGTTTTGGCTTAATCTCACTCATGTTCAATGCACGAATACAGTCAACATTCAATCATCATTCATTTTGTTGCATAAGTGATGTTCTGGAACTCGGGAGTTGAGTTTATGCTCGACCCCCGATTTTCAGGGCGTTACAAGATGGTATCAGAGCATGATTTGATTAAACCGGACCTGGGTTATGGTCACACTACGCACTCTGACGCACTCTAACTTAGGAGGGAGCGACGGGATGTAGAAACAGTCATAGGTATCCCGATTTCGCCATTGGCGAAGTTCATTGAAAACGAACGCCGAAATCGAGTATGTATTCAACCATGGTCGCACGGGTCGACCTTAAAACATTCTAGGTTGTCTAGTGAAGGGTCTAGATCATAATCCACCTCATCCCAATCATTGAGAATCAATAAAATGTGCGATAAACGTGATGAGGATAACTACTCCGAATCCTCGGAGCTTCTCTGGACTCCTCATAGAGACTTTCGAATCCATGAGGAAAGAAAGCAAACAATATAAATAAATTCTAATAAATTCGAAACTGATTAATGAATGACTAAAAACGAGTTCACAACCCTTTAAATAAGGATACCAGGTAATGGGAAAGAAATCAAGAACAAACTACAACTAAAACTTCTAGAATTCGCGACTTACTATGGGTCGTGATGTCTACTAGTGGGTAAAGTTTTCGGTCAAAAATAGTAAGTGTCCTAAACGACTTCACCAAACTGTTCTCCTAATTATTCTAAACTCTTTTCTCATTGGGCACAATCCTAAAGCCCAACGGATGAAGAGAAATAAACTAAAACTACTACTTTAGCAAAACGAAATTGAAGCGTGGAAATAACCATCAATCGGTGGGTTTTCTCACAATTTCGGGCTGCACAACCTGGCATAGTAGGGTTGGTTGGCTTCATTAGCTCGTTCTACCCCAAATTCATATATTTTATGTCAGATAACTCATTCCGGATTGCAAGTTACGTCCGATTATCCCGAAACTACCCGAAATGGAGCGATTCGGAGTCGGGGGCCTCCCCACTTAAATCCGATGGGACCCAGGGTCGAACCAGGGTGCATTTGGTACCTTGGGACCACAGAGAACACGGCCCCACCGCGGCGGCACGGTTCCGGCCAAGGCGGACCGCGGCGGAGCCGCGGTTCCGGCGGTGGACCGCGGTCTGGTGGCCCATCTGAGGTGGGTTCGGGGCTGGGGTTGGTCGGCCCGACCTCCCCTACCCTCTGGCATGTGCGGTTTTGGCTGGGGATTGGGATTTAAGGGGCTGGAGCACCCCACTCTCTCATTTCGCCCTTCCAAGCCCTCCAACTTGCTGTTTTTCTCTCCAAACTCCCTTCCAATCGTCTCATCTCCTATTTTCGACCACAACCTTTCCGTATACACCATCCACAACAAAACTTACCTCCCTCCCTCTCATGTCTCTCTCGTTTAGCCCCTACACTTCCATTTCGTCCCAAATTCGTGCACACCCCCTACCCCACTTCATCTCTCATTTTCCTTCTTCATTCCCTGTCAGTGGGCCTCTACAAACCCTGTTGATGCTCAAGTTCGTGGAGAACCAAAAACCCCAGCCTTTTCTCTCCGTTTCTTTACATTTCCATGGCCTTATTCGTGGTCATTACGGCTAGTTTCTCGATGTCCACATTCCTCTCTCATGGGAAAGAGGATTACCGCCTTTGGGTGTTTACGTTTTCATGTTCATGGGTGTAGTAGTTGGTACGATGTTCTAGATGTGTGAGGACGTTTAGGGCCCTTTCGGCCAACTGCATTAGGTGAGTTAGGGTGGATAGAATTGAAAAGGTAACAATAAATGTATGTGTAGGTATGGCCCTAGATTGGTTGTATCCCATGTTTTCCAATGCCATGTTTGGAATGTATGCAATAAAGAGTATATCCGGGTGTTCCTCTTACACTTAGGAGTTCCGATTCCTAGGATTTGGAAATCCCATCTCACACTTTCCGACACAAGGCTCATTTCCAAAGCCTATACCATTAATTTTAATCCCCTCCCACCCTCCTACCAAACAAGCCACTTCCAATCCCGAGGTAGGATTAGTAATGTGGTCCCATTCAATACAACTTAAGACCACTTGCCAAATAGTGTTGAAGTGATAAAGTCCCTTGATATACATTAACCACCACACTCTGACAGCTTAAGCTTTTAGAGTAAATGGTTGTTTGACAATATGACCCTTAGAGTTTTGGACCTAGAGCAGTGCTCCTAGATTCGACAGACCTGACCGTAGAGGAAATCCAACAAATTAATAATGTGAACCTTAGGATCCTCTTAGCTGGTATGAGCATATGTGAAATGCTCGGGCGTAGTTAAATTCAACTATAGGCAACTCAGTTCCAATTAGACAACTTTGACCCTAAGTGACAAAACCCTTCCTTGTATTAGAAATGAAGTGAAATCATCTAGCGTAGAGGCATAGACTTTGAATCACAACTAGTGGATTACCGCTACGCATACGTTGAGCCTAGGCTGCTGACTAGACTAAGAAATATAAATGACTAACAATACTAAGATAATTGAGTGATGGACGTAGTTAGTTGGCTTGAATAGGTTGGAACGAGACCCTGTTCCTTTGTTGAATCCTCTCGATACCCATAGGTATCAATGTCATAGTACACATCGTCGATGAAAGGCAGACCAATGTATTTCCCATTTCATGTCAAGGATAGGTTATAAATTACACCTTGATCCGACTTACGGATCAGGACATAGCTCATGAGCCTTGAGGGTGAAAATAAAATTTTAAGGGGGGTAGAACATTATGAGCCCAAGCTAGTTAGGTCACTTAATACACCTCTTTGATTTGGGTGGCGCAGCGGAAACGTGGTGGACCCTATCCCACTGGCCCAGGATCAAAACGGTGCTCGATAAATACGAACAGTATAGAAGCCCTAGTAAGTTCTACTATGAGAAACCGTTTTAGGATGATCTAGTAAGATTTGGTTCACCATTTCCTTGGACATAGATAATAATAAGGACTCTCTTAGACTAAGACTTAAAGGGTAACCTTAGACATAGACCATTTGAGCCTTTCAATGATGGACACTCCCTACGTTTCTAGAGTGATCGGACTACGGAGGTACTGAAATATACAACTGCAAAACATTCGCGGCTTGACCCAATTCTCAATCCTGGGTGACTACCAATGGACTCACTGCTTGGCCAAGCAGAAGACCAGGATCCACCAGGATTCAGAAGGGATACGATGAGCTTTCTACCCTGGCCCAGTAGATGATCGATGTATCGGGATTAAGCCCACCATAAACGTCTCTCCGTGTTGGTCAAACAATGAAAACAACTATCTTACTCTAGATAATTGGGAATTGTCGTCAAGACTCCAAATAGGTACAGAAATAAATTGTAGCAAACCATCAGGGTATGAGAAATGGATAGAGAAATAAGTTTTAATGGGGGGTAGACTAAAATGAATCAGCTGGTATATACCCTACCACGCATAGAAACATGGAAATCAATAAGTCTTAGGCAAGTGAAATAATAGGAATCTTCCCTTATTACCCTTAGCCAATTTCGGGGACGAAATTTTGTTTTAAGGGGGGTAGATTGTAACATCCCGGATTTTTGCCAACCTGGGATTAGACGTCCTAGGGCAATGAGTCGATCCTAACACCTTATCAACTTGTCAAAACTCAATCCCACCGTCTAAAATTGCTCTTTAAACCATTTTCTTCACAAATCCCACCCTTCACTACCTTATGCTTTCAATTTTTCAAAGCACTTTCGCCCTAGACACTAACTTAAACTAGTTAAGTAGTAAAACTTGGATCACTTTATATACAAACTACAAAGGCCTAAGTACCATCTCAACCAGAAAACAATTAGGATTAAATCCTTTAGAAATTTAACAAAGTTAACTAAGTGCAAAACTCGATTAGCCATGAAATCCGTTGGGATCGCTTTAAATACGATCTGCAAGACCCAAAACTTGCAAAATCAGTGACTCTAGGTTACCCTAAAGTTTAGAACCAAACTCATTTCCTGGCTGCTCTCGGGAATGAAATGAAACTTCGTATTAGGTTTAGACCGCACGTCGGAAGTCCGATTAACACGAAGCTAAGGAACTAGGACCGCCTCGCTGGGCTTGACAACCATCTCAAAAATCAGGTCCAGCTGATGTCCCACGGCCATTCGTTTGGATCCGGAGCGAGGGAGTGTGAAAAACACTATTCCCTTTACAAAATAAATATCTGGAATAGTGATCTGGCACCATTCGCTTGCGCATCAGTATTAAGCAACCAGACCGTCAGAATCAGACTAAATTACACCCTCGGATTAAGAAAAATTTCAAGAACATTTACATGTACTTGGAATTTCGGATCGTGGCCCACTGACCGTTGAACTGAAAGTGGTCCGCCACGTGCGATCTGGGAATCCGATTGAGTCGAAAACGTAATCCCACATAGATCCATGTGTGGTGAGCTTAAGTCTGACGTTTGGCTCAAGGAGGGCCACCAGAACCCCTCTTTTGAGCTGGAAAAGTGACGAAATACCTATATTAGCAGTAACCCTTGAACCTGAGTCTATTTTGGGGAGTTTTTAGGCTATATAAGGGCCTTAGAACAACCCCTCTCACAGCCATACGAATTTGAGATTGAGGGAGAGAAAAGAGAGAGAAAAGAGAGAGAAAGTGTGGGAGCAGTGGGAGTTTCTCCCTGCCACTATTCCCTGCCGCTATACGGGTTGCACCGCCCCTTTCCAGACATTTTTCCGGCATTTTCGGCGTCGTTTCTAGGTAAGAAACCCTAACCCTAATCTGTTTTGGGGTTTAGACTGTTGTAGGTTGTGAAATAGCTAACCTATTTCGTTCTATAGGTTGCCAAACTGCCGAATACGGAAGCTTAGCAAACCTATCGATTCCGTTGCGATTCTACGACAAAAGGTGCGGACTTTAGGTGTATAGGTTATGGTTTTCAACGCTTTCAATGTCAGATAATGATAGATTCATGATCTGCATGCAATTGCACATGTACAAAGTGCTGTCTGTTTTCCGTTTCGATTAAAGATGAAAAATATGGAATTCTACATACTCTAGGTATTTGTAGAAAGTACGGTATACGTATATTTTTTGGAAATGTGTTTGACATGTTTATTTGTTGTATGGATATACGATATATGGATAAAATACTTATTTGGCGAAAGGATTCGCCTAAATACATGTTTTACTTATATACACTATGTATGTTGAAATTGCGTATTCTAGAAAATATTGTATACATATAAATTTTGGAGATGTATTTATCATGATTATTTGCTGTAATAATATATTATACATGGATAAAATACTCGCTTGGCTAAAGGATAGCCCTAATACATGTTTTGCTAATATGCACCATGTATGTTGTAATAGTGTATTCTAAGTGTTTGTGAAAATGACTTAATGAGTATAGAATTCTCATTCGTGCTCGCCATGACTAATTGTCATGGATTCATGATTGATGTATTGGCGATACCCCTTTGACGGAAGGATTTGCCCTAAATCATGCCACGGCCAATATACAATATATAGGCTAAAATGTGTGGCCCAAGTGTTTGTGGAAATGGCTGAATGAATATGGAACTTGGATTCCTGCTTGCCATGACTATCCGTCGTGGGTGTACGCGTGTTATGATTAGGGCAACTCCCTAGTGAAAGGATTTAGCCTAATGCCTATGTGACCAACATATGTCATGTATGTTGATGTATGTTTGTTTAAGTGTTTCTTGAAATGTCTGAATGAGTAGTAGTTAGCAAATTGTAATGTATAAGGGTGTTGAGATATGATTCTCAACCTCTTCTAACTATGTGTATGATCTCCTTTGATAGTTGTGTGATTAGGAATTGAACATGTACAAACTCATGCTTGTGTTGTGATTCATAACATGCTCAACTGCTTTATGATTTTAACTATGTAATGCATATGTTTAAATATATATTTATGTTGTATGATCCGTCATGGGTGATGGGGGAGCGGAGCAACGAGTGCGTGCAACAGCCCTGGCAGCCCTAAACGGATAATACCAGATCTTGATTGTATGAGTTGAATCTTGATCCATTACTGCTTTATCTATCTGCAATGGATTGTGTTTGGGGCTATGATTATGGCCCAGGCAATCGGTAACGGGATTGAACTCGTGGCTGAGATTCATTTGCCACGTGGGATGTGTTCGACGAACTTGAGTCGTGCGTTGCCTGTCGGCAGTGGCTAGGCCACACGAAGTTGTTTATGCACTTCATGTCGTGCAGCTCAACGGACGATCGTGCTAGTCGAGCTCGTCAAGTAACCCGATCTGTCTTATGCATGTTCACCCTGTTTGGACGCTACTGCTTGAACCTAGGGTACCAAACTTACCAGTGAAACCCCCTTTTAACCATGGTACCTCGATCCGCTAAGACGCATGAGCCGGGCATGGTGGTATGGGACACCGTGGTCGAGCTGTCGGCCTACGCTGGGGCCATGTGCCTCCCCGTAGACCATTGCGCAACCAAACTCGTGAGCCGAATACGGTGGTATGGGACACTGTATTCGAGCTGTCGATACTTACGGCGAGAGCCGAGTACGGTGAGACCTGTGCTCGTGCTGACGGGCGACGAGTCCTCCGTAGTATCTTCGAGTATACTCCAAGGGTCTGTGATTGGCGACGAGTCTTTCACAGCAACTAGAGTATGAGTTGAGCCGAGTACGGTGAGACCTGTACTCGAGCTGACGGCTAGTGATTGAGCCGAGTACGGTGAGACTTGTACTCAAGCTGACGGCCAGCAATTGAGCCGCATACGGTGAGATCTGTATCCGCGCTGACGGGTGACCAGCCCTTTGCGATGGCTTCACTATGCTTCTCAAACCATAATATCGTATGAGATTAACTAGGATTGACGACCCTAGAATGGATCATGTTTGGGAATGATACAAGGGAGGTACCTTAGTTTCCCAATACTGCTGGTTGAAATGGACTAATAATAACTTGGTAATCATGAGCATCATCGCACCGCATGTGCTTTGTAGATGTGGCGCACTGAGGGAGTTAAGCATTCGCGAACGTAAGATGATGTCGCTTGAGGGTGGTTTGGAAAGGGCATACAGCATAATGTCATTTCATTCTTGCATTTAATAAGAGTAGTTAGAATTGTTTGATTTGTACTGCTTTATCATTACTGCTTGATTGAATTGATAACATGTTAACCTATGCTTTACTGTTCCACTGAGTTGATCACTCACTCCCACGTTACGGGACGGTGTTGTACACACCAACCAGATTTGTTGAGTTTCAGGTGATGACGATGTTTGTGAAGCAGAGCCGGACTACTTCTATGATGGTAGGAGGAGTTCTCCTATCTGTATCTCTCTGAGGGTCAATGAAGACCTGATAGTGTATTGACGGGGCTATGGTACTTGGGATAAGAGACATTACACTTCCTCACATTTGGTATATTTTAGAACTGCACTTGTATTTATTTAACCTGGTAATGTTATCACACTCTGGAGACTCATCATAGGTTATATATTTTATCTATCTATCACAGTCTTCCGCTTGCAAATTAACTGTCTCTGGAGTATGATATGCTGTTTTGGCTTAATCTCACTCACGTTCAATGCACGAATACAGTCAACATTCAATCATCATTCATTTTGTTGCATAAGTGATGTTCTGGAACTCGGGAGTTGAGTTTATGCTCGACCCCCGATTTTCAGGGCGTTACACATTTGCACACGTCAAAGATTTTGGAGAAGACCAGAGCTTTGGAGAAGAAGAGAAGACTGAATGTACCAGAGAAGGAAGGAAGGAAGGAGAAAGGGAGGGCTTCCGTCCAGGCCGCGCAACACCGTGCTGTTGCGCGGCCATCAATGCTTGTGAAGCCAAAATACTGCTAAAATCTCTGGTCTAGACTTCGCCGTCTACAATTTTCTCTTATGTGCAAAGATATGAGCTCGAGAAGCAGAGATCAGATGATCAAATCCGCACAATATTCCTCTCGATGAGATGATCAATTCGCAAGCCGAAATGTTGCCAGATTTGATATCCAGATTCGACATTCGAACTCTTATGATTTCTGTATTTCAATAATCGATCTTAGAATCAAGGGAATTCAAAGGATGTAAATGAACTCAGTATGAATAAATATGATGATTGTTCTCTGTACACTCTCTATTATGATTGAATAAGATAATGTCCCAAATCAAATGCATTTTATTTCTTGTCGAAACAAAATGGTGACTCTGCTGGGGAATCTCTATCTTATTTAACATTAATGCTGAGAAGGTTACGGGAACTTTTGTCATAGTTTGGCGTCGAAAGACGCCAAAATGGCGACTTCAACGGGAACATCCTCCTCTTCATCTCTAAGATAGAATGCTTTCTCATCCGGATACTAATCGCAATTTTATACTTGTCTGAAGGTAAGAAGAAAAAACTGCAAGTTACATTCAAATGGCAAACCTAATAAAGAAGGTGAATTTCTTAGTCACTACGATTGGATTCATGGTGGAATATGCAACAACTGAGATTGCAGTCTGTAAACCCCAATCTCCCATAAGAAAAAGTGATAAACCACGAGCTATGGTTGGAGTCATATCCGCCTCGCCACTGACACAAGAAAAGGATGATGACTGGGTTGTTGTATCGTCTCGAAAGATGAGAGCACGAAACGCAACAATCACCAGGATAGATGTGTCACCAAGGAGAGCCATGGGACCAGTGACACAGAATACGGTGAGAAATAATCCTGAACTCACCTCTCGACTTCGTACCCAGAGAGATCTTTTCCCTCTCTGACAGCCCAAGACTTCCCAGAATTGCCTATCGCAAAAACCTGGTGGACGAGGAAAGAAAAGGGTAAATCACTAATGTATGATATAGTCTCTACTTTGTCTTGAAATACCCCGCAGTAAGAAAAATATCAGTTAGTTGAATTCTGTGAGTATATGGAAGATTAGTATGAAGCCCCTGTCCCAATAAGTTCCATCATGTTTGGGTATTCTACACCTACGACCGCTTCTTCAGACAATGCTAAAGCCACTGTCTGTATGGCAGGAACTGATCAAGGGCCACGACCGACAGCCGAAGAACACATCGCTGATATGGCCAAAGCACAAAAGACGCTCATGGAAGAATGTAAAAGTCTTCGAGAGGCTTTAACCACTCTAGCACATAATGTGGCTCGAATTGTAGTCCCTCCAGTGATGGCCGCCATGAATGAGCAAGAACAACAGGCAGAAGGTTCTCAGCCACTGAGGGCTGGATCACATGGGTCTGTTCCCACAGCAAGGGCCATAACTCAAGAGGAAATACGACAGGTAGTTGTAGAAGTTGTTAGAATAGAAAAAGAATGTGAGAATACCGGAAAAATTCAGATATCGAATGCTTTACCCGAGGGAGGTGGAAGATATTCCTTTCCCGGTCAATTTCAAACATCCTGATTTTCAAAAATTCAATGGAGACGGATCGCCGAAGGAACATCTCATGCACTTCATCACGAGCATGGGGAACTTTTCTACAGTGTCACAATATTGCCTGCGATTGTTCAGATCTTCTTTGATAGGCAAAGCATTTCGATGGTACTCAAGCTTAGTGCTAGGCTTGATGTGAACTTGGGAGCAGATGTAGGACGCATTTATATCCAACTTCTTTTCATCAAATGCGACGTTAGTGTTACAGAATTGGCTTTTGTCAGACAAAGAGAAAACGAATCTGTAGAGAAATTCATTGACAGGTGGAAGACTTTGGGGGCTTCATGCAGACAATTGCCAGAAGAGAAGGATCAAGTAAACATGTGTTTGAATTCTATGAAGCCAGGAATCGCCTTCGGGCTCACAAGCACTAAAATAAAAACTTTTTGAGAGTTAGTGACAAAAGGACATGCATTGGAATTGATGGCCAAGAAGATGTCAGCATTTCAGATCAGAGCAGATAGAAGAGGATCGAATAGATTGCTGGTAAATACTGTTGCTCAAGAAAGAAAGAAGAATACTTTCTATAATAAGCGAGAGACAAGAAAGAGGGAAGACACGGATCGGTATAAAGATCGAGTAAATGATAAGCGAACTCGATTGAACGACTATCATAAAGAATATGATTTTGAAAAAGAAGATGTTGTACCAATGATGGAACAACTATTGGTCATCGGAACTATTCAATTACCTCAGTCCAGGCATCCAGAAGAAGTTAAAATGACTAAAGGCAAGAGATATTGCCGTTATCATCGTTATGTTGGACATCCGACAGAAAATTGTTTTACACTAAAAGATATGTTGCAGAGAATGATAAAACAAGGTAAGATAGTAATGAAAAAGGATGAGAAGCGAGACAAAAAGTGACTATGAACGCAACATTCTTAGGATATCCATTAAAGATTGGAAAAGATAAAGGGAAGGCTGTCACGACAAGAGAATGGCTGGAAGTGATGGATTCACTCAGAAACCGTTGTTGTGCTTCACAATTTGTTGAATCATCTTCTAAAGAAGTCAGTAATGGTTTAACTTCTATTCGCCAAAGATAACACGAACCAGTTAGAGAATTCATTAGTCAATGGAGAATCCTAGGGGATCACGTTTGGGGCTTGTGAAAGAAGAAAAGGAGCAAATTAAGTTATGTATGGAATGCATAAAGCCGAGTATTGCATTAAGTCTCATGAGTTCGAATATACTGACATTTCAAGATCTGATCGAAGAGGCTTGTAGTTTAGAAAGGATTATTACAAAAGTGTCTGACTTTTATATAAACCACTTAACTCCGAATCTCAGGAGAAATTCAGCCGATACGACTGAAGAATAAAGACAAATGAAAGATCGACAGGACGGGAAAGAAAGATCTAGTACAAGAAATATGAATAAACACATAGCCAAGAAAATAAAGAAAGAATTTACACAGTCTAAGGGTTGTAGGAGGTATTCATTCGAAGAAGATGATATACTCCCTATGCTGAACAAATTGCTGGCAACAGAAAGGATCAAATTACCATGGCCAAAACGTCCAAAGGAAATGAAGAAAATAAGTGAAGGTGATTATTGTTATTACTATCGTTTCCTCGGACATCGAATAGAAAATTGTTTTAGCTTGAAGAACAAGTTACAAAAGATGATTGATAAAGGTGAAATTGTTATAAGGAAAGTATATGAAATAAAAGAAGAAATAAGAGTACATAGTTCTGATTAGTTCAAGACCGGGGGCAATGCTAATTCCGGATGGTCAATATGAAGTGATGCACTGTCAACATATTTGTTAAAGGTTGCAACATCGTAATTTTGATTACGAAGATTATTAGAACAATACTTCCTAATTAAAAGGGGGCATGACGAGTAGAAAGATGAAAAATGAAAGGGTTGCAAAAGACAAAGTCATGTATTCCTCTTCATGTGAATGAATAAAAAATGTAAATTTTCAAGTAAGGCTTCTCAAGCATATCAGACATATCAAGATCAAGCACTGTTGATGATTGCTGCCAAGCATTGATGATTGCTGTCAAGCGTTGATGATTACTGTCAAGCATTGATGATGGCTGTAAAGCGTTGATGATTGCCACCGACGTCAATGATTGTCGTCGTCAATTGCCGCCAACGTCGATGATAATCGCCAAAATAGCCAAGCATCGATGATAATCGCCAAAATTGCCAAGCGTCGATGATTATCGCCAAAATCAACAACTATCGCTGTCATCATCAATCGCTCATACAAACTCATCTTATCGAAATTGTTATCATTGCCAAGCTGATATACTATTTAAAAATATAACATGAATGTTGTTAGAACATTATCAGCAATGGCGAAATATCAATTATCGATTCACCATTTTTGGCAGTGGAATAAACTATATAGCCAACCATATATAAAGTTGACGACAACGATGATAGCTTATCATTTAAGGCAGCCTAGCCAAGCCCTATACGACCAACTACGCATAAGACCTATTATCAACAGCGCTATATATATATATATATATATATATATATATATATATATATATATATATATATATCATTCGGGCAGCAGTGAGAACTAGTGGCCCTAAAAAGCCCGCAAGCCATCACATGTATACCCATGTGGGCAGCGGATGAAGCTAATGACTAAAAGTCCCCAACGGCCAGTCACGCGTAAGACCTATGCCGCCTGTAGAGCTTCCGACAATGTCACGGGGAAGGATGAAAATACCTTCCCGTGAATGGGTCCAACCTTGCAGGTGAAGAAAAACTGGGCCGTAATGTGAGCTCTGTGGCTTTGACCATAGATAGGCCAACCATGCGTAAGACCCCCCAGATTCCTGGTTTGATTCTAGTAGAAACTCATGAGGAAAGGTTTTTTGCCTACTCATTGATGGACTAGCGACCTTGGATTTGGTACCTAAAGGTAGCCTTGCGCGCCCCGCGAACTTTAGAGAGTTACTGTGGCCAACCCTGTGTGTAAATCCCATCGATTTCATGGCTCCGGTGGCTTTAATGGGCCCCTCTGATGGATCGCTGTTTGTGAACTCCCAGGCCGCGATAAGTCCCGCGAAGTCTAGAGAGTTACAGTGACCATTCGTGTAAGACCCGACTCCCGCATGAGTCTAAGAAACTACTTGCTCCACTACTCAAGAGCTTAAACTGGTGAAAAAGTTATGTCCAGTCAAGTCTTGTCTAGTTTAGTGTAGTCTAGTCCAGTCCAGGTGTTGTCAGTCAAAACTGGTCCAAGTGCACTAGCTCTATTATTCAAGAGCTTAAACTATGCATAGCATTCAAAATGTTGCGAAAATATATGATCATCTATTTACTTGAAATATGCTCAAAGATGAAAACTGTTTGATATGATAACATAAACCAGGAAAATTTCATGTTTAGAATGAACAAACAGACAAAATACAATTCTTTTGAAACAGGTACAAATCACGATTATGTCAAGTTTGATCAAAATATTTAATATTTTCTATTCTAAGGCTAAGTGCTCCAAAATATGCTTATTCTTCTGAAGAGGAGTCTTCAATGATAATATGTTTATCCTTTTAAGGTGGATGACGATGTCTTTCCACCTCTTGCCTTTCTGACGCTAAAGGAGTATTATCTCTTAAGATCTGCAAAGGAGGAGGATATAATTGCAAAGAATCATCATTCTCTTCCTGGAAATCTGAAGATCCATGGATATTCTTCAAAGAAGTACCAAAGGCAATCCATCCCTCAAGAGTATCAACAAGCTTTGTTTCATAAATATTATCTGCAGAAGAAATTTTTATGCAGAGTTAGCCTGAAGAGGGGGCACGATCTATTTCTTCGAAATATCCAATGCCATGGTCTTTTTGGAAATCTTTTAAGCAAGGAGGAAGAATCCATATTGCATGACTTACTGGGTAGCAATGTTCCACTAAGAAATACTGATGAGCCCACCACCGCATCCAAGAGTAAGAAGCACTAAAAGGGTAATTATAGCTAGGAATTATGAAGTATGACCCGATGCGAACATTCAAGAGTTGCTTCCATATTAGAGCCCAATTATATGGCCTAATGCCGTAACTTCTCATTGCTCTGGTAATGATATCGAGAGTCTTCAATACCGTTTGATCAAACCTAAAGTGGCGAGCAAACCTGTTAGAATAGTATGGTTCGTGCCAGAATATATCGTCTTCTCTCCAAGGAAGGGTGTTGGGCCTGATGGAGACAAGAAATGAATGTTCGCCAAATGAAATGGAATCATCGTAAAAGGGAGGTGATCAGGGTGACCAGGATGCGAATATGCTCTTTCGGAGTCAGCAAATGTCTAAGGAAAATATTCTCCGAGCTAACACACGAGGAAATACCATGGAACACAAATTAGAAAAGACTTAGTAGTGGAACCTTTAGAGATGGAAAAGGCATCTCCGAAAGCACGATCTAATGAGTAAGGAATACAACAAATGTGGCTGACAATCACAAAGATGACATTCTAAAAGCTTTCAATATATATTTCAAAACTATCAATATTTCATGAAACTAAATTGGAAAGTTATGAAATTTTGAGATACTAATTCCGATTAATTTGACAGGAAAAAATTACCATTCAAAAACCTGGATTATGCAGACTATGGATAAAAGAATTGATTAAAGAGATTGTTGCAGTAGGGATAATATGAAAGAACAATTTTCTGATCAAGTCATTCAAAGATGAAGTTGCTACAGCTGTTACAATGGCAAGTTTAATGAAAGAAAAAGAATTGAACAACAAGAAGAGTCAGAACTGCGGTGGATGCAATTGCGGCCATATTTGTAGAAAGATGTTATATTTGATTGACCACTATGGAGATCGAGTGCTTTCGTTGCCTCCATTATCCTCTCTATCGAGTCTTTTAGTCGACATTTCTGACTGGGGGCATCCAGTCTTTCGTTCGAGCGCGATCATCCAGTCTTTCGTTCGAGAGCGATCATCTAGTCTTTCGTTCGAGCGCGATCATTTAGTCTTTCATTCGAGCACGATCATTCAGTCTTTCATTCGAGCGTGGGCATTCAGTCTTTCGTTCGAACACGATCATCCAGTTATCCTTCAGCCGCAATTCGTTCAAGTGCGATTCCTTCAAACTGTGATTCGTTTGATAACAATTCATTTAGAGCACGAATCTTCCGGGCTTGATTCTTCTAAGCTTGATTGGTAATCAACTCTACATTCATGAAGAGTCCTTTGCTGAGAAAGGATTTTTGTGCAGAAGAGGATCGATCCTCCATTTGATTTCATCAATCAATTAAAGAAGGATCGAGGGGGCATCTGTTGGTGCACGAAAAATGTATGAAGTTTCTATCATACGATGAATGAGAAGATATCAGAGATAAGGAAGAAAGACGAGAAAAGAATAGAAGAAAGAAAAGGGAAATCATGAAGAGAAGAGAGAGCAAAGGATGAAGAAGATGCAGGGATTCATGACTTTGTGCTAACCCGCGCAAAGGGATGTTGTTGCGCGGGTCGTCGCAAAACCTTGTTTTGATTGTGCGCCCTTGCACAAAAGGCAGACTGATTAAGGAGTTGGGGTCTTTTGTGACGGACCGCACAACAGTGTAGTGTTGTGCGAGTCTGCGCAAAGGGTGTGTAGTGTTGCGCAGACAGGCTCAAGTGACGATTTGGGTATGCTGACGTGGATGGCTGAGATTCGATGAAAGGTGGGCCCACAACACGGATTTTGATGGTTAGTACGTGTGGAGGCCTATAAATACCCCACTTCTCCTCTCATTTGCACACGTCAAAGATTTTGGAGAAGGCCAGAGCTTTGGAGAAGAAGAGAAGACTGAAGGTACCAGAGAAGGAAGGAAGGAAGGAGAAAGGGAGGGCTTCCCTCCATGCCGCGCAACACCATGCTGTTGCGCGGCCCTCAATGTTTGAGAAGCCGAAATACTACCGAAATCTTTGGTCTAGCCTTCACTGTCTGCAGTTTTCCCTTTTGTGCAAAGATATGAGCTCAAGAAGGAGAGATCAGATGATCGAATCCGCACAATATTCCTCTCGATGAGATGATCAATTCGCAAGTCGAAAAGCTGGCAGATTTGATATCTAGATTCGACATTTGAACTCTTGTGATTTTTGTATTTCAATAATCTATCTTAGAATCAAGGGAATTTAAAGGATGTAAATGAACTCAGTATGAATAAATATGATGATTGCTCTCTGTACACTCTCTCTATTATGATCGAATAAGATAATCTCCCAAGTCGAATGCATTTTGTTTCTTGTCGAAACACATAGACATGATTGAAACCAAATCTCTTAAACAAAGTATGAAAAATAAACTAAGGAAGAAAAACTCTTTGGCGGCTGCTCCACCCTTATGTATGCTCATTGAGACCTTTCCAAACCCTAGAAGATGCTTTGGAGCATCTAGGGACTCTTATTTATAGTTGTGGAACTCCAACTTTTGCATTGAGTTGGAAAAATGTAGAAACTGCCTCAAATTTACGCACTCTGCGAAGTTTCCCAAAATGGACTCGGAGTTTCAGAATATACTTTTTCAGGACAATTTCAGGAATATGTTTATTTTCAGGACAATTTCAGAATTCCTTTTCTTCACTTCAAATCTTTGATTCTCTTCATTCCTCACTTGGTTTTCTTGGATCTTTGTCATGCGAATTCTTCATTAATGACTTCCAAATCTCCAAATCTTCATTTTATAATCTTTTGAGCATAAATCTTCATTTTGACATCAATTTCACCTCAAGCTCTCAAAATCACCTTGCAGATGAAAACATTCATAATTAAATTGATCAACAAATATCATGTTTATAAAACCAAGGTATAAATGAGGGAAATATGTAATATTTCACACTCAACAATCATGCGACGCTAAAGTACCTTCTTTCTAAGAATGATGTCAAGCCCCGCTTGATAAGATGGATCCTTTTACTCTAAGAGTTCGACATAGAAATACGAGATAAAAATAGAGTAAAGAACGTAGTGGCTGACCATCTCTCTAGGCTTGATCTTCCTGATTCCCTTGAGTCGACACCAATAAATGATATGTTCCCTAACGAACAATTGTTTAAACTCTCCCAATTACCTTGGTTTGTTAACATTGTGAATTATCTTGGTACAGGTTTCATGCCAACATATTGTACAGCGCAAGATAAGAAAAAAAAATCTTCGCCGAGGTACGTAAGTTTTTCTTGGATGATCCTTATTTGTTTAAATATTGCCCCAGACCAAATTCTAAGGAGATGTGTGCCAGACAATGAACATTAGAGTATCATCTCCTTTTGTCATTCTCATGCCTGTGGTGGTCAATTTTCTGCTAAAAAGACCACGACCAAAATCTTGCAATGCGGCTTTTACTAACCCACGATGTTCAAAGATACTCATGAGTTTTGTAAAGCTTGTGATCACTGTCAGAAATTGGGAGGATTGTCTCATAGAAATATGATGTCTCTAAACCCAATTCTTATCATTGAAGTATTCGATTGTTGGGGCATCGATTTCATGGGGCCATTCTTCCAATCCTTTGGAAATATTTATATTTTATTGGTAGTAGACTATGTCACTAAGTGGGTCGAAGTGATCCCGTGTCGGAATAATGATCACAAAACGGTGATTAGATTCTTAAAAGAAAACATCCTTTCCTGATTCAGAATGCCTCGGGCCATTATTAGTGATTGAGGTTCACACTTTTGTAATAGCCCATTTGAGAACTTAATGAAGAAATATGACATCTCTCATAAGGTGAGCACTCCATACAATCTGCAGATAAGCAGGCAAACTGAGATTTCTAATAGGGAAATTAAGCAAATTCTAGAAAAAATGGTTAACCCTGACCGTAAGGATTGGTCAATCTGCTTGACCGATGCTTTATGGGCTTACCGTACATCTTTTAAGACCTCCATCGGAATGTCTCCCTTTAGACTCGTTTATGGGAAAGCTTGCCACTTGCATCTAAAGTTGGAACATAGAGCCTACTGGGCTATTAAAAATCTAAATTTTAACTTGGACAACATTGGATTGCCGCGCAAACTTCAATTGAATGAACTCTAAGAAATTCGGAACGATGCATACGAGAACTCGAAATTTTACAAGGATAAGATGAAGGTGTTTCATGAGCAGAACATCCTTTGGAAATCATTAACATCTGGCCAAAAAGTCCCTTTATACAATTCCCAGTTACATATTTTTCTGGGAAAACTTCGATCTCGTTGGACCGGTCCTTTCATTGTTACTACTATTTATCCTCATGGGGCCATTGAGATAAAGAATCCAGCGAATGACAATGTTTTCATAGTAAATGGACATCGTCTCAAGCCATTTATTAAGAAGTTTGATTCAGAGGACATGTCCATTTCTTTGATTGATCCTGTGTACCAGGATTGACCTCTTAGTCTGTCAGAGGTACAGTTAGGTTTATTGCTTTCATAGGATGTAGGATTAGAATAGTTTGATTTCGGTTTGTTTAGTATTTGTGCTAACCCATTTACATGTTAAGAACTATGGAAGAGCTTCAATTCTCCTTCTTTAGGTAATATCTTCCCATATGTAACGCCCTGAAAATCAAGGGTCGAGCAGAAGTTCAACTCCCGAGTTCCAACGCATCACGTATGCAACATGGATAATGATGATTAAATGTTGTCCGTGTTAGTGCACTAAACATGAGTGGGATTATACCAAATCATCATATCATACCCCAGAGACAATTAAATTACGCAAGCGGAAGACCATGATAGGTATGTATAAAACATATAAGTGGTGGTGGGCCTCCAGAGTATAATCATGTATCGTTTCAAAATACAAAATATCAAAATGTGTAGGTCCATCTATATCATGAAATCCCTATAGCCCCGATGATCAGAATGTAGGCTACATGAACCCGCCAGAGTACTGCATATACGAGAACTCCTCCTCGTCGTCATAAAAATTAGTCTCTGCTTCATAAGTTGCGTTATCATCTGCAACTAAGTCAGAGTCTGGTTGGTGTTTTAAAACACCGTCTTAAAGTGGGAGTGAGTGATCAACTCAGTGGAACTAAAGGCAAAGGTAACATGTTATCAATTCAGTCAAGTAGTAATGATAAAGCAGTACAACAATCATGTCCTAGATTACTCTTGTTAATGCAAGAATGGTATGCGATAATGATGCATGCCATCGCCTACACTCCCTAAGCGACTTCATCTCACGTTCGTGCATGACATCCTCCCGAAACATGTGCTTCCTCGCCAAAGCACATGCAGTGCGGTGCATGATCGTGATTAGTCAAGTTCTTAATTAGGCATAATCATACAGCAGGATTGGGAAGCTAAGGTACCTCCCTTCATATCATTTACCCAAATATTGACCCATCTAGGGTCGTCAATCCTAGTTAATCACAAACGAAGAACAATTCCAGGTAGCTACAGAGCGGCTTGTCACCTTAACGCTAGCCTGGTTTATACTCGAGGTCACTATAGAAAAGCTCGTTGCCTTAACGTAGCCTTAACGTAGTCTTAGAGGTTACTCGAGGTCACATGCAGTGCGGTGCATGATCGTGATTGTTCCCTCGTGTGTCATTTCTAAAATATCCCAGGCTTACTTTGCAGAATCACAAGATATAATTCTTTTAAATTCATTCGGTGATAGAGCGCAAGTGATTGTATTTAGTGCTTTTGCATTTGCACTACTCTCACTTTTCTGAAGTGTGGTCCAAGAGAAGTAAGGTGTAATTCTCATAGATTTGGATCCATCGATTCTAGTTATTTCAGTGGTAGGAGGGGTCCATTCAGTCACTGTGGCTAGCCACACACTTTCATCCATGTATTTTAAGAAAATCCTCATTCTGGCTTTCTAATAAGCATAGTTGGAACCATCAAATGGTGGAGGCCTAGTGACTAATAGGCTATCAAAATTTGACATCTTATAAATAGCTTAGATCGATTAGCTCATGAAATAAATCCAAAAATGTAACAATTAGAATGAGCTATTAGGCTTTGATACCACTTGAAAAGGCCAAGCTATATGTCTTAGAGGGGGGTGAATAGGACTATGCCAAATTAAAACGATAACAGCAGAATTTAAACAACAAGATAGCCTTATAAACAAATAAATGAAAGATAACACTATAATCAATTCACAATACTAAAATGTAAAGCAACTTCAAATGTATGAGTATTGAGAAATTGATACAAATGTTGTTCTAAGGACAACCTTACACAAAAAACTAAGGTATATGGTAGGACAACCTGATTCCTAGAAAGGTCTTTGTATCAAAAACTCAAACTTGATACAGAGGAATAAATAGATAAATAACAAGAAAATGAAATCTAAGTTATTACAACATTCCCCCACAAAACTTGAAATGTAAAGGATTACAACATTCACATCCACACATACATCCCACAACCTTGAATGATAAAAGATATAGAAATTAAACCATGCATCCACAAAACACAAAGAATTATAGTGGTTCGCCTGTGTGTACACCAACTGTTAAACAACAGCCACACAGCTTGCTACTCCACTCCTAATATCCTCACACAGGGGATATTAGTGTTCACTATGAAAATAGGTTTTTCTCAGGTTCACCAGAAACCCTCACAATTGTGTCTTTCAAATGGGCTTACATAATTCAAAAAACCCCACTCTGAGTTTTCTGGATCACCTCAGATAAACCAAACAATGAGATTTTTAGAAGCTTGATTTTGTAGTACTTGAGTTGTACTTCACCTTGAAGGAGACCTTTGTTCTTAACTTGAAGCATTGTCAATCTCCCCCTTCATACATCTTAGTTCTTAAAGTAGATCTTTGTTCTTGTGCATGAGATGCATTGACTTGAACATATATATCAATGTGCTACACAAGACACATATAGTGGTTTTGGCACAACAAAATTTGACAATCAAAGGAACAAATAACCATTGCACTTACAACAACACCTATGGGCGCGCAACACTTATGGGCACACAACGCCCACTTTGCATGAATTTATCCTAAAGAAATACCTCCTACACCACTTTTAGAGGAGGCTTTGTGCACTCCTGACAAGAAAACCATTGTGCGCCACTTTTCAAGGAGGACGTTGTGCGCTTTGTCCTAATCCAGGGCTTCGTGTGCCACACTCTAAGGGACTTTGTCCTGATCTCAAGTGTTGTGCGCCACTTCTCAAGGAGAGGTTTGTGAGCTTGTCCTGAGGGAAAGCATTGTGCGCCATTTTACTTGGGCTCTTATCCTAAGGGAAGGCTTTGTGCGTCACTTTGTGTGCTCCTTTGTCTGAAGACTAAGCTTCTGCGCCACTATTTAAGGAGAAAGCCCTATTGTGCACCTAGAGTAATGAACTTTGTTGTGCGCTCCCCCTGGAAATCTCCTGTTAGGCGTACCATGGTTGTACGCTCCTTGGGGAGACACTCCTTGTTCTAAGGAAATGGCCTCCACACTTGTGGGAGGTCTATAAATACCTTTCTACCATCTTCATTTGGTCGATCGGAGATTGGAGAACTTCAAGGAGCAACATCAGAGCAGATAGAGAGAGATTCAAACTTCAAGGTGATACTTGTTGTGCGCTAGATAGTCAATGGGGTGCACAACCCGTATAGTACACAACACCTATGGGCACGTAACACTTATGGGCACACAACAGATAGGAGTACACAATCCCTGCTGATGCACAACCAGGTTGGAGAGCCCACAGAGGAGAGAAAAGTAGAAGTGTGATGGACAATCCACGCAATGGAGAAGCCTCTACCGTTTCCTCAATTGTGCACCTGCACAATTCAAGTTCGTGAATTGCCAGATTCATAAAGAGAAAGTGAAAGAAATGTGAAGCATAAAGAAAGAATTCCAGGAGAAAGAAGATCAAAAGCGTTGAAATGCTACTGAAATTACCATTAGACTGTCTTCTCTTTCATCCATTGTGTTGATTAATTGTACTATGTTTTCAGAATCAAGGGAAATTGAGGATGTAAATGAACTCGAATAAATATAATATTTTGTGATTGTTGTTCTCTTATTCTTTCTTTGTTAACATTAAATGAATTCTCCCAAATCGAATGCATTTGTTTCTTGTCGAAACAAGATAATAATGCCTTAATTTCTGAACCGCAAAGATCAGAGCTAAACACACTTTCTCGATGGGCGAATAGTTGCATTCAGCTCCAATCAAAGTTCTGCTCAGATAATACAACACGATCTCCTTCCCTTGCTCATTTGTTTGTGCTAACAAGGCCCCCAATGAATTTTCTGCTGTAAAAATATAAAGAATGAGGGGTCTACCTTTCACAGGCGCTGCTAGTACTGGGGGTTGTTTCAACAATTCTTTGATTGAATCGAATGCATTTTGGCATGACTGATCCCACACAAATTTTGCCCCTTTCTTCATTAGAGGGGAACACGGCTGACATCTTCCTGTGAGATTAGAGATAAAGCGACCAATATATGCCAACTTTCCCTGCAAACTTTTTAATTCCTTCAGTGTTTTTGGAGGTGGCATTTCTTGAATAGCTCTAATCTTTCCTGGATCAACTTCAATTCCGCGGTGCCTGATAACAAAACCGAGGAACTTTCCCGATGAAACACCGAACGTGCATTTAGACGGATTCATCCTGAGTTACTTCTTTCTAAGCTGACGAAATACTGAGACCAGATATTCACAATACTCCTCATGGTCATTTGACCTGACCACTAAATCATCCACATAACATTCAACATGCTTGTGCATCATATCTTGAAATATATTCTGCATCGCCCTCTGATATGTCGTGCCAGCATTCTTGAGACCAAATGGCATGACCTTATAACAATAATTCCCATTGATGTTCTGAATGTCGTGGCTTCCTCATCCTCCGGGGCCATCCTTATCTATTTATACCCAGCGTAATCATCCATAAAGGACATAACGACATACTTAGTCGTACTGTCAATTAACAGCTCAGTGATCAGCAGTGGGAAATCATCCTTCGGACATGCTTCATTTAAGTCTCTGAAGTTGACGCATACTCTGATTTGTCCGCTCTTCTTTTTCACCGCGACAATGTTTGATATCCACTTAGGATACTTGACTTCTTTGATAAACCCAACTTTAATTAGCTTATTCACTTCTTCTTCAATCAAAGGAATCATCTCTGGATGGAATCGTTGCTGTGCTTATTTAACCAACCTCTTGTCTTTAGAAATATTTAATTGATGCATCGCCACTAATGGTTCCAGACCTGACATTTCAGCGTATGTCCAGGCAAACACATCTTTGTTTTCTTTCAAAAGTTTAATATACCAGTTAGCTTCTTGTTCAGAGAGACTGGCGCTTATGAATGTATTTCGGGGTTCTTCTTCTTTCCCTAGATTTATTTCTCGTAAGCTATCAATCATCAGTTGCCCTCCATCATCCATCTGCTTCGGAGCCACCTCAGATGTTTCATCATTTCGGCTTCTTTTTCTTTCATTAATTCTACAGTGATCATATTTATCGAAGATTCTCCTCCCAACCCGCGGAACTTTTCTCATTTTTTCTCATTGACCCTGATTGGGATCAAGATACCTTTTCCACTGTTTAAGCCAGTCAGCTCTTCACAATCGAAGCCCGTGTTCTTCATTATCCTTTTGCTAGTAGAGCTGTATCTTTCCAAATCTTCAGGTGTCAACTTCACAAAGTTCATCTCATTATCTATCTTTTCTTCTACCTCTGCCTCTGACACTGCGTAGAATTCAATAGGGTCAGGGTTTTTCATACTGGTCTCAACGTGGAACCTCTTAGGCATAAGTGGGAATGGTTTCTTTCTTTCAGCTTGCAGTAGTGGCATCGTGTAATTTGACTCCAAAATTTCTAACTGCTTAGGTGATAATAATGTCAGCGGAGGTGCCCCATTCGTCTCAGATGTCTTAACACGAAATAAAATTTCTGCTTCGCATTCTCTTTCTCGGATAACTCTATCTTCGCAACCCCATTCTGCACTATGCTTGTTTTGCCTTTCACTGCCTCATTATCATTGCTTCCCCTTTTATTCCCTGCAGCAAACTCGTCATAATAGCGAGCGTCGGTGAAGAAAGACTCTGCTTCTGTATACGGTTTTGCATCAGCCACCACCTTACATTGAATCTCATCTTTACAGTACTTGAAGCATTGATGGACAGTCAATGGTACGATGCCGTATTGGTGCATCCAGGGTCTTCCTAAAAGGATATTATATGTCGTGACTGCATTAATAACATGACAAACAACGTCTGCCATCATCTCCCCTATTTCCATGTCAATGTGATCTTGTCGAGCGCCCTCTGTCCATCTTGATTAAACCCTTGTATCATCATTCCACTAGGGTGCAAATGAGAACGACGATATCCCAGTTCGTTTAACATCATTAATAGCAACAAATTCACTGCGGACCCATTATCTAGCATTATTCGTTTTATATGTTTACCGCCAATATGGCCCACAACCATCAGCGGTTTGTTATTCTCTTCACCACAAATTAGGTCATCATCGGAGAAAGAAATGATTGGCATGCAATTGTTTCGTTCTTCGTATTCCATCTCTATAAGCAATGCTTTTCGGACATTATTATCGAATAGAGCTTGAATCAGACTGTTTCAAGAATTTTCTGACAGTCGTAACTCATCATACACACTTAGTCGAGCTAGTATGCCTTTTAGATGACTCACCACATCGTATGTTACCCCCTCCACCTTATTTTTCCCTTTTTCTCTGATATTGTCATGGCATTCTTTAGATGTCTCTCTTCTTGTTACCTTAGTGTTCTACTTATTGGGGCTCTTTATCCTTTTACCTGAGCGTAACGTGACTACCGTGGCTTTGCCCATTCGCCTAAGAGAATGACTGTCATCCATTTCTCCTATCCTTTTACCTTTTTACCAGTGGTTTCGTGAATAACCTGTGCACTTGCTATCGATGTATCGCTCTTATGTCTGTCAGAGACCAATAATAGAACTTAATTAGAATTTATTCACAAATATATTCTATCCTGGAGATGAAAGGAAGGATGTTCCCACTGAGAGTCGTCATTTTGGCGCCTTATAGGACGCCAAACAGTGATGAAATTCTTTAAGTCATTCTTAAGTCAATACTAAGCAAGATAAGATTCCCCAGCAAAGTCGCCATTTTGTTTTGGCCAGAAACGAAAAGCATTTGATTTGGGGAATATCTCACTTAATATTAATAAAAGATAGAACTAAGAGAATAATCATCAATTTTATTCATTCTGAGTTCATTTACATCCTTTTAGTCCTTTGATTCCAGGATAGAATCTCTTAGAAATGCCAGAAATACAAAAACTAAGTAAATTTGAAATATGAATTTCGGCAGCATTTCGGCTCATATTGATCATATCTCCAGGGGAGATGAGTTGTGCTTGCTTCCTATGCATTTCGTCCCTTATTGACATGATAAAGGAGTGCTCGGATCCCTTTAAAACATCTGGAATAGCCTGAGGATATGGAAAATTTCAACATATTAGCTGCCTCAAAGAGTACCTGTGCAACTCATGGGAGTTGCGCGGGCCCGCACAACTTGCCAGGAGTAGCGCGGCCCGGGCCTTCAACACTCCATATTCCCTCTCCTTCTCTCTATCTCCAATACCTGTTAGAGGCACTGGTCTTCCGAACATCTGATGCACCAAATGAGGGGGGTAGGGGGTATTTATAGGCTTTCACACATGTGAGCCCTCGATTCCTGTGTTGTGAACCCCACTTCACATTCCCAATCTATCCCTCTTTGAAGAGAGTTGCGCGGCCCAACATAACCAATGTCGAGTTGCGAGGACCCGGGCAACTCAGCTCTCGTGCAACATAGTTCCCGCGCAACTCGACTGCCTTCCGTCTCTATCCTTCACTTCTTTCACCAATTCTTCTCCTTGAAGCTTCTCTCCCTAACCAAATTTTATACCCCAACATACCAGAACAATTTCAGCAAATGACATGCATGTTTCGGAACTTCTGGTAATATAAACAGCAACACACAATATTCCACCGAAACATCCGCATGTGAAAAAGTTAGTCTTACAATTTCAGTAACAAGGAAGATCAAGTTCAACAGATTCCAGCAATTCAGCAAAATGGACAGCCATGCACTTGCTCATATCAATTCAATTTCATGTGCCAACAAAAGACATACAAATCAGCAATATAACAGAAGTCAAGTGTAACAAATTCAGTAATTCAACAGGTAGACAACAATTCACACATTAGGGAATTCTCGGGACCTAAATCCCTCTACAAATTTTAGGGAATTTCTACGCATATGTCCTAAGTCAAGCAACACATAAAATTCAGCAACATGCACACACATTCGTCATCCAAAATCACTATGATTTACGCTAGGCATGATAATTGGCCACCTAGAGGTAATGGTCCGCACCTAGTATCGATTGGAAGCTCTTGTGGTCGCCCTAGCGTCGTCGGGTCCGCAAACTTGATGTGTCGGGGCCCTGCGTCACATGAAATTTGTGGTAAGGTGCATGCATGTGACTTATTATTAGAGAGAGATTGATTGGAATCCGGATCTTACCTTGGATCGGACGTAGCTCGTCCCTACGACGATTGGGTCGGGATTTCCAGCAATGTAGAGGTGTAGGTGCGGGGAATTCCAATCCCCAAGTACCACATGCACCTACACACCTCTCTCCCTCTCTTTCTCTGTCCTCTCTCTCTCCCTTCTCTCTCTTCTCTCTCCTCTCTCCCTCTCTCAGCTGCTGGATTTCTGTGGGAATGAGAGAGAGAGTTTAAGGGTTTTATACCCCGAAATTAAATCAGTTGGCCCCCGAGTTTCGTTAATTTCTTCAAACGGCCTTGTGGGACCCATTTTTGGCTGTTTGGGATGCCCTGATGGCCTCCTGGCCCATCTAATTCATGGGACAGGTGTCCCTTCGCCCGATGAAGGGTTGGGTAAAGTTTGACGGCAAATGGACGCGGGGTTTTATCGCTACGGTCCAGTTTACGATCAATGGTCATCAATTCTCAATCAAGGCAGGTTTTGTGGACGAGTGCAGGGAAATATCTTCAGCCTTTGGTGTAAGTTTGGAAGAAATTCGATGGCTGAAATGCCCTAATTCACCCACTCAAGTAGCGGGGCCATTTAATTTAAGATTTCAGATTTTTATTGTAAGTTAGGGTGAATTGCATTTTACAAGTGCCGACTGGACAGCATGATTTGTTCATTTCTGGGTGTCGTCCGCGATGGGCCACAAGCCCAGTGAGGCCCATGGCCTCCTAGAGTTTAAAAAATTTCTACCCTACCTTGGGCGATGCACGACCCATATAGGCAGTCGCCAAGTGTAATTTAGTTAATCAGCTCTACAGCCCGTGTCAGGCCCGAGTATAATTGGATCCGATCACATTAGTGGCTTAATCTGGATTAATTTATTGGTAATAAATCCACACGTGCGATCGAATCGCACGGTCCTGCGTCAATTCACATGTGAGCCTCAGGACACTGTTCCGATTTGGGTCGGGTGTTACATTAATGAAGAAATATGGTATCTCTCACAAGGTGAGCACTCCATACTGCCCACAAATGAGTGGGCAAGCTGAGTTTCCAATAGGGAAATTAAACACATTTTGGAAAAACGGTTAACCCTGACCGCAAGGATTGGTCAATCCGATTGACCGATGCTTCATGGGCTTACCTTACTCCATTTAAAACCTCTATTGGAATGTCTCCCTTTAGACTTGTTTATGGGAAGGCTTGCCCCTTAGCTGTGGAGTTGGAACATAGGGCATACTGGGTGATATAAAATCTGAACTTCAATTTGGACAATGCTAGCTTGCTGCGCAAACTTTAGTTGAATGAACTTGAAGAAATCTGGAATGACGTATACGAGAATTCAAGAATTTACAAGGACAGAATAAAGGTGTTTCATGACCAGCACATTCACAGAAAATCATTCACACCAGGTTAGAAGGTCCTTTTGTACAATTCTCGATTACATCTCTTAGTCTTTGAGCTAATCAGTTGTCTTAGTCTTTGAGCAAAAGGAAAATTGAAAAAATAAATTGAAGTATAAGATGCTTAATGTTGATGATTTATGTCTCTTGGATTCAGTTACTTGGAGATGTCAAAGTTAAGTTCGAATTATTAATCCATGAGTAGAAGTTTTAAACATTGATTGAGTCATGATTTCACATGTCACATCTAGCCGTCACATTAAAGCTTCAGTCAACATTAAATTATTAACTTGGTGATTATTCAGCATGAACGGAACCAACCTGGGGAATTTGTCCATCATGTTCAATGAGAAGAATTGAATATATATATATATATATATATATATATATATATATATATATATATATATATATATATATATATATATATATATATATATATATATATATATATATAACGCCCAACTAAAAAATAGTTGTCGTTGGAAAAGGCCACCTAGTAAAGATCTTTAAAAAGATTGATCATAGCGTGAAAGCCATCGATGGAAAAATCAAAAGCTGAAGTAATAAAAAAAGAGAATTAAAAAGATGAACTGTAAGGCAAGTATCGGTTTAGGTTTTGGTTGTCCTGAATGCTCTTTTGATTGTCAATGTTATCATGAAAATGAAGAATTGAACCTTTGATTGTGATAGGTCTAGACTTCATTATACACCCATGGAATTCAATGTTTGGAATTGTTCTAATTGGAGGATTAATGCTTTGAACTTGATTATGAAGTATTATCAAGTGCTAGAGTTTAGGAGAAAGTAACGCTCAACAGTGATGTATTTTGAAACTCTATTATCTGGATTGTTGTTGAAACCTCTTGAGCTTATGGAGATTATACGATGGTTTCGAAATATTTTTCGCATACTTTGCTCGGGACTAGCAAAATGCTGGTTGGGGATTGTGTTGAGGGTCAAATATTGCATATTATCCCCCATTTATATCTTAGGTTTATGAACATGATAATGCTTAATGTCATATTTTATTCATGTTTGTGTTGCAAGGTGAATTTAAGATCTTGGATTGGAAAGAGTGCTAAAAAGCATGGATTTAACTTTCAAGAATCACCAAGCAAAGGATGGATCCTAGAAGACCAAAAATGAAGAATTCACATGCCAAAGATCTAAGGAAACCAAGTGATTCTCGACTAGTCTAAGCCTTGCTTCGACCAATTTAAGCTTCTGCTCAACTAGTCGAAGAAACTTCAACTCGAACTACAGTGACAAAATCCTCTAAATTCCGTCATCCTCGACCAGTCGAAGGAGACCCTCGACCAGTCGAAGGTGACCCTTGACCAGTCGAACGTTATCCTCGACCAGTCTAAGGTTATGCAGATTTTGCGCGAACTGTGTAAATTTGATACGATTCTGGATTTTTCCAAGTCGGTGCGAAAGGAGGTGCTGCAAAACTATGAACAGGAGTCTCTAGGACGTTCCTTAGCATCATCTCGGGTTTGAGGAGTGGAGCCATCATCCGAGAGTTCTTCTTGCTCTTCTTCTTTAGCTTGTTTTTATGCTTTTCTTAAGAGACTTTAGTTCAATCATGTCTATGGTTGGCTAAACCTCTTTGCTATTGCTAAGAGGTGAAGCTTGTAGCGTGATGAAATGTTTCTATTACTTTGATTCATGTTTATGTTGAACCTTTTTTATTCTAGTTTTATTTTAAAGGAATACTTTCAGTTTTTAATGGTTTATTGTGACTCAAATTACAGTAAATCTGTAATAGCTTTGATTATCTTCTTTTCCTGATTTTGAGATTGTGAGATTGGTAAATCCTGTTGTTAGCCATTGTCCCATGGGCATGGTTTGGTGATGGAATCCCTTCCAATTATCACAATTCTCCTCCATTAAGAATTAGGTCAAGGAAAGTTCAGATTGATCTTAATTGTATATCATCCAATTGGATATAATTGGACTCCAATTCCAATTGTGTGACTTGAACCAAGTAAGAGGGCCCCTGATCTCTACATGTGGATCCTTGGAAACCCTAGTCCCCACCTTTGAATTCAATAGTTTTAATTACTCTAATCACAATTACTCTCACAATCACTTCCGAATTAGTTTACATCTTCTTCTAGTTCTATTTCTAGTTAATTTAAAAAATGTACACGGTTCAATCCCTATGGATTCTACCTCAGTCTTATCGAGATTATTACTACATCGCGACCCTACACTTGGGTTGTGAACACATTTTTGGCACCGTTGTTGGGGATTGACGGTTGCGCTTTTTGAATTTGATTAGTTTTGGAATTAGGTTTATTTACTTTCTATTTTTAGGTTAAGGTTTTTTTGAATTAGTTTTAGAAACTAACTTCTCTTTTTATTTCTAGATTTAAAACTTTCCTAATTTGTTTTTAGAAACTAACTTGCTTTTTCTATTTTGCAGGATCTTAACATAGAAACTTCTAATTTGGTAACTTCTTTCCTAGTTCTTGAAATAATGGTGGAGACCGCTTTAGTCGAAGTAGGAATATGCCAATATGTCCTAGAGGGGGATGAATAGGACTTTTTAAAGTTTTTATGGTTTATTTAAAATTCTATTACACTAATCCTAACAACAAGCACATATTAGGATTACTCAAAAATAACTCTACTGGCTTCCAAGCCCTGTAAAGGATTCAATCACAAACTATTTAAGAAATGAACAATATGCAAACTAGTTTATGATGGATATGACTATGTATGTGTGTAAGATGTGATCTCAGATATTCAGATATGAAAATATTAAAGCGAATCACACAAACTAAAGAATAGCAATCTCAAACACAATCATTTTTATAGTAGTTTGACTACTTGTCTACTCCACTCCCGGTAACCGCACTCAACCCTTGAGTCTACTGGATTTCACTAAGGAGGTTTCACAGCGGTTCACCTAAAACCTGAGGTTTTAAATCAGGTTCACCTTCAACCTTTACAACCTACACTGAGGCTGACTGTTTATGCTCTCATGAGCAAGGGTCAACACAACACACTCACTGTTAAGCACACTGGCCAAGGATCTTCCATAAGACCCTAACGGAGGTTTCACACGGATCACATCGAACCTAAGGTTTTAGACAGGTTCACCTTCAACCAGAAGTTTATGCTCTCCATAGAGCAAGGGTCAACACTACGTACCCACCACGTACACTCTCGTCGGAGGCCTCCTACGAGGGCTTGCAAGGGTGAGAAACACCTAAGACCCAATCCTAAAAAGGAATGATCACAAGTGTCCTCTAGACTCTAATAACTTACAAATAAGTGGATGAGTCCCATTCAGCATGTTGACGAAGATCTCCTCCTTGTTGATGAAGAATCTTTGGCTTCCTTGATCCGCAACACAAATGATGTACCAATACGAGGCTTCGGGTTGGGTCAAGGTTAAGACGAAATCCTACTCTATAAAATGTTTTCCTATAAGGAAGATAGAGTGATTTCGATCATCTATGCATTCAAGGCATCTCAGCTTAATGATTTTCCATTAAGGTAGTAGCTGGAGGATCCTTGAATGCGGAAGTTCATTCCCAATTTACTCTATTGAATATCAATGATGAGGGTGGATTGGAGGATGAACTTCTCTGAGAGAAATGGCTTTGGGTATATGATCTAAGGTAAAACACTCAAAAGCACTCTCTTCTTTCTCTACCAGCAACAATAGACAAGTCTTCTGTATATATGCAAAAGGTTTCAACGGATATAAAATGATCACATTTATGACAAAGTTTGATATCATCGAGCGTATACTCTCGATAGCATCGATGGTCCACTCGATGACACAAACTCAAATGTCATGCACTTTTGAAACCTCTTGCTAGCTGGTCGATGGAATCGAAACAGGTGTCGATGTCATCGGATTTCGAACTCTGATTCAATTGATACAGTGTTGATTCATCAACATTTGAAAATGAGAGAAACTTGACATAAAATATTTCAGGTTTATAAGAATGATCGAGGGACCTTCGATATCATCGGAATTTGAATGTCGTGATATCGATCACTGTGTCGAGGCATGGATAAATCCAACGGATTTCTTATTAAGCTTGCTGGACAGTCTATGTCCTTGTTCGATGTCATCAAAACAGTAACGATATCATCATTATTTGAATATCGATTCTATCGAGTGACCCCCGATCATAGATAAACAATCCTGAAATATTTTGTTGGAAGAACTTAGCGCCCATGACCGATATCATCGAGAGCCTTCCGATATCATCGAGATTTGAATTTCGATGGTATCGAGGAGGCTTCGATTTATCGATGCACATATGATATTCTTAAGAAAAAATAAGGGCACCGGAGATCTGCCTGTCGATATTATCGAGTCACCTTCGATGGACTCGAGATTTAAATATCGATATATCGATAGTATATCGATGTATCGATAATTCCGTCCAGATGAGTATGTGGTTTTTGGATGTATTTTGTCCTCATATCGATGATATCGTTTAGGTATCGAGGACATCGACAGTGCAGGTCGATCATATCGAGATGTGTATCGATAAAATCGACAAAGTAAGAAAACTTAGAGAATTTGCCTATGAGAAAAAAGTTTTCTTAACTTAAAAACCCTATGGTGTTCTAGTTTGTTTTAAGGGTTTTATATACCTGGTGTTTTGGGACATGGGATGCGAGGCTCAGATTTACTTGTGACGAGCTTGTACACATCCGGTTGAGGCAGATGCTTTGAATTGATCTTCCTATGAGGCTCTGCAGTCTAACTGACTCAACACTCACGCTAATTGACAAACCAGGGCACTTTCAGTTCTCTCTCTTTCTATTTCTAGATTTCTCATTACTTTAGGTTTCTTTATTTTTAGGTTTAGGTTAGAATTTGAACTTGAGGGCTGAGAGTGTTTCATGCCCAAGTGGATCCGTGACAACACTCTACGTCTCTTGAGTGAAGGAGGATTAGTCTAGGGGTTATCTATCCATCGCAGGGTTAGCCACCACTTGAGATCCTCATAGTAAATTGAGGTTATGGCTGCCAATCAACCTGAAAATCAACCAGTGAGGCAACCGCAACCTCCAGTTGCTGAAGCCTAGGATGAGAACGAGGTGAATCATGCACCTCCACCTCGTACTTTGCGAGATTATTTACAATCGGTGGGGGTGAGCACCCCTTCCTGTATGGTTTTTACAGAAAATACAGGAATCATGGATATCAAGCTAGGAATGATCCAACTCCTTCCAAAGTTTCTTGGACTTGAATATAAAAGTCCATATTTACACTTGAAAAAGTTTGATGAAATTATAGCCATTTTATATTTTCCTAACGTGTCTGAGGACACGATCAGGCTGAAACTCTTTCCTTTCTTCTTGAAAGAAAAAGCTAAGACATTGTTGCACACACTACATCCGCGATCTATTGGCACATGGAATGATATGATGGAGTTCATAAAAAAAGTTTCCATACCATAACACCATTAGAAAGTCGATCATGAACTTCGCCCAAAAGGAAGACGAAACATTCTTCTAATGTTGGGAGCGATTTAATGATCTTGTCAATTCATGCCCACAACACAGTTTTGAAACGTGACGCATAACAAGTTTCTTTCATGACGGACTGACATCTTCCATGCGCCAATTGGTCGAGACGATGTGCAATGGAGAATTCATGAATAAAAATGTCGATGAGGTGTGGGATTACTTTGACAAACTCGTTGAAACCGCACAATCATGGGACATCTCCCCAAGACCTAGCACCATATCTAAGCATACTCAATCAAAGGAGAAGGGTGAGATATACTAGTTGAAAGAGGATGGTGATACAAATGCTAAAGTGGCTAATCTCACAAGGAGACTCGAGGCCATAGAACTTAAGAAGGATAAGGCTAAAGAAGTTGTTTACGGTATTTGTGCTTGCAATATACACTCAACTGAAAATTGTCCAATGATACCTGCTTTTCAAGAGGTATTGAATGAGCAATCGAATGCTGTGAACAACTACCAAAGACCTTTCAATGGACCCATCTCAAATACTTACAATCCTAGTTGGAGAAATCATCCGAACTTTAGTTAGAGGAATGGACAAACTACTGCTCCTCAAGGAGTCCCCAACCAATTCTTGAATCAAGGGAAACCTCAAGAGGACCTGGTTTTAAAACACATTCAAGACCAAGAGCTACTCAATCAAAGTAATGCACAAGCATTCTAGGAAATCAGATCAGCCTTGGGAACACTTGTATCATCCGTGCAAAGGATGGAATCACACTTAGCGAGTGGGGAGAAAGGGATGCTTCTAGCCCAGCCTCTCCCCAATCCTAAACCGCAATACAAGATAAGTGATCCAAGCTCTTCAAATCATATGGAGCAAGCCAAGTCTATCACCACTCTTAGGAGTGGAAAAATAATTGACAAATCTATTCCGGTAAGGACAAAAGAGTCCAAGAACCCGGAAGAAGAAACAGAGGATAGACCTAGCATTATTCCACATGGATTAGAACCGGAACCTCTGAGCAAGACAATTGCTCCAGTCCCCCAACATTTGATTGCACCAAAATCGCTCTCTAACTCTCAGGACATTCTAAAGGTGCTTAAACAAGTGAAGGTCAACATCCCTCTTCTGGATGCTGTGAAACAAATTTCTTCATATGCCAAATTTCTGAAAGACCTATGCACGACCAAAAGGTGGTAAAGCATCAAAAAAAAAAATTTCTGACAAAAAAAGTGAGTGCTATCTTAAAGTAAGATGTACCACAAAAATACAAAGATCCCAGTTGCCTAACCATCCCTTGTGTGATTGGGAACTACCGGATTGAGCACGCACTACTTGACTGGGGAGCAAGCGTAAATCTAATTCTTTATTGGTATACAAACAATTGGGTCTGGGTGAATTAAAATCCACTCGGACCACATTACAACTTACCGATCGCTCAATTCGTGTGCTGAGAGGGATAATTGAGGATGTGTTGGTCCACGTTGATAAATTTTACTACCTGGTAGATTTTATCGTCCTAGATACTCAACCCATTGTGGACATGAGCACTCAAATTCCTGTCATCCTTGGTTGCCCATTCCTTGCTACATCAAATGCAATCATTAATTGTAGAAATGGAGTCATGAATATATCTTTTGGGAATATGACATTAGAGCTTAATATTTTCTTCAATATGAGCAAACAGGCGGAGGATGATGACGATACCTACGACATTAACATGATTGATTCGTTCGTGGAAGATAGAACCCTGATGACTTTATCCTCTGACCCTCTAAAGACGTGCTTGGCACCCTCCCATGATTTGGATGATGATACAATTAGGGAGACAAGTGTCATGCTTGATATAGTGCCAGTACTTGAAGTTAACCGGTGGAGGCCACAATTTGAAAAATTACCCTAAACTGATGTAGCGCCTCTAACGTCTAACTTCAAGGCACCAAAACTTGATCTAAAACCTTTGCGCTCTGATTTGAAACAAGTCTATTTAGGTCAAGATGAGACATACCCGGTGGTGATATCTTCCCACCTTGAGCAACAACAGGAGAGTATGCTCATCTCTACTCTCATTGAGCACAAAGGAGCCCTTGGATGGTTGATTGTGAACCTCAAGGGAATTGACCCTTTGATTTGTACTCACCGCATTCATCTTAAGGACAATACTAAGACCTCACAGCAACCACAACGTAGACTAAATCCAAACATGAAGGAAGTGGTTAAGGACGAGGTTCTTAAGCTATTGGATGTAGGTATCATATACCCAATATCTAATAGCCAATAGGTGAGTCTAACTCAAGTCGTTCCCAAGAAGTCTGGAATCACTATCATATCCAATGTCAATTGTAACACCCCGAACATTTCAATACCCGAGTATCGAAAGTTCTCGAGTGTTACCATGAAATTTAACGTAAAGCTTACGTGTGTACGATACCAATCTAACTATCCTAACTTTTCATCTAATTCTTGACATGAATACAACCATTGGAAATGATCTTCATTCAATAGATCAAGCCATCTGACCATTAATTTTAAGACAAGACCCTCCATCATGTGATTTGACATATGTACCTTCTCTTAAATGAATTGGCTAATAACTCCTTATCCATAATGATTTAGATGTAAGTTCTTTTGTAAGAATTACTTGTAAAGGTGCATATAACCACATAGAACCATTAAATTTCACAAAAATCTTAGATCAGAAATAAATATGAAAATACCACTAACCTAGACCCCTGAATTCTAAAGCACATGGTTCCCATTATCCGTTTAATGTGAAATTATATAACATGCCTATGTATCATAAATTAACCATACACGTCAAGTTTTAACCCTTAGATCATTGTAAAAGTGATCTAATTGACAGATCAGCCCCTTAACCGTTGATTTTGGTGTCCATCGAGTGAAGAAACCTCATGTGTAGTCATAGTCGGATATTTCCCCTCATATGAACGACTTGGATTGCCCATCATATGAACCAAGTATGAAATATGAAGACCACATTTTGGTGAGCGTTTCCTTAGGCACAAAGTTATCCTTTCGAGGCTTATTAACTTGGTATAAATCTAGGTCTTCAGATTTACCACTTCATGTCGTCCATCGAAAATCAAACTTGGACCACACCTTGCCCTCACATGACTTTAGCATCATACAAAATTTGGACCTCGATCTATGATCCTACACCATTGAACGTGAAAGCCAATTCCTTCCTTTTGGCACAAAAGGTGAGATTTCATATCTAGTCCTTTTTCACCATCGATCAACCACCAAACTTCGTCCAATGATCATTATGCATAGACCACTAATTGAGATTATGTTTGTTTCAACGTCCGCTAGGAGAATTCTAAGATAAGCTTATGTAAAACTCAGATCTGCTTCATATTTGAGCTCATGGGCCAACATGACATGACCAGACTGATTAGTGGAATGGGTTTTCTAAAAATTCATCATAGTGAACCCCACTGATTCCATACAATCAAACGGAAGGTGTAAAGGTATAACTTTCGCACGAGGAATCCGGATAGGTAAGTATTCTTATGGAAATTGTACCCACATATTCTTGCAAATTGTGGCCCACCCACAACTCGGATCTGGCTCAAAATTGGGGCCATGGGCCACCACGACTTGCGATAGACGATGAAGGGCACAGATCAACCAAAGGGCTATCAGAAGTGGATTCCACCTATCAACTAAAAAGACTTGAAATACCGTATGTTGCAATAGTATCCAAAGCTATCGCGACCGTGAGAAAACCTCCGAAACTCCCTGTAATGCTCCTCTACCTGAAGATCTTCCACAGATCTGGACCGTCCAAGCTTAGAGGAAGTAAGATCTGACTCCCACCAGGAATCCCAGGAGGACCGGAAGATTTCCACCACGCTGGGAATATCGAGTTTTCTAGCGTACTTGTAACCAGTTGTGGGAAAATCATCGCCCCCGCCTTTAAGGATTCAAACGAACGCCACTTTTTGATCCAGATGGGACCCACCATCAGGACGAGATGGGTGATCAGATCCGTTCATTCAGAGATAATCCGGGATGCCCATCTAATAGCCATCGTTGAAGAAACTTCCCCCCAAGCGTTGTGATATTGTGGGAGGAAGAATGGTGTAACCGCAACTCCATTCTCTGGTTGTGCAGCTATTGCTGCATAAGATGTTACACCAACTCCCTTGTTGCGTAAATGAAAATACGCAAAAGGTATTTCGATTTTAGACAGCCTATAAAAAGGCTCTGCCGTCCGCAAGAACGAAAACAAGAGAGAGGAAGAAAGAAAGAAAGAAAGAAAGAAAGAGAAGAAGGGAAGAGAGAGAGAAGAGCCTACGGTAGAAAGAGAGCCCCTCTGTTCGATTTGAGCAACTCAGTGAGTTAGGATCTAAAGATTAGAGACCTAACCTTGCCATGCTCAAGAAGGAGTCACATTAGAAGCGAGGGTTTAATCCTTTAAGCTTACAATAATTTAAGATAGTATGAATTGTTTTGTTCCTTCACATGCTTTGAATCCTTTCTATTGATTCAGGAGTGATGATAATCATTCCTAGCCTTTCAGAAGTGTATATGAGGGTTCTATCCTTTAAGCTTACCTTAATTGAGTTGATGCATTTTATCTCACCTTTTAAGTGTCATTTTCCATGCCTTTTACCTGTTCTCAAGTTAATATGATTTTCTCTCTATTTTTGTTTAATTTGTCATCAACTATTATTGGCCCTTTTGGGATTATGGCATGATATCAATTACAAGTGTTCTAAATTTATGTGGGGCCATGGATACAAGCCTTGCCCTTGTTTTATCAAATTTATTGAGTTGGCCATTGCCACTCTCCTTATTATTGAGTTGGCCATTGTCACTCTCCTTATTATTGAGTTGGCCATTACCACTCTTCTGTTTGTTGAGTTAGCCATTGCTACTCTTCTTTTGTTGAGTTGACCATTTTCACTCTCCTCTTTGTTATGTTGGCCATTACCACTTTTATCTATATTGAGTTGACCATTGTCACTCTTCTCTTTATTATATTGGCCTTGTGTTATCTATCTTTAAGGCTTAGGCATGTGTCTTGTTATTCCAGAACCTCCGTGATTCAGATCACGTTCTCTATCAATGCAAGTGATGTGTTAAAGGTATCACAACTAGTGACTCAAAATATTTATCATGGACATAATGCGTAACGGGTAGCGGCCATCTTAGTCAACAAGTAATTTCGTGGGTTGATTGGCGTGGTGTACAATCGATGTATGTAAATCGTCATACGTGTTACATCAACTTCTCAGGATTGAAAGTCACAAATAGTCGCTCTATGAACACATCGTATTATGTAAATCCCCCAACCGTGTGTTGTGTTGCCTTGAGATGTTCGCATAAATCCACGTTAGTGTTGGCCATGCCAGCGAATATCTGTATAGTGAGAGTGTAGGTCGAGTCGGGTTTTCTATGAATTATATTCCACATTATGATGATCACTTTGTATGATGAGCCGCACACACTTTGTTAGGCATGCATCTCATGTAGGTTGTTTGCGCATACAGATATCTCAAGTATTAGTGGAGTACGAGACGTATCATAACCGTTACATTGCTTTTATTAATCACTTGAATTATTGTTAATCTTAAAGGATAACCATCATTATGAGTAGGGCATTGACCCTCTCCCAACTATATAGATGATGTAGGTGATGTACAAATTGAACACTTAGAGGACCATCTCCCTATAAAAGACTATGCTGAAAGAATAAGAAGATAGTTTTATGACTTAGTTTTACACTTCCGTTGCAAACTCTGATATTGTAATAAGCTCCCATTGAGTGTGCATTTGGTTATTCTTTTACTCTGATCAAATAATCAATATAGTCGGTTTTATTCTCATGAATGTTACCTTCATGAATGTATCTAGTTGTGATCCAAATGAAAAATGAGAAAAAAAATATGGTGCGATTTCTAAAGCATCCAATTTATTCATTATTAACACCCGATTTTCTCAGGCACGAGTATAAACTCTGGCCGTGAAAATTCGGGATGTTACACTAATAGTGATCTCGTGCCAACTAGGATCACTACCGGTTGGAGAATGTGCATTGACTATAGGAGGTTGAATACTGTCACAAGGAAGGACCACTTTCTTTTGCCTTTTATCAATCAAATTTTGGAAAGGCTAGCTGGTCACTCTTACTATTGCTTCCTCGATGGTTATTCGAGCTACAATTAAATCAAGATAGCCCTTGAAGATCAGGAAAAGACCACATTTACATGTCTTTATGATACCTTTGCTTACCGAAGGATGTCATTTGGGCTATGTAATGCCTCCGCCACTTTTCAGTGATGTATGTTGAGTATTTTTTCTGACATGATGGGGTAATATTTGGAGGTCTTCATGGATGACTTCTCGGTCTTTGGTCCATCCTTCAACGAATGTTTGAAAATTTTTAAAAATGTGTTGAAGCGATGCGAGGAAAAGAACTTGGTACTTAATTGGGAAAAGTGTCACTTCATGGTTCGTAAGGGAATTGTCCTTGGACACATCATCTCATCTAAGGGAATTGAGGTAGATAAGGCTAAAATTGATCTTATCTCTAACCTACCTCCACCCAAGAATATACAAGACGTACAATCCTTCTTAGGACACGTCGAGTTTTACGGAAGATTCATAAAGGACTTTAATCACCTCTCTCATCCTTTATGCAATCTACTTCAAAAGGATGTATCATATGAGTGACTGAGCAATGTTAGGAAGCTTTCACTAAGCTCAAAGGCATGTTAACCACCGCACCTATCATGCAGTCACCCGACTGAATCATTCCTTTTGAAATCATGTGTGATGCGTCTGACTATCCTCTTGAGGCGATGTTAGGCTAGAGAAAAGAAAAGAAGCCCTATGTTATACACTACACAAGTAGAACCTTAAATCCTATCTAAGTGAATTACTCTACTACGGAGAAGGAACTCTTAGCCGTAGTATTCGCTTTGGACAAATTTAGGTCCTACTTGATCAGATCCAAGATCATCATCTACACTGATCATGCGGCGCTTAAGTATCTTCTTTCTAAGAATGATGTTAAGCCTGCTTAATAAGATGGATCATCTTCCTCCAGGAATTTGATTTAGAAATAAAAGATAAAAAGGGAGTAGAGAACGTAGTGGCTGACCATCTTTCCCACCTTGATCTCTCTGATTCCCTTGAGACGGCATATATAAAAGACATGTTCCCTGACGAACAATTGTTCAAAGTCTCCCATTCACCTTAGTTTGCTGATATTGCTAATTATCTTGATACAGGTTTCACGCCAATACATTGGACTGCAAGATAAGAAAAAATTCTTCACCGAGGTTCGTAAGCTCTTTTGGGATGATCCGTATTTGTTTAAATATTACCTACACCAAATCTTAAGGAGATGTGTGCCAGACAATGAACACCAAAGTGTCATCTCCTTTTATCACTCTCAGGCCTATAATGGTCACTTTTCTGCTAAAAAGACCACGGTCAAAATTCTGTAGTGCAGTTTTTATTGGCTTACTATGTTCAGGGACACTCATGAGTTTTATAAAGCTTGTGAACGTTGTTAGAAATTGGGAGCATTGTCCCATAGAAATATGATGCCTTTAAACTCAATTCTTATCATTGAAGCATTTGATTGTTGGGGCATCGATTTCATGGGACCATTCCCCCAATCCTTTAGAAATTTATACATTTTGGTACCAGTAGACTATGTCACTAAATGGGTCGAATCGATTCCATGCTGAAACAATGACCATCAAACAGTCATTAAATTCTTAAAAGAAAACATTATTTCCCGGTTCGGAACGCCTCCCGCCATCATTAGTGATGGGGGCTCACATTTTTTAATAGGCCAATCGCGAACTTAATGAAGAAATACGGTACCTCTAACATGCTGAGTACTCCATACCACCCACAAACGAGTAGGCAAGCCAAGTTTCCAATAGGGAAATTAAACACATTTTGGAAAAGACGGTTAACCTTGACTGCAAGGATTGGTCAATCAGATTGACCGATGCTTTATAGGCTTACTGTACTGCATTAAAAACCCCTATTGGAATGTCTCCCTTTAGACTTGTCTATGGGAAGGTTTGCCACTTACCTATGGAGTTGGAACATAGGGCCTACTGGGCGATTAAAAATCTGAACTTCAATTTGGACAACGCTGGCTCGCTATGCAAACTTCAGTTGAATGAACTCGAAGAAATTCAGAATGACGCATACGAGAATTCGAGAATTTACACGGACAGAATGAAGGTGTTTAATGACTAGCACATTCTCAGAAAATCATTCACACCAGGTCAGAAGATCCTTTTATACAATTCTCGGTTACATCTTTTTCTGAGAAAACTCCGATCTCGTTGGGCCGGCCCTTTCACCGTTACTAATATCTATCCTCAAGGGGCCGTCAAGATTCAAAATCCAAACAATGACAATGATTTCAAAGTAAATGGACATCGTTTAAAGCTATTTGTTGAAAATTTTGATTCAGAGGATATGTTTATGCCTCTGAATGTCCTGTTTACCAGGATTGACCTCCTAATCTGACGGAGGTATAATTACGTTTACTATTTTCCGCTGTTTTAGGATAGTTTGCTTTCTGCCGTTTTATGATAGTTTGCTTATTGTTTGTTTGAGTCTTTTGTGTTAACCCATCTTTGTACTGAGATCATTGGAAAATCCTCAAAATTCCTTCTTCAGGTATTATCTTTCCATCACTTCCCTTTTATTTTCATTGCCTCTTACGCATTACATGCTTATTTCTTTTACATTGAGGACAATATAGATTTTAGGTTGGGGATGGGAGATTAGGCAGGCTAATTAGTTATTTTCTTAGTCTTTAAGCAAAAATTAAGGAAAATTGAAGACAAAAATTGAAGTATAAGATGCTTAATGTTGATATTTATGTCTCTTGGATTCAGTTACTTGGAGATGTCAAAGTTAAGTTCGAATTATAATCCATGAGTAGAAGTTTTAAACATTGATCGAGTCATAATTTCACATGTCACATCTAGCCATCACATTAAAGCTTTAGTTAACATTAAATTGTTAACTTGGTGATTATTCAGCATGAAAGGAACCTGAAAAGGCCGAGCTAAGAGTCCTAGAGGGGGGGGGGGGGGGGTGAATAGGACTATGCCAAATTAAAAAAAAATAAACTGCGGAATTAAACAAATATAAATAAAGATAGCACTTAAACAACCCACAATGCGGAAATGTAAAACAACCTCAAGTGTACAAGTATTGAGAGGTTGATACAGATGTTGTTCTAAGGACAACCTTACACCAAAAACTAAAGGTTTATGGTAGGACAACCGGATTCTTATAACGGTTTGTGTATCAAAATCTTAAACCGATACAGAGGAATAAAGAAATAAATAAGCTATTACAACATTCCCACACTTGCATAAAAGAAATTAAAACTTTCTCCACAAATGTATAAAGGGAAATTACAACATCTACAAAATGAAATATTCAATCAATCACCACAAGACTAGAAATTATAGTGGTTTGCATGTGTGTACACCAACTATTTAGAAAAATAGCCACACAACTACTCCACTCCTAATATCCTCACACAATGGATATTAGCGTTCACTATGAAAATAGGTTTTTCAAGGTTAACCTAAAACCCTCACAATTGTGTCTTTCAAGTGGGCTTACACAATTCAAAACCCCACACTCTGAGGATCACCTACAAACCAAAAGAAAGAGATTTTTCTGGGACTATCTTGATGAATTTACAGTAAAATACTTATCATACTCCTTTTGAAGAAAGAACCAATTCGGAGTAAAAGTTCAACGAAGATGTTCAATGTTTACACTCACTTATGAAAAGGTTCTAAGTTCTAAATTGATTTTAAATTAAATCACCTTGGGCTAACTTGATTTGATTTTGATTCCAAGAAATGGGAATATTACTTCAATCCCTCTTTCAAATAAAATTGGAATGTAGAATACAAAATCAAATGTAAAAGGCTAATTAAAGAGAATATGAAATAAGAACTAGATAGTTTAAGAATATCATTAACTTATCTCTCAGATCGGTGTATTGATTTTGCTTGAATTAGATACAAAACTCTAAAATTCGTGCTCTATTTATAAGTGTAGAAATCGCATATTCGACTAGTCTTGAGGTTAGCTCGACTGGTCGAAGTGAAATTGCGGTGAAGACAACTTTAGTTGAAGTCGGGATATGCCAATATGTCCTAGAGGGGGGTGAATAGGATTTTTAAAAGTTTTTATGATTTATTTTAAATCCTATTACACTAATCCTAACAACAGACACACATTAGGATTACTCAAAAATAACTCTACTGGCTTTCAAGCCCAGTAGAGGATCCAATCACAAACTACTTGAGAAGTAAACAATATGCAAACCAATTTATGATGGATATGACTGTGTAAGTGTGTGAGGTGTGATTTCAGATATTTAGATATGCAAATAATAAAGTAAATCAGACAATCAGAAGAATAACAATCTCAAACACAGTCATTTTTATAGTGGTTCAACAATCAGTCTACTCCACTCCCGGTAACCGTACTCAACCTTGAGTGTACCGGATTTCACTAAGGAGGTTTCACAGCGGTTCACCTCAAACCTAAGGTTTTAAATCAGGTTCACCTTCAACCTTTACAACCTACACTGAGGCTGACTGTTTATGGTCTCACGAGCAAGGGTCAACACAACGCACCCACTTTTAGGCACACTGGCCAAGGATCTTCCATAAGACCCTACTGGATGTTTCTACACGGTTTACCTCAAACCTGAGGTTTCACAGTGGTTGACCTCAAACCTAAGGTTTTGCTGGTTCACCTTCAACCAGATGTTTATGTTCTCCACAGAGCAAGGGTCCACACAACGCACCCACCACGTACACTCCCGCCGGAGGCCTCCTTGAGGACTTCAAAGGGTGAAAACCACTTAAGACCCAATCCTACAAAGGAATGATTACAAGTGTTCTCTTGGACTTTAGATACATACAAATAAGTTGATGAGTCCCGATAAGCACAATGCTGAAGATCTCCTCCTTGTCGACGAAGAGTCTTCTGCTCTCTTGATCCGTAACACAAAAGATGTACCGATATATGGTGACGGGTTGGGTCAAGGTTATGATGGAATCCTACTCTCTAAAGGTTTTCCTATAAGGAAGATAGAGTAGTTCCAATCATCTAGGCATTCAAGGCATCCCAGCTTAATGATTTGCCATTAAGATGGTAGCTGGAGGATCCTTGAATGCGGAAGTTCATTCCCCAATCCACTCTATAGAATATCAATGGAAAGGGTGGATTGGAGGATGAACTTCCCTGAGAGAAAGGGCTTTGGGTATATGATTTAAGGTTAAGCACTCAAAAGCTCTCTCTACTTTCTCTCCCAGCAGCAATAGACAAGTCCTCTATATATAGGCAAAAGGTTCCAACGGATATAAAACGGTCACATTTATAACTGAGTTCGATATCATCGAGTGTATACTCTCGATAGCATCGATGGTCTGCTCGATGACTCAAACTCAAAGTCATACGCTTTTGAAACCTTTAGTCAGCTGGTCGATGAATCGAAACAATTTTCGATGTCATCGGATTTCGAACTCCGATTCCATCGATGATAGGTTCGATCCATCGACACTTGAAAAATGAGAGAGACTTGACTAGAAATATTTCAAGTTTTTAAGAAATGATAGAGGGTCTGTCGATGTCATCAGAATTTGTATATCAATGATATCGAAGGCAGTGTCGATGCATCGATAAATCCTATAGATTTACCAGTAAGCTCGTTGGACAGTTTGCGTCCAGTTTCGATGCAATCGACTCGGCCTCGATACCATCGACATATGAATATCGATTTCTTCGAATGGCCCCCGATCAAAGTTAAAAATAACCTGAAATATCTGCTGGAAGAAAGACGCCCCCATGATCGATATCATTGACGGTCTTCCGATTTATCGATATTTGATTTAAGATCATATCGGGAAGAGCATCGATATATCGAAGGAATTTGAGATTTTCTTTTAAAAACAGGGGCGTCGAAAATCTGCCTGTCGATGTTATCGAGCCACTTTCGATGAGCTCGAGATTTGAGTATCGATGATATCGATAGGTGTATCGATACATCGATAATTCATCCAGATATGCTGTGAGGTTGCTGGACATATTTGGTCCTCTTTTTTATGGTATCGATGAAGCATCGAGGACTCGATAGCGCATGTCAATCATATCGAGGGTGTTTCGATAAAATTGACAAGGCAAGAAAAACTTAGAGATTTTCCTGTTTTGAAAAAGTTTTCTCACCATAAAACCCCTATGATTTTCTAACTTACTTTTAAGGGTTTTATTCACCTGGTGTTTTGGGACATGGGATGTGAGGCTTTAAATTTACCTGTGGCAAGCTTGCACACATCCGGTTGAGGCAGACACTTGAATTGATCTTCCTATCAGGCTTTGTAGACAATCTGACTCAACACTCACGTAACTTGACAAACCAGGGCACTTTCAATCTCCCCCTTTGTCAATTACGTGAAAAAAATCCAAAACACCCTAGAATACTCTAGACAAACACACCCTAAATTGTGTGTACATGCTTTTTACACAATTTTACAATTTCTAGCCCATGTACACAACCAGTAGCTGCTCCCCCTGACTTTTAAACTCCTCATTTCTTATTGCAGCTGCTCCCCCTGACTTGTAAACTCCCCCTTTCTTATTGCAGCTTCTCCCCCTAAACACCTGCACAACCATTCAAGCAGATACACAATTTTTCGTCGGGGTGTTTACAAATGTTCTCCCCCTTTTTGTCAGTCATTGACATAGATATATCAAGTGATATTGACTGAAGAGTGAATTACTTGGGAGAACCTACCAGGCAGAGGCAGATCAATTGATGTATAATAATTAACTTAGTTTAAGCAGACATCAATTTCAGAATGTATGGATACATAGTAGATTAGATAAAACAGTGATATAGTAGATAAAATAATCAGTAAAGAACAGTACATGCATACCATATCAGAAACTTGATAAACCAGGGGAACTCAAAACAGAATCATGGCAGTAAAGATAAGAATTATACTCAGCCATTATCAAAATGAAACCAAAATTTTCCAACCATCCAAAATAAACTGCCCAAGATTGGCAGCAAATTAACAGTTATCCCAATAAAAACACCAAGCCCACGCATAGGTACCTAAAAATATAATGATATAGAATTTGTACAATCAGCTTCTACCGACTCTAAGAATCACCACGCGTGAGTAAGTCTACCACTTGCTGATTTGTTTGCTGGAGAGAATCGACTTTTTCTTCAATCACGGTGAGACGTCTCTCATAATTGTGAAGTCGCTCCTCCATGCTTGCCATACCATTCAATAGATGATGTTCAAGGTGATGAGTCTGGCGATTTGTGATAGACTCCGGACTTATCAGTGGCGTTCGGTTGGATCCCCATGGATATGACGGATGAGCATATGGAGCAGCTGACTGCAGGGGAGCACTGTTCTCGGGAACTGAAGGAAGACACGGCTATTGAGCCACCTGAGCCGAATCACTATCAAACCATGTCTCTGGATATACCGTATCAGATGTGGCAGGGATACCAACATGATAAGCTAATTTACAGATGAGTACAAGGAAAGCTAGTGTATCCTGATGGTTGCCTTGAATGACACGAATTAGCTACTTAAGAAGAAGCGTTGGGAGACACACCTGAACTTCTTGATACATATCATATAACACATTTAACACAAAGGGAGACAGATGATTACCATTCACATCACAAAGATAGACATTGGACACAAAAATGTCATGAAGGATTTTAAAAGTGGTTCCAAGATGATTAATATGAAGGGAATTATCATCGTTCCGAGAAATAGTAGTTCCCTGGCATAGTGCACGAGTTATCTCTCCCTAGACGCCCAGACCATTTAGATTTCGGCTGGTGACTGGAATGCGAGTGACCTCGAGGTCTAGCAGATTACTCAAAGTGATAGGAGTGATGTGCTTGGAGTAATGCAATAATTCGACTTGAATGCAAGGTGGATCATCGTGAATAACATGACTTTTATTGAGGAAGTCATGGACCACCCCTATTTGATAAGTACCACCAAGGTTTAGAATATTTTGTCATCCTATCACTTCTAGAAGCAGGTCCACACCAAAATACTCAATGGCACTGTTAAGAATCAGACGTTCAACAACAGTGGCTGGATGTCTCACCGATGGAATGAGTTGATGCATACTGTGTTGTTTCGCTTTTCCTTTCGAAGACTGAGAAAGTGACTTACCTTTCCCTTTGTTCATGATTTTTCAGTGTAAGAGATAGGCAAAAGGTAAGGATGGTCAACCAAAAGAACAGAAAATACCTGACCAAAAGTGAGGTTAGACTCTGAAGTGGAAGAAATGGAAAGATAATATTCGTTTCTTTTGAAGCTTCTGGACCCGCCGATGGTCTTCTGGCTGAGGATTCAAGCAGAGAGCAAAACAGAAAATTTTTCAGAAAAATAAGATTTTTCTGCTCGACCGCCTTTTATCTGGCGGCAGTCTTTAATTTTATCAAACTTACTTTCGATTATATCGATGATCCACATCCAATGTTATCGACAATTGCTTCGATAGTAGTCCTGATCATGTGACTTTCCACATTCTGAAGAGATGTCGATGATATCGACCCATGGTCGATTAATCAGGAATGACATATCGAGGTATATCGAAGAGAAATATTTTTCTTTTTCAGCATACAAACGACCCTTCAAGTATAGTTTTAGTATTTCTGTGAATCAATAGCATACTCAACAAAATTATGTACAATTACTGTACGCATCAAAAATTATAAACAATTGAATGTTTATATACAAAAGATTGAGGTGAGGAATCTCAGATCTAGATGCATGATCTGGACTTGTCTTTTTTATGCTCAGGACTTCTAGGCATCAGTTCTCTCTATGCCTCTGATAGTGTAACAGTGGTTGCTTGTGCGATGACCCTTCATTACTGATTTTCTTGATTGGTCTAGGATTTCACACTCTTGTTTGTTAAATTTAACCACATGCCCATTATCACAGATTTGAGATATGCTTAGGAGATTATGTGTCAGACCTTTTATGCAGAAGGCATTCTCATTTTCAAGCAACTGAATTCCTTTTATGATTCCTTGTCCAATTACTTTAGCAGTGGTTCCATCTCCGTAGGTGACTATCCTATTATGAAGATTCTTATAGTTTGAAAGAAGGGACATGTCACCGATTACATGTCTTGAGCAACCACTGTCAAGGTACCACTTAGTGTCATTGCCTGTTAAGTGATTTGAGGGAGTAGCAAGACAATTCTTCTTTTCTTTAATTATCCACTTTGTGAGAGGGTTCTTACTTGTAGTAGATTTAATTTTCTTATTTGATTCAACTACTTGATTAGTCTTTGTGTTGCTACTGGAGGCATTAGATTTTTCAAGTATTTGTGTTCCATACTCAGTTTTGGCTCTAACTTTCTCATATCCTAAGCCATTTTTGTTATTTTCAGATTTTCTCATACCTAAAAGTTTTTCTAACTTCTCACCACTCTGGGAAAACTTACAGTTTTTCTTAGCAATTTTTCTGGACTCTTCTAGATAAAACAGGATTTTATGATTTTCATTTTGAAGGAGCATATTTTTGTCTTTCAAGATCTCGACCTATTTGTTCAATTTCTCGGACTGAGATTTAAGGAAGGAGTTAATTCTCTCAAGTCTATCATTGTCAGAGTGATATTGTTGTAAATCATTGATTAGATGTGTATTAATTTCTAGAGTTTTATCCAAATCTTTTTGCAGCAATTTCCAATTTGTTCTCAGATATTTCAAGTCTTTTAACCACTTTGATGTTATGGATATATAGTTGATTGTAGGCATCTTGTAGCTTGTCCTTTTCTTCTTCTTCTTCTCCAGTTTTCTCATTATCCGATGGAAATGATTCAGTGGCTTCTTGTTCTTTTTCGTTCTCAGATTCAGTGGGAATGATTGAAGCAGTGGAGACCATGAGTATTTTCAATAATTTCTGATCTTCATCGCTTTCTGAGTCACTAGATTCTGAATTCGACTCATCAGTATCATCCCACGTGGCAGTCATTGCCTTGCCCTTAGTTTTTCTGTTTGGGTATTCGGTTGATAGGTGTCCATACTCCTGACAGGCATAGCATTGTGGTTCTTTGGTTCTTTTATCAAATTTGCCTGCAGAAAGTTTGTTGTTCACCTTTCTTCCTCTGGAAGGCTGGCCACAATTTTTCTGAAAGAACTTCCTGAATCGTTGTGCCAGCAAAGCCACTTCCTCATCTTCATCTTCATTTTCGCTCTTACTGCCCTCTTGTAATGTTTTCATGGAAGTTTTTAGGACAGTTGTTTTGGATTTTTGGATTTGTTTGAAGTGTAGTTCAAAAGTTTGTGGGGAACCTACTAGTTCTTCTACTTTCATTTCATCTATGTTCCTACACTCCTCAATTGTTGTTACTTTGGGATTAAATCGTTCCGGTAGGGATCTTAGAATTTTCCTATAAATTTTCAGTACCAGAACTTTTTCTCCCAATCCACCCATGGAGTTGCAGATTATATTCGATTTTGCGAAAAACTCCACAAACGTCTCATGCTCTTCCATTCTGAGTCTTTCAAACTGTGAGGTCAGAAGTTGTAGTTTGTACCTCTTCACAGTGCTTGTGCCTTCATGGGTTGTTTCCAATAGATCTCATGCTTCCTTAGATGTCCCACACATACTTATTTGATTAAATATATCCTGAGACACGGCACAGTAGATGACATTCATAAGTTTAGCTTCAGTAGTATGTTTTTCTTTGTCGAACACCGTCCACTTTTCTTTGGATTTGGGTTTTGTGATGGTTGTGCCACTGTCAAGTACAATTTGTTCAGTTGGTAGCACGTATCCGCTTTCAACTATATCCCAAACATCATGATCCAAAGATCTCAAAAAGTAATGCATTCTAGCCTTCCAGTATGCATAATTTGAGCCATCAAATACTGGAGATCTAATGATTGATGAGCCCTCTCCTTTGGCCATATTCCCAACTTCAGTCAAGATCACTCTCTAGGCGGTGAAGCCCTTAAAGAGAGACCCGCTCTGATACCAAATTGAAATTGCGGTGAAGACCGCTTTAATTGTAGTCGGGATATGTCAATATGTCCTAGAGGGGGTGAATAGGATTTTTAAAAGTTTTTATGATTTATTTCAAATCCTATTACACTAATCTAACAACAAACACACATTAGGATTACTCAAAAATAACTCTACTGGCTTCCAAGCCCAGTAGAGGATCCAATCACAAACTACTTGAGAAGTAAATAATATGCAAACCAGTTTATGATGGATATGACTGTGTAAGTGTGTGAGGTGTGATTTCAGATATTTAGATATGCAAATATTAAAGTAAATCACACAATCAGAAGAATAATAATCTCAAACACAGTCATTTTTATAGTGGTTCGACGATCAGTCTACTCCACTCTCGGTAACCGCACTCAACCCTTGAGTGTACCGGATTTCACTAAGGAGGTTTCACAGCTGTTCACCTCAAACCTAAGGTTTTAAATCAGGTTCACCTTCAACCTTCACAACCTACACTGAAGCTGACTGTTTATGCTCTCACGAGCAAGGGTCAACACAACGGACCCACTTTTAGGTACACTGGCCAAGGATCTTCCATAAGACCCTACAGGAGGTTTCTACACGGTTCACCTCAAACCTGAGGTTTCACAGCGGTTGACCTCAAACCTAAGGTTTTGCTGGTTCACCTTCACCAGATGTTTATGCTCTCCACAGAGCAAGGGTCCACACAATGCACCCACCACGTACACTCCCGCCGGAGGCCTCCTTGAGGACTTTAAAGGGTGAGAACCACTTAAAACCCAATCCTACAAAGGAATTATCACAAGTGTCCTCTTGGACTCTAGATACTTACAAATAAGTTGATGAGTCCCGATAAGCACAATGCCAAAGATCTCTTCCTCCTTGTTGAAGAAGAGTCTTCTGCTCTCTTGATCCGCAACACAAAAGATGTACCGATATATGGTGACGGGTTGGGTCAAGGTTATGATGGAATCCTACTCTCTAAAGGTTTTCCTATAAGGAAGATAGAGTAGTTCCAATCATCTAGGCATTCAAGGCATCCCAGCTTAATGATTTGCCATTAAGATGGTAACTGGAGGATCCTTGAATGCGGAAGTTCATTCCCCAATCCACTTTATAGAATATCAATGAAAAGGGTGGATTGGAAGATGAACTTCCCTAAGAGAAAGGGCTTTGGGTATATGATCTAAGATTAAGCATTCAAAAGCTCTCTCTACTTTCTCTCCTAGTAATAATAGACAAGTCCTCTATATATAGGCAAAAGGTTCCAACGAATATAAAACGGTCACATTTATGGCTGAGTTCGATATCATCGAGTAGGGTCGATATCATCGAGCGTATACTCTTGATAGCATCGATGGTCTGCTCGATGACTCAAACTCAAAGTCATACGCTTTTGAAACCTTTAGTCAGCTGGTCGATGAATCGAAACAATTTTCGATGTCATCGGATTTCGAACTCCGATTTCATCGATGATAGGTTCGATCCATCGACACTTGAAAAATGAGAGAGACTTGACTAGAAATATTTCAGGTTTTTAAGAAATGATCGAGGGTCAGCCGATGTCATCGAAATTTATATATCGATGATATCGAAGGCAGTGTCGATGCATCGATAAATCCTATAGATTTACCAGTAAGCTCGCTGGACAATTTGCGTCCAGTTTTGATGCAATCGACTCAGCCTCAATACTATCGACATATGAATATTGATTTCTCGAATAGCTCCCGATCAAAGTTAAAAACAACCTGAAATATCTGCTTGAAGAAAGGCGCGCCCATGATCGATATCATCGATGGTCTTCCGATTTATCGATATTTGATTTAAGATCATATCGGGAAGAGCATCGATATATCGAAGGAATTTGAGATTTTCTTTTAAAAACAGGGGCGCCGGAAATCTGCCTGTCAATCTTATCGAGCCACTTTCGATGAGCTCGAGATTTGAGTATCGATGATATCGATAGGTGTATCGATACATCGATAATTCGTCCAGATATGTTGTGAGGTTGCTGGACATATTTGGTCCTCTTTTCGATGGTATCGATGAAGCATCGAGGACTCGACAGCGCATGTCAATCATATCGAGGGTGTTTCGATAAAATCGACAAGGCAAGAAAAACTTAAGATTTTCCTGTTTGGAAAAAGTTTTCTCACCATAAAACCCTATAATTTTCTAACTTATTTTTAAGGGTTTTATTCACCTGGTGTTTTGGGACATGGGATGTGAGGCTTTAAATTTACCTGTGCGAGCTTGTACACATCCGGTTGAGGCAGACGCTTGAATTGATCTTCCTATTAGGATCTGTAGACAATCTGACTCAACACTCACGTAACTTGACAAACCAGGGCACTTTCACGAAGGACCAACAAACTTTTAAAAATTTTGACGCGATAAGGTAAGACCGTTCCACGACTGGTCGAAGGACCTGCTCGATCGGTTGAGTGGCCTCCACGACTGGTCGAGTCCTATCCACGACTGGTTGTGTGGGACCCAATTTAGTTACTAGACTTTGAGTCGAGCCTGCAGGACTGGTCAAGCACAGGTCGAGTACTGTTCACACGACCAGTCGAGCAGTCTCCAGGAGTAGTCGAGGCTCTAACAAAAATTTTCAAAAATTATAAACAAAATTAGGAGTGGTCGAGGAATTTCTTAGACTGGTCGAGCCAGTTCTAGGACTAGTCGAACATAGTCTAAGACTAGTTGAAAAACAGACTATGCATTTATAAAGTGACCCAATTAAATTATGTATTCAAAATGACATACCCTATGGTCAACCTAGAGTCATTCATACCTTATAAGTGATGTTTAAACAGTGAAACATCTTTTTATTTGGTTGATTGTTGTTCTTTGAAGATCACGAAGCTTATTATCTTGACATATGATGAAGCTTGAACTTGAGACATTTTGAACCTTCAACTTGAACGTATTTTGAAACTTGAATTTGTAACCTTAAGAAGCTTGAACTTGAAATATCTTGAATCTTGTGCTTTAGGTACTTGATTTGTATTTCACCTTGAACTATGAGTACCAATATAAAGACTATTGAATCTTTGAAAGCATGACCTATCAGTTGATATTTTACTTAAATTCTGATACTTGTGATACTTGAATTCAAAACGGAATACCTTGTAATGGATCATCTTGAACTTGTACAAGAATTGTATTTGACATGAAGATGAGTTACACAAGATAGAAAATCGAAGAGATTTTAGCACTACAAAATTTGACAATCATAGGAGCTAGAAAACATAGCACTTACAATCTCCCCCTTTCTCAAATTTGTGACAAAACACACTTCATAATGATAAGATAAGCAACACACACAATAAAGAATCATGCACCAGTTTTAACCTGATCAAAGAATCATGCACCAGTTATAAATAGGTTAAACAAATATTCTCCCAACAATACTCCCCCTTACTTCCAACTTCATGCAATAAAAAATTTGTCTATCCACACAATTCCACATTCACAATAGCACATTATCATAAACATTCTCATAAATTCTCTCCCTTTTTGTCATAATAAGACATAGGAAAGAGTGATAATGGAAGAGGATCAATAAAGAAGTAAGAGAAAAATAAGAGAATAATGAGCAATAGAAGATCTCAAGTAAAATAACCAAGTTAACAAAATCCAAAAGAAACCAAGTTCAAACATGTCCAAGCCCAAATCAAACAAGAGAAATTCAAGAAACTTAAGAGTTATTACAAACCACAAATTCAAATACTAATCAAAACCCGATGAAGGAGCAGGTATGGAAGGGTCAATTTGATGAAGTCCCTTGTTAATGTGCTTCAGATACTTGCGCATATATTTGAATTGCATATCATAGGACACATTCATGTTTTCAACCTTCTCCTCTAGTGAACGCAAACACACATTAAAGTCAGATGGCTGATAGTCAGGATCATCTGCTGAATCAGATTCGATTTCATCAAAAATATCATCCATATTGATGTCATCTAGAGGCAAATCACCCTCCTCTTCATTTTCGGCATCAGCTCCACCAACACCCACATTAACCCTAAAATTTATCTTGTTAATATTTGAGTTGTTGAAGGGTAGGTGATGAATTGGAGCTTCTCCTACAGGCATAGCCACTAAACTATCGGTGACCAACACAGTCATAAGATAAGCGAAAAATGAATGTCACTGTGTCCTGGATGAAGACGGAATTGAATGATGCAATGACAAATCAAGGAAGGAAGACATACAGATGTACTAGAGATAATGGAATGAAGAATACGAACCATGAGTTTTGTTACCAGAACAAGGATAGACATTCGAAATGAATATCCTATGAAGGACTCTGTATCTGGGTAACAAATACTTTGAAGCAAGCGCATTTCCAACAGAATTCCATTCCGCATCTATATTGCATAAATCTCTAGTAAGCATACGTTTCTCAATTTTAGATGGTTTTGCTACTGGAGTGCTAATGGGAATACCTTCATCATTGACAAGTAAATCCATTAAGCTAGAGATAAGATGTCGATCCACATCAATTAGACCTTCTCTGGTTGAGATAGTGAATGTCAGATTTTCAGTAGAAAAATTGATAATACAAGCATACATAGCTTCCGCAATGGAGTGGTATGTCGGCCCACCCCAATGCAGTATATTATCCCATCCTATAGACTGAAGGAGAGGAAGGATGTCAAACGGAGCTAGATGATCAACATTAACAGGTCGTTCAACTATAACATTGCGCAACCTAATATCCCGTACATAAGAGGGATCATCTTCGGGTGACCGAAGATGGTGCACTATTATAGGAGTTGATCGAGAAGTATAAAGCCCACGAGATCCTTTCTTTTTGGTTCTACCTTCCATTTGTACCAAAGATAGCAAGGAACCAAGAGAGTTTTCACTAGGTCAAATTTTTGAGAAGAAAACCCCAAAAACAACTATGAATCAAGAAATAAACCATACCAATGATGAAAAGGGAGTGCAAAGAACTTGATTCTACAAGAAAAATGAAAACAATGCACTAACCTTGAAGAAATAGGAGATGGGTTCGACTAGTTAACCTAGGAGCCGTTGGAGAAGACACCCAAAATGAGAAAAAAGTGATTTTTCCCCCAAATAAAACACCAAACCCGTGCTATACGGCTGGTCGAGTATGTACTCGACTGATCGTGCACAGCCCAAAATATGCAATTTTCATAAAATTTAAAATTTTAAACATTTAAAATAACAAATATATACATTATGATACAGAAATGCATGAATAATCAATTCAAATTGCACATACCAAGATCAAATTTCAATTTAGAAAACCTGATTTTGTCAAGCAGTTTTGTGAATATGTCAGCAAGTTGAGTCTTGGTTGGAATATATTCCAAAGAAATTATCTTTTCTTCCACTAATTCACGAATGTAGTGATATCTAATGTCAAAATGCTTGGTTCGTGAATGCTGGATTGGATTTTTAGAGATATTAATTGCACCGGAATTATCACAATATAAAACCATAGAATCTTGCGCAATTCCGTAATCGCTTAGCATTCTTTTCATCCATACAAGCTGAGTACATGCATTACCTGCCGCAATGTATTCAGCTTCAGCAGTAGAGAGCGATACAAAACTTTGTTTCTTACTTAGCCAAGAAACTAAATAGTTCCCTACATAGAAACAACCACTATTGGTTGATTTTCTATCATCAATGTTACCAGCCCAATTAGCATCTGTGTAACCAGCTAATTGCACATTAGTATCATGTGAATACCAGAGACCAAGATTTGTTGAACTACTGACATATCGCATAATCAGCTTAACAACAATTAAATGTGACTCTTTAGGGTCAGATTGATAACTAGCGCAAATTCCTACGCTAAATGCAATATCAGGTCGGCTCACAGTTAAATAAAGCAAACTACCTATCATACCACAATACAATTTAGGATCCACACTCTTACCTGTAGAGTCCTTTGAGAGTTTTAAGGAAGTACTCATAGGAGTATCAAAAATTTTCCCATTCTCAAATCTGAACTTTTTAACTAAGTTCAGAGCATATTGGGTTTGAGAGATAAAGAAACCATCAGGTTGCTGTTTTACTTGTAACCCTTGGAAATAATTCAATTCCCCATCCATGATCATTTCGAACTTAGATTTTATAAGATCTGTAAACTCAACAGTCATGTTAGCACAGGTAGATTCATAAATAATATCATCAACATAAATTTGCACTATTAAAGTGTGAACATTATGTTTCTTTACAAACAATGTCTTATCAACACTTCCCATTATAAAGTTAAGACTTAGTAGAAACCTAATCAACTTTTCGTACCATGCCCTGGGAGCTTGTTGCAAACCATAGAGTGCCTTTTTGAGGTGGTAGACATGATTAGCATTCTTAGGGTCTTCAAAACCCGTTAGTTGTTCAACATACACTTCTTCATGCAAATCGTCATTTAAGAAAGCACTCTTTACATCCATTTGGTATATTTTGAACTTTCTAAAGTATGCGATGGATATAAATAGTCTGATTGATTCAAGATGAGCTATTGGGGCAAAGGTTTCATCATAATCGATGCCTTCAATTTTAGTGTACCCCTGTGCAACCAGCCTAGCCTTGTTTCTAATAATATTATCAAGTTCATCAGACTTATTTTTGAAAATCCATTTTGTTCTGATAATGTGTTTATCTTTAGGTCTAGGAACTAAGTACCAAACATCATTTCTAACAAATTGATTGAGCTCTTCTTACATCGCAACAATCCAGTTTTCGTCAGTAAGAGCTTCTTTTACATTAGCCGGTTCTATTTGAGATGTAAAGTATACATAATTACACATATCTTCTAACTATTTACGAGTGCGCACACCAGTAAGAGGGCTTTCAAGAATCTAATTAGTTGGATGGTCTTTAACTGTCCTCAATTTAGTGTTATGTTGATTTGATGAAGTATCTGGTTTATCAATTAGAAGAACTTCATCATTTTCTGAACTTGAGACAGGTGTATTCAAGTGATAGTCAATAACCACATTAATGGACTCTTGAATAACACCGGTCCTCTTATTAAGAACCCGATATGCTCGACTATTCATATCATACCCTAAAAATATCCCTTCATCACTTTTGGTATCAAACTTATCCAGATTTTTTCAGTCATGTAAAATGTAACACTTGCTGCCAAAAACTCGAAAGTATTTGATAGTAGGCTTCTTATCAAACCACATTTCATAATTCATTTTATCATATTTGATTTTCTAGTATAAACGCGGTTAATTATATAACAAGAAGTATTAACGGCTTCGGCCAAAGATTTTTAGGGAGCTTCATACTATTTAACATTACATTTGTCGTTTCTTGAAGCATTCTATTTTTTCATTCTACTATACCATTTTGTTAAGGTGTTTTGGGCACAGAGAATTCATGTGATATTCCCTGATTGCAAAATTTCTCAAAATTGATATTCTCAAATTCTGATCCATGATCACTACGGATCTTATAGACTTGAGATCCTTTTTCCGTTTGAATACATTTAAGGATCCTTTTTACTTCATCGAGAGTTTCTGATTTGTCCCTTAAGAAGACTACCCATGTATATCTGGTAAAGTCATCAACAATTACCAGTATGTACTTCTTCCCACCTCGACTCTCCATTCTGGTTGGTCCAATAAGATCCATGTGGAGAAGTTCGAGTGGTTTAGATGTGGCATTGGAGTTCACCTTTTTGTAAGTACTTCTAGTTTGTTTGTCAATCTGACATTCGCCACATATCTTATCTATTTTCTATATTTTGGGTAAGCCTCTTACCAAATCTCTTTTGCTCAATCTATATAAGTTACGGTAGTGTACATGTCCAAGGCGTTTATGTCATAATTCAGTCTCATCGGTATGGACCATGTAACATGATAGATTAGATGAGCTTGAATCACTTACAATGTAGCAGTCTTTAGAAGTTCTGCGACCAGTTAATATTACAGAACCATTTTTATTTAAAATTTCACAACCTTGATTAGTAAATTTTACACTATAATTACTATTGCATATTTGAGAGATGCTTAATAAGTTGTGTTTTAACCCTTCTACATATAAAACATTCTCAAATAGAGGGAGGTTAAAGAGTTGAACTATATCCTAACCAATAATTTTGCAGTTGCTACCATGACCGAATGTGACTGAACCATCAGTCATGTCTTTAAGATTGGTGAACAGACCTTTGTCACCTATCATGTGTTTGGAGCATCCACTGTCTAGGTACCACTTTGAATGGCTTGTAGCTTTGAAAGCAGTGTAAGCAACTAAGCAAGTAACCTTAGGAACCCATTTCATTACAGTCTTGGGTTTAGGAGTATAGTTGGTCTTCTTATGTTTGTAGTTGTTATAAGACAGACCCAATGAGTTAGATTTTAAGAGCTCCTTAAGTAAATCAACAATTTTCTCACCTAAAGGATTATGATTATGATTTTTGTATTTGATATGGTTGCTTTTAGGTTTTAAGGTTTGAAAAGTCTTAACCTTTTTAGAATAGTTTTAATTCAGACTTTTCCCTTTTGATTTTGAAGACTCCCCTTTCACAAATTTAGGTGGAGTATTCTTATGTTTGGGAGGAATACTTTTGTCGTAGCCCAATCCAGATCGATCGCCACATTTTCTGGATCCGGATAAAAGTTTTTCTAACTTAGGATCACCTTGGGCATACCTTCATATGTCTTTTAAAATCAAAAGTGAAGAGATTTCAAGTTTTAGTTTTTCATTTTTAGATTTTAAGTTTTCAACTTGGGAGTTTTTAAAATCTAAGTCGGACTTAGTTTTTTCAAAACAATCTGAAATGTAAGATTTTTCTAAAACAAGATTATCAAAATTTTCTTCAAGTTTTGAAGACTTTTCTTTCTAAAGTTTTAGTTTTACCACAATTTTACAACTTTCCTTGTATAAGGCATTATAAGCATCTTAAAGGTCTTCTTCATTTTCATGATCACTATTCAGATTTTCTTCACTAGTTGAATCATCATTATCTGAAAAAATGAACTTGGCTAGAGTCATAAGGGCTTTAACTTCATTACCCGACTCGTTTTCAGAATCTTCTGACTCAGAAGAGGGTTCAGAGCAGGAAGATTCATCCCAAGTAGCCAACATACCTTTCTTTTTGATTTGTCCTTTTTAGGACACTTGTTTGCTAGATGCCCATATTCATGGCAGTTGTAACATTGACTGTCTTTTAAAGATTTTTAAGTTTTAGATTTAGATCTTTTCTTTTCATTAGGCTTTTGAAAATCAACCCTCCTTTTACTTTTAAAAATCTTATAAAACTTTTTACTTAAAAGGGCCATATCATCTTCAGAATTTTCTAAATCAGAATTACTACTATTTTCTTGAGAAATACTTTTAGAAGATTTAAGGGTGATGGATTTACCTTTAGGAGCTTTAAAGTTTAACTCATAGGTCTGTAATGAACCAACTAATTCTTCTACCCTCATATTATCCGCATCACGAAGTTCCTGGATCGCAATCACCTTTGAATTGAACCGTTCAAGTAGTGATCGTAGTATCTTTGTATAGACTTTACTTTCAAGGATTCTATCACTGAGACCCCACATAGAGTTGACAATGTCATTTAATCTTATATAGAAGTTCATGAAAGTTTCACTTTCTTCCTTATGTATTTTCTCAAATTTGGTTGTGAGGATTTGGACTTTAGATTTCTTGACAATTGTTGTTCCCTCGTGTGTCATTTCTAAAATATCTCAGGCTTGCTTAGCAGTATCACAGGATATAATTCTTTTGAATTTATCCGGTGATAGTGCGCAAGTGATTGCATTTAGAGCCTTTGCATTGGAACTACTCTCACTTTTTTGAAGAGTGGTCCAAGAAAAATAAGGTGGGCGTTACAGTGACTTCATAGTTTTGGATCCATCGATACCAGTCACTTCAGTGGTAGGAGGGGTCCAATCATTCACTATGGCTTGCCACACGCTCTCATCCATGGATTTTAAGAAAATTCTCATCATGGCTTTCCAATAAGCATAATTGGAGCCATCAAATGGTGGAGGCCTGGTGATTGAAAGGCTATCAAAATTTGACATCTTAAAAAGCTCAGATCGATTAGCTCAGGAAATAAATCCAAAGAAAATAATTAAAGCGAGCTATTAGGCGTTAATACCAATTGAAAAGGCCGAGCTAAGAGTCCTAGAGGGGGGGTGAATAGGACTATGCCAAATTAAAAAAAAATAAACTACGGAATTAAAAAAATATAAATAAAGATACCACTTAAACAATCCACAATGCGGAAATGTCAAACAACCTCAAGTGTACAAGTATTAAGAGGTTGATACAGATGTTGTTCTAAGGACAACCTTACACCACAAACCAAAGGTTTATGGTATGACAACCTTATTCCTAGAACGGTCTGTGTATCAAAATCTCAAACCGATACAGTGGAATAAAGAAATAAATAGCAAAGGAAACAACTAAGCTATTACAACATTCTCACACTTGCATAAAAGAAATTACAATATTCTCCACGAATGCATAAAGGGAAATTACAACATCCACAAAATGAAATATTCAATCAATCACCACAAGACCAGAAATTATAGTGGTTCGCTTGTATGTACACCAACTGTTTAATAAATAACCACACAACTACTCCACTCCTAATATCCTCACACAGTAGATATTAGCGTTCACTATGAAAATAGGTTTTTCAAGGTTCACCTAAAACCCTCACAATTGTGTCTTTCAAGTGGGCTTACACAATTCAAAAACCCCACACTCTGAGTTTTCTAGATCACCTCAGATAAACCTAAAGAAAGAGATTTTTCTGGCACAATCTCAATGAAACCAAAACAATAAATTTACAAAACTGTAAAATACTTATCTGGATATTCTCCTTTTGATGTAGCCCGGAAGAACCAATTTGGAGTAGAAGTTCAACGTAGATGTTCAATGTTCACACTCACTTATGAAAAGGTTCTAAGTTCTAAATTGATTTTAAATTAAATCACTTTGGGTTAGCTTGATTTGATTTTGATTCCAAGAAATGGGAATACTTCAATCCCTCTTTCAAATAAAATTAGAATGCAGAATACAAAATCAAATGCAAAAAGCTAATTAAAGAGAATATGAAATAAGAACTAGATAGCTTAAGAATATCACTAACTTATCTCTCAGAGCGGTGTATTGATTGTGCTTGAATTGGATACAAAACTCTGAAATTCGTGCTCTATTTATAAGTGCAGAAATCGCATCTTCGATTGGTCCTGAGGTCAGCTCGATTGGTCGAAGGACTAACAAACTTTTGAAAATTTGGGCGCGATAAGATAAGATCGTTCCACGACTAGTCGAAGGACCTGCTCTACCGGTCGAGTGGCCTCCATGACCGGTTGAGTCCTGTTCATGACTAGTCATGTGGGACCCAATTTAGTTGTTGGACTTTGAGTCGAGCCTGCAGGACTAATCGAGCACATGTCGAGTACTGTTCACACGACCGGTCGAGCAGTCTACAGGACTAGTCGAGGATCTAACAAAAAATTCTAAAAATTATATACAAACTTAGGACTGGTCGAGGAATTTCTTAGACTGGTCGAGCCAATGCTAAGACTAGTCGAACATAGCCTAAGACTAGTTGAAAAACAGACTATGCACTTATAAAGTGACCTAATTAAATTATGTATTCAAATGACCTACCCTATGGTCAACCTGGAGTCATTCATACCTTATAAGTGATGTTTGAACATTGAAACATCTTTTGCTTTGGTTGATTGTTGTTCTTTAAAGATCACAAAGCTTGTTATCTTGACATATGATGAAGCTTAACCTTGAGACATTTTGAACCTTCAACTTGAACGTATTTTGAAACTTGAATTTGTAACCTTAAGAAGCTTGAACTTTTGATTGCCAATGTTATCATGAAAATGAAGAATTGAACCTTTGATTGTGATAGGTCTAAACTTCATTATACACTCATGGAATTCAAAGTTTGGAATTGTTCTAATTGGAGGATTAATGCATTGAACTTGATTATGAAGTATTACCGAGTGCTAGAGTTTAGTATTAATGCAATATTTTACCGAGTGCTAGAGTTTAGGTTTCAACAACAATCTAGCAAAATGTTGGTTGGGTATTGTGTTGAGGGTCAAATATTGCATATTATCCCCCATTTATACCTTGGTTTAATGAACATGATAATGCTTAATGTCATATTTTACTCATGTTTGTGTTGCAAGGTGAATTTAAGAGCTTTGATTGAAAAGAGTGCTAAAAGCATGGATTTAATGCTCAAGAATCACCAAGCAAAGGATGGATCCTAGAAGATTAAAAATGAAGAAATCACATGCCAAAGATCTAAGGAAACCAAGTGATTCTCGACCAATCTAAGCCCTGCTTTGACCAGTCTAAGCTTCTGCTCGACTAGTTGAAGAAACTTTGACTCGAACTCCATCGACAAAATTCTCTAGATTCCTGTCATCCTCGACCAGTAGAAGGAGACCCTCGACTAGTCGAAAGTTGTCCTTGACCAGTCTAAGGTTACGCAGATTTTGCACGAACTGCGTAAATTTGAGGAGGTTTCCTGGTTTTTCCAAATCGGTACAAAAGGAGGTGCTGCAAAACTATAAATAGGAGTCTCTAGAACGTTCCTAGGCATCATCTAGGGTTTGAGGAGTGAAGCAAAAGGGTTGAGCCGTCGTCCAGGAGTTCTTCTTCTTCTTCTTTAACTTGTTTTTATGCTTTTCTTAAGAGACTTTAGTTCAATCATGTCTATGGTTGGCTAAACCTCTTAGCTAGGGCTAAGAGGTGAAGCTTGTAGCGTGATGAGATGTTTCTATTACTTTGATTCATGTTTATGTTGAACCTTCTTTGATTCTAGTTTTATTTTAAAGGAATACTTTCAGTTTTTAATGGTTTATTGTGACTCAAATTACAGTAGATCTGCAATAGCTTTAAGTATCTTCTTTTCCTGATTTTGAGATTGTGGGATTGGTAAATCCTGTTGTTAGCCATCATCCCATGGGCATGGTTTAGTGATGGAATCCCTTCCAATTATCACAATTCTCCTCCATTGAGAATTAGGTCAAGGAAAGTTCAGATTGATCTTAATTGTATATCTTCCAATTGGATAGAATAGGACTCCAATTCCAATTATGTGACTTGAAACAAGTAAGAGGGCTCCCTGATCTCTACAAGTGGATCCTTAGAAACCCTAGTCCCCACCTTTGAATTCATTAGTTTTAATTACTCTAATCACAATTACTCTCTCAATCACTTCCGAATTAGTTGACATCTTCTTCTAGTTAATTTCAAAAACGTACAAGGTTCAGTCCTTGTGGATTCGACCTCAGTCTTACTGAGATTATTACTACATCCCGACCCTACACTTGGGGTTATGAACACTAGAGCAGGGGACCCTCCAATGCCAAAGTCAGGCTAGGAATCTAGGTCTAAGTAGTGTGGGTAGGTTTCGGGTGAGAGATTTTACATGTTGAGGTACAAAATTTGGTTAAGGGAAGAAACTTCAAGAAGGAAAATTGGTGAAAGAAATGAATGATGGATCATATGAGTGAGGCTGAACCGAGTTGCTCTAGGCCACACAAATCGCTTGAGTTGTGCGGGACCCAAGCTGCGCGGGTCCGCGCAACTCACCTGAGTTGCACCAGGTCATGCAACTCTCGCCGTAAAAGGAGTAATTGGGAATGTGAAGTGGGGTCCATGGCACAAGATTCGAGGGATCACATGTGTGAAGTCTATAAATACCCCCTACCCCCTCATTTAAGGCATCGGATGTTCAGAAGACCAGTGCCTCTGACAAGTATTGGAGACAGAGAGAAGGAGAGGGAGTGTGAAGAGTTGAAGGCGCAGGCCGCACAACTCCTGGCAAGTTACACGGGCTCGTGCAACTCCCATGAGTTGCGCACTCCTTTATCATGCCAATAAGGGACGGAATGCATAGGAAGCCCACACAACTCATCTCTCCTGGAGATATGATCAACATGAGCTGGAATGCAGCCGAAATTCATATTTCGAATTTACTTAACTTTTGTATTTTTAAGTGTTTCTAAGAGATTCTATCATGGAATCAAAGGACTAAAAGGATGTAAATGAACTCAGAATGAATAAAATTGATGATTATTCTCTTAGTCTATCTTTTGTTAATATTAAGTGAGACATTCCCTAAATCAAATGCATTTCGTTTCTGGTTGAAACATTACATAACCGTTCATGTTGGTGCATCCCTTATTTATACCTTCTGGTTGGAGTGACCGTGTTCGTCATTCTCGGCATGACTACTGCAATTAAGTGTGAATGACACTCGTGCTAATATTGGCAGTTATCTCGCGATCGTGCACCGAAAATCGCTCCTCACGTTCATTACGGGAGTTGATTCCTCAACGTGATTGTAGACCACGTTCTCATCCGAGCTAGCCCTAAAGTTTATGTCTCACCTGCGACAGTCCGAGCCCATGGGTGGGTTGATCCTGGCCGCTCATCGACAAGGGTCTGGCCGGAGGCAACGAGTGGAGTGTGTAAATGGCTTCTTTTGGGTTCCAAGCTGATGTGAAAGCTCTACAAAAGAACTTGGAAGCTTAACGTTGATTGTTATGACCAGGTTGGAGTAGGCGAGCCACTACCGAGCCGTGGTTCAGTTCATGTAGTTTTATCACCCGACCTGCTATGACGAGCTCGTTCAACTGACCGGATCGGGATTTCCTCAACTGGGGTTGGGGTATACCTGTTTTGAAGAGGCCGCTCAATCGGCCGAGCCGAGTTTACTCCTATTGGTTTCGGCCCAGATTTTCTAATAACATAAATCCCATACTCTCTGAGTTCGAGCTCGGACTCAGGGAGTAAAGGCCTGGAGAAATGATCTGTCGCGCTCTCCATGATGATGAGTCGGCAAAGTTGAAACGAACAGCCGTAATCATGGCTCCCTACTATCAAGGCGTCGTATTGCGGCAGTGGCTCTTTAGGTATGAGCCTGCGGTTGATGGACACGTGGCGACGGTTAGGGATTCGAATCACTGGGGCGAGCGGGGCGTTGCCACATGGATGTCGAAAGGTGGAGAGCCGTCTATGCATTAATGTTATTTAGTGTGAGCAACACGCGGCTTGGAGGATGTTAGCCCTGGCTAATGATCTTCTGCCACGTACACGGTAGAGCTCGGTTCCTGTCGTTTCATCTTCAAAAATAACTGTCTGTCATGATTACAGACGACGACTAAGGCTATAAAACCTGGTTTCCATTTTCATTTGGATCCTCCTACTTCTACTTCTCAGAGAGTTTGCACTGCCAATCATCTTCCAAAGAGCGATTCTCTATGATTTCTTCCCTTCCCAATCTTTTTTTAATTTCCTTTAATCTTATCATGTCTAACGGATCAGATGAGGTACGAGAAGTTCAGGCAGTTGGGAATGACTCCAAGCCAGAGAGCATTGATTCCAAGCGCGGGGGATTGGAGGGTCCATTCGAGGCAATACGTATTCGACCTCCGGCTATGAAAACTACGGGACTGAAGTCAAAGGCTCGCCCCAAAGGGATCAAGAAGATACACTGGGACCCAACTGGAAGAGCCAAGGCCTGTCCTTCGGGCGGGCAATATGAAGTAGTCGTCCCTGGGGGCTCTGTAACGCCCTGAAAATCGGGGGTCGAGCATAAACTCAACTCCATAGTTCCAACGCATCACTTATGCAACAAAATGAATGATGATTGAATGTTGTCTGTATTAGTGCATTGAACATGAGTGAGATTAAGCCAAAACAACATATCATACTCCAGAGATAGTTAAATTTGCAAGCGGAAGACTATGATAGATATATAAAATATATAAACTGTGGTGAGTCTCCAGAGTGTGATAATGTTACCAGGTTAATGAATTACAAGTACAAGTCCAATTTATAAGAAAAGTGTAAAGTCATCTAGACAACATCCCTATACCTCATCGATCAAGACACGGCTCGCATGAAGCCGCCAGAAATACGACATAGACAAGAAAGCATCCACATCGTCGCAGAGGTCTGGCTCCGCCTCACAAGCATCGCCATCTGCAATCAGACAAAGTCTGGTTGGTGTGTACAACACCATCCCGTAACGTGGGAGTGAGTGATCAACTCAGTGGAACAGTAAAGCATAGGTTAACATGTTATCAATTCAGTCAAGCAGTAATGATAAAGCAGTAAAATCAAACACTCTTAACTACTCTTATTAATGCAAGTATGAATGCAGTCATGATGCATGCCCTCACCACATACTCCCTCGTGCGACACCATCTTACGTTCGCGGCATACTTACATTCCTCAATGCTCCACATCTTCCAGGCACATGCAATTCGATGATGAGCATGATTACCGAGGTGTTATTAGTCCATTTCAAACAGCAGTATTGGGAAACTAAGGTACCTCCCTTGTATCATTCCCAAACATGATCCATTCTAGGGTCGTCAGTCCTAGTTAATCTCATACGATGGTGTGTTTCTAGGTCGCTACAAGGGCTGTTACACGGAATCGTTATACCACTCCCCCATTACACTTTTAACGGTTCATCACTAAATTGATACAAGCCTAGTTCATACTCTATTCACCGCGGAAAAACTCGTCGCCTCACCACAAATTCAGAGTATGCTCGAGGTCACTACAAAGGGCTCGTCACCAATCAGTGTAGGCCGACAGCTCGAATATAGTGTCTCATACCACCATAATCGGCTCACGAGTCTCGTTGCTCAATGGACACTACGGGGAGGCACGTGGCCCCAACGTAGGCCGACAGCTCGACCACAGTGTCCCATACCACCATGCCCGGCTCATGAGTCTTAGCGGATCGTGGTAACATGGTTAACGGGATTTCACTGGTAAGTTTGGTACCCTAAGTTCAAGCAGAGGCATCCAAACATGGTGAATATACATAAGACAGATCGGGATACTTGACGAGCTCGGCTAGCTCGAGCGCACAACAAATTGAACGATATGAAGCGCATAAGCACTTCGTGTGGCCAACCACTATCGCCAATCGAAGTACGACTCGGGTTCGTCAAACACATCTCATGTGGCGAATGAATCACAGCCACGAATTCAATCCTGTTACCGATTGCTTGGACTATAATCATAGCCCCAAACACAATCAATCCTTATTCTAAAGCATGTAAAGTAAAGCAGAATATACAAAGTAATTCAAGCATGTTATAAAGCATGTTATAAAGCACAATATAAACAGGAAATACAAACACATATATTTCATAAGTAAGCAGTTAAACTAAACAAACAACATGGAGGAAATCATATACATCTCTAAGGTAGTTGAGAATCCTATCTCAACACCCTATTAAACTTAGTTCGTCACACAATTTCTCACACAGGCATTTTAGCAAACACTTAAACTACACCACTCCAATATACATGACGTATGTTGATTTCAACATAGAATAGAACAAATCCTTATAGCAAGGAGTTGTCACAATCACATCAATCATGTTCTTACATTCAATACATTTGGCAGGCATAAATCATAAATCCATATTTATTTAGTCATTTCAACAAACACTTTAAACTACATACATCAACATACATGACATATGTTGACTACATAGGTATAAGGCCAAATTCTTTCACTAGGGAGTTGCCCCAATTATAACACGCATGCACCCATGACGGATAGTCATGGCAAATAGGAATCCAAGTTCCATGTTCATTCAGTCATTTCCACAAACACTTGGGCCACACGTTTTAGCATAAATAGTGTATATTGGTCGTGGCGTGATTTAGGGCAAATCCTTTTGTCAAAGGGGTGTCGCCTATACAACAATCATGTATCCATGACAATCAGTAATGGCAAGCACGAAAGCGAATTCTATATTCATTCGGTCATTTTCACAAACACTTAGAATACACTATTTTAACATACATAGTGTATATTAGCAAAAACATGTATTAGGGCGAACCCTTTCGCCAAATAAGTATTTTATCCATATATAATATATTCATACAGCAAATAATCATGGCAAACACATTTCCAAAATTTATACATATACGGTACTTTCTACAAATACCTAGAGTATGTAAAATTTCATATTCTTCATCTTTAATCAAAACGAAAAACAGACAGCACTTTGTACATGTGCAATTGCATGCAGATCATGAATCTATCATTATCTGACATTGAAAGCGTTGAAAACCATAACCTATACACCTAAAGTCCGCACCTTTTGTCGTAGAATCGGAAAGAACTCGATAGATTTGTTAGGCTTTCGTATACGGCAGTTTGGCGACCTATAGAACGAAATAGGTTAGCTATATCATAACCTACAACTATCAAAACCCCAAAACAGATTAGGGTTAGGGTTTCTTACCTAGAAACGGATCCGGAATCGTCGGAAAAGCGATTAGAAGGAAGTAGTTAAGCTCGTGTAGCGGCAGGGAAGCATGGCAGGGAGATGCTCCCACTTCTCTCTCATTTTCTCTCTTTTCTCTCTCTTTTCCTAGGGTTTTTCTCAAATTCGTATGGCTGAAATGAGAGAGGGTTTAAGGTCCTCATATAGCCTAAAATCTCACCGAAATAGACTTCAGGCCAAGGTATACTTCGGTTATATCCAAAGTGGGTCAGTTTCAGCTCAACGGAGGACTTCTGGCGGCCCCTTTTCTGTGTGCGGTCGGACTTAAGCTCACTAACACTGGATCTAGGTTTAGTTAAGTTTTCATTTCGGTCGGCTTCCCAGATCACGTGTGGCGGACCAGTTTCCGTTCAACGGTCAGTGAAACTCGATTAGAGATTTCAAGTACACTGACACGTAGGGGCAAATATCCCTGATCCGAGGGTGTAATCTGGTCAGATTTCGATGGTCTGGTTGCTTAAAAAATTATCCGCAAGCGACACGTTCCAGATTACTTAAATTTATATTTTATTTTTAATTAATTTCACATTTCTCACACTCCTCACTCCGGGCTCAAGCGAATGGCCCCGAGACATTATCTGGATTTGATTTTCGAGATGGTTGTCAAGCCCAGCAAGGCGGTCCTAACCGTTTAACTTTGCGTTAATCGGACTTTCGATGTGAAGTCCAGATCTGATACGGAGTTTCGTGATGCTCCCGAGAGCAGCCGAGTAATGAGATTTATCCTAGATTTTGGGGTAACCTAGCGTCAATGATTCTACAAGTTTTGGGTCTTGCGGATCGTATTTAAAATGATTGGTGCTAATTTCACAGGTACTCTAGTTTAACTTAACACTAGCTAATTCTCACCTAATTTCTAAAGGATTTAGTCCTGTATGATTTCTGTCTGAGGTGGTACTTAGTCCTTTGTAGTAATGTTTAGTTTAAGTATTGTTCTTCATCACCTAAACTTTAAGATAGTTTTAATGTGAAAGTACTTAGAAATTGAAGAACAAGCTGGTGAAGGGTGGGATTTGTGAAGGAAATGGGTTCAAAAGCTGTTTTAGACTTTGGGATTGAGTTCTGATAAGTTAATAAGGTGTTAGGATCGACCCATTGCCTAAGGACGTCTAATTCCAGGTTGGCAAAAATCTGGGATGTTACAGGCTCGGTTATGGTCGAGTCATAGATGGCTCTGATCTGAGCAGATTATCAAATTCCTGACTCTGTCTATATCAAAGCTCCTTTCCCTCTCGATGGTCCAGGGGACCCGACTGATGGGAATATTACAATCTTCATCTGCGCCCCCCAATGCGGGCTCCAGTTCTCGATCCACCCCTTCATGCGTACGATGACCACACGTCTGAAGCTGGCGCTAGGTCAGCCCATCCCCAACGCCTGACAAACTTTAATATCCTCCTACATCATTTGGCATCAGCTTAAAAATCAAGAGCTGACGCCGGACGAGTTCATGTCCATGTATCAAGCCAAGTAAGACTCATTTGAGCCGTGTTAGTATTACTTCTCGATGAGGAGTCAATGCGCCCCAGACCTCGTCACTAGGCTCCCGTCTTCCAATAAGGAATGGAAGAGCAAGTAGTTCTGGGCCTCAGAAGAATGGGAAGCACCTGGGTTTGAGCTATGCAGTCTGCGGGTCAGAGTGCCCACCAAGTTCTTCAACCCAGATTTCTAATATGCTCTTTTTGTTCTAATCTTTGTCTTCTATTTGTAGATTATCTAAAGCGTCCCCCTGAACTCTCTTCCTTCCTCCGAGCCCAAGTTGTCAAGGCCTAGTTGCTTAAGGAAGAGCAGCGTGTCTAGCACAACATCATCAGTCCGGACAACCTTCTTCAATCCACAGGCTCTGTAGATTCAAGCCCTTCCTTACTGCCCTGGGTGAGTTATGCAATCCTGAACATGATCTAGGTTTCTCTTGTAGATATGCCTCTGAGTGGAGCCATTTTGTTTAGGTATGGCCGAAGCTTCGGGATCTAAGAGGAAAAGGGCGCAACATCCCCCTCTTAGCGTGATATATATTGAGCGTTGAGCCTCGCGTGAAGATCACGGCAAGGAAGAAGAAAGCTACCCCTGCCGCAGCCGAACCTGCCGCTACTCCTACTCCCGCCCCCGAAGTTCCTCCAGCTGCTCCTCCTCATCCACCAAGGATGAAGTGGGAAGTGGTCAGAGAGACTACTACCATAAGTCCCTCTCGCGATAGGCTCGAGAGGGAAATCATGGAGGAGGTTGAGGGTGTCAACCTCACGCTCACCGAAGTGGATTTTCTAGCTGGCAGGATCGACACCCTGGCTAGAGGTGACACCATGCCCAAGGCCGAGCCTCAAGCCTCGGCTGCTAGTGGCATCGGGGAAGCCGCTGGACCAGTTCCCCCTGTGGAATGGGGGGTATACCCACCCAGCTATCACATGTCTCTCCTAGCCGATTGGGCGGCAAAGCATGCACCCGAGGTGACGATCGCCAACACTTTAACTCGTCACCCTGAATCATTCGTCACCGATTTTGCCTTAGTCTATTACGCGGTAAGCTCTCAACCTTACTCAATCTGTTCACTCTGATCTTTGTTTTATTTTTGACTTTTATTTTAGGCATTGCCGATGTTTGTCTTGATTCGAGAAAGGCTACAGGCGATAACCCAAATCGAAGGAGAGAAGGCCGAGCTGAAGAAGCTCCTGAAGGCCTCGGTCGAGGAGTAGGAGAATTTGAGGAGCCTGGTAGTAGAGGGCCAATTGAGGGAACTTATGCTCCAAGGAGAGGTCAATGGGATTCAGACCCGCTTGGACTTGTCTAAGTCCGAGCTAACGGGTACAATGGCCCATCTCGCACAAGTGGCGGATGACAATGCATGGCTGGCGGCTAAACTGGGCAGGCCAAGCTTGACGCCGCCAAGGCCTTGGCTGTGCAATGCGCCGAGCTCGAAGCCTCGGTTATTTTAGAGTTGCTTGCTGCTGTTGAGGAGTTCAAGTCTTCAGCAGAGAGGTCAACCGAGATCAATAAGATCTATTACTATGCTTACAACGCTTGCTGGGTGACGTTAGGGGACTCTACCCAGACCTTGACCACGACGCCCTGGCTACTGAGGAAGTCGAGGATGCTTTAGCCGACCAGCCCCCTAGCGCTGCTGCCGACCCTCCCCCTCGCGCCGACTAATTTACTCCTGTTTTTGTAATCAGACATCATGGCACTTCAGCGCCTCATTAGTAATATACTTAATGGACTTTTTTATTGATGATTCTATTTGTTGACTTTTTTATTGATGATTCTATTTGTTGAAGAAATGCTTGATTTGTACTGCTTTATCATTACTGTTTGATTGATTTGATAACATGTTAACTTATGCATTATTGTTCCACTAGTTAGCTACTCACTCCCACGTTGCGGGACGGTGTTGTACACACCAACCAGACTCTGTTGCAGGGGTAGAGGGCGCCTTGGTTCAGGAGCCAGAGCCCGACGTTGATGAGGACCAGGAGGAGTTCTCTTTCATGCAGTATTCTGACGGCTACGCCTAGGCCGGCTGCATCGCGGGATTCTCGGGGCCTCTTTTGAGGATGTATTTTGGGTTTTGATTTACAAACATTACATGTATATTGGTGCTCAGCTAGTACTCATACTCTGGAGTTCAGAAAATTTTGTTACTTTACATACTTGAATAAAAATTTCAGTCTTCCGCTGTTTTTAAATGTAATTGAACTGGAGTATGAATTACTGTTTTGGTTTAATCTCATTCATGTTTATTGCGCTAACTCAGACAACATTTAAACCGGCATTGTGTATGTTGCATAAGTGATGCGTTGGAACTCGGGAGTTGAGTTCATACTCGACCCCCGAATTTCAGGGCGTTACAAAGGTGGTGAAGGGTGGGATTTGTGAAGGAAATGGGTCAAAAGCTGTTTTAGACTTTGGATTGAGTTCTGATAAGTTAATAAGGTGTTAGGATCGACCCATTGCCTAAGGACGTCTAATTCCAGGTTGGCAAAAATCTGGATGTTACAGGCTCGGTATGGTCGAGTCATAGATGGCTCTGATCTGAGCAGATTATCAAATTCCTGACTCTGTCTATATCAAAGCTCCTTTCCCTCTCGATGGTCCAGGGGACCCGACTGATGGGGATATTGCAATCTTCATCTGCGCCCCCCAATGCGGGCTCCAGTTCTCGATCCACCCCTTCATGCGTACGATGACCACACGTCTGAAGCTGGCGCTAGGTCAGCCCATCCCCACGCCTGACAAACTTTAATATCCTCCTACATCATTTGGCATCAGCTTAAAAATCAAGAGCTGACGCCGGACGAGTTCATGTCCATGTATCAAGCCAAGTACGACTCATTTGAGCCGTGTTAGTATTACTTCTCGATGAGGAGTCAATGCGCCCCAGACCTCGTCACTAGGCTCCCGTCTTCCAATAAGGAATGGAAGAGCAAGTAGTTCTGGGCCTCAGAAGAATGGGAAAAACCTGGGTTTGAGCTATGCAGTCTGCGGGTCAGAGTGCCCACCAAGTTCTTCAACCCAGGTTGAATCTCTTGAGATGTATGCCTCGCTTTAGATTTCTAATATGCTCTTTTTGTTCTAATCTTTGTCTTCTATTTGTAGATTATCTAAAGCGTCCCCCTGAACTCTCTTCCTTCCTCCGAGCCCAAGTTGTCAAGGCCTAGTTGCTTAAGGAAGAGCAGCGTGTCTAGCACAACATCATCAGTCCGGACAACCTTCTTCAATCCACAGGCTCTGTAGATTCAAGCCCTTCCTTACTGCCCTGGGTGAGTTATGCAATCCTGAACATGATCTAGGTTTCTCTTGTAGATATGCCTCTGAACGGAGCCATTTTGTTTAGGTATGGCCGAAGCTTCGGGATCTAAGAGGAAAAGGGCGCAACATCCCCCTCTTAGCGTGATATATATTGAGCGTTGAGCCTCGCGTGAAGATCACGGCAAGGAAGAAGAAAGCTACCCCTGCCGCAGCCGAACCTGCCGCTACTCACTCCCGCTACTCCCCCCCCCGAAGTTCCTCCAGCTGCTCCTCCTCATCCACCAAGGATGAAGTGGGAAGTGGTCAGAGAGACTACTACCATAAGTCCCTCTCGCGATAGGCTCGAGAGGGAAATCATGGAGGAGGTTGAGGGTGTCAACCTCACGCTCACCGAAGTGGATTTTCTAGCTGGCAGGATCGACACCCTGGCTAGAGGTGACACCATGCCCAAGGCCAAGCCTCAAGCCTCGGCTGCTAGTGGCATCGGGGAAGCCGCTGGACCAGTTCCCCCTGTGGAATGGGGGGTATACCCACCCAGCTATCACATGTCTCTCCTAGCCGATTGGGCGGCAAAGCATGCACCCGAGGTGACGATCGCCAACACTTTAACTCGTCACCCTGAATCATTCGTCACCGATTTTGCCTTAGTCTATTACGCGGTAAGCTCTCAACCTTACTCAATCTGTTCACTCTGATCTTTGTTTTATTTTTGACTTTTATTTTTAGGCATTGCCGATGTTTGTCTTGATTCGAGAAAGGCTACAGGCGATAACCCAAATCGAAGGAGAGAAGGCCGAGCTGAAGAAGCTCCTGAAGGCCTCGGTCGAGGAGTAGGAGAATTTGAGGAGCCTGATAGCAGAGGGCCAATTGAGGGAACTTATGCTCCAAGGAGAGGTCAATGGGATTCAGACCCGCTTGGACTTGTCTAAGTCCGAGCTAACGGGTACAATGGCCCATCTCGCACAAGTGGCGGATGACAATGCATGGCTGGCGGCTAAACTGGGCAGGCCAAGCTTGACGCCGCCAAGGCCTTGGCTGTGCAACGCGCCGAGCTCGAAGCCTCGGTTATTTTAAGAGTTGCTGCTGCTGTTGAGGAGTTCAAGTCTTCAGCAGAGAGGTCAACCGAGATCAATAAGATCTATTACTATGCTTACAACGCTTGCTTGGGTGACGTTAGGGGACTCTACCCAGACCTTGACCACGACGCCCTGGCTACTGAGGAAGTCGAGGATGCTTTAGCCGACCAGCCCCCTAGCGCTGCTGCCGACCCTCCCCCTCGCGCCGACTAATTTTACTCCTGTTTTTTGTAATCAGACATCATGGCACTTCAGCGCCTCATTAGTTAATATACTTAATTGACTTTTTTATTGATGATTCTATTTGTTGATTGTGGATAATGCTTGTAGGGGTTGTTGAATGACGAGCCGACCTCTTCTTTAAGAATTAGCTCGTCGAAGGGTCCCATCTCTACACATGAGAAATGGTCATTCGTAGCATGTTTGGATGATGAGGCGACCACTTTTTAAGTGGTCGACCCATCATCGAGATCATCCTTGCATAGGAAGTTCCATGTAGGTCATATAGAACAACTCGATTTTATGTAGAAAACTGCATCTTTTATTCAGAATGCAGTCATGACAAGTAGTCCCGACCCTTACATTGATCTTCCTATAAATAGTAGATCTTTAAGTGCTCGGCGTTCCAGGGATGCGGCAGTGGTCATCCTTCCAGATCATCGAGATGGTAAGAGCCAGGCTTGGCCGAGCCGACTACTCAATAAGGTCCCTCCCAGTTTGGACCCAGGGAGCCTACTTCGGGTTCCATTATGTTTTGGAACACACGTCGAAGGACGAGGTCTCCCCGTCGAAAACATCTTGTTTTGACCCTAGAATTATAGAAGCGGGCGACCTGTTGATACCGAGCTGTGATCTGCAGTATCCCTCAGCTCTTTGAGTAAGTCGAGGCTTGTTGCTATCTGCTCGGCATTTCGTTTATCTCTATAGGATCGCACTCGGGCAGTGGGGAGACCTATCTCGACGAGGATGATAGCCTCAACATCGTAAGAAAGGGAGAACAAGGGCTCTCCCGTTGCTGATTGAGTCGTAGTTCTGTATGCCCACACATGAACGGGAGTTCACCGAGCCCTTCCTGATCGCTATCGAGCCTCCCGCTGATCTCCTCGGAGGTAGCCGATTCCTCCCACCGCAGGGAACTTCATCATCAAGTGATATGTGGACACCACTGCTATTATGGAGTTGAGGGACTACTGTCTAAGGATGACGTTGTATGATGATGGTGTGTTCGGTACCAAGAAGTCGACTAACAAGGTGACTTGGTTTTGCCATTCTCCTGCTGTGACCGGGAGAGAGATCGCTCCTTCTGAGATTACCTTATCACCTGCAAAGCCGTGCAGCAGAGTTTGAATAGGTCGGAGGCATGACATATCGATGCTCATCTTGTCGAATGCCTCGGAATACAGGATGTCGGCCAAGCTCCCTGTATCGACTAGAATGCAATACACCTTTCAATTAGCTATGTTCATCGCAACCACTAGGGCATCATCGTGGGGGTGTTGAATCCCCCGTGCGTCATCCTCTATGAACGTCAGGCTACATGGACTTATTCGAGGTTCCTTACTAGGCTTGTCAACAAGGTGGATGTAATGTTCAGGGTTAGTACTTTGAACGTGAGCTTTTCGGGCTTGGTTCCAATCCTCGCCTCATGATAGTCCCCCACATATTATCCGGATCTCAACGGCGTCATCCGCTGCTCTGCTCAGTGGCTCATCCTTCCGAGGTTATTTCTCTTCCTTCAAGTACTGACATAGATGCCCTTTACGAATAAGAGTTTCAATCTCCTCTTTCAGGTCGACACAGTTGCTAGAGTTGTGCCCATGGTCGCGATGAAAGCCACAGTATTTGTGCTTGTCTCGTTGAGCTACTTCCGTTTTCATGCAGCTCGGCCACATTAACAGCTTCTCGTCTTGGATATCCAAGAGGATCTGCTCTGGAGAGGTATTGAGGGGGAGTATACGAGCTGAATTTTCTCTCGGGCCTTCTACTCGGTCTTTGATCACGGGAGGTACTCTCGTCTAGCCTCCTCTTGTTTGCTTGTTACGGGGCTTCATCTTTTCGCTTCTTGTCTTTGGATGAATATTCTGAGCCTTGGGTACTCTTTCGTGAGCTAAAGAATTCTTCAGCATTTGAGTACTTCTAAGCCTGAATTATGAGTTCTCCAAGCGTGGTCGGTGGATTCTTCCCTATCGAGAAGAGGAATCGTCCATCCCGAAGCCCGGATATCATTGCGGTCAACGCAATTTTGTCGGAGTAGTCATCGACTCGCAATGCTTCCTCATTAAACCGTTGGATATAATCCTTTAACGGTTCCCCATTCCTCTGCTGGTCGATGAGTAGATGAGTATATGGCTTCGGACAATTCTTTCCGACGATGAACTGTATCAGGAAGGCTCTAATAAGCTCGGAAAACGAGCTGACCGAGTTTGGTTTCAACTGTCGATACCAATTCCTTGCGGCCCCCGTGAGGGTTATAGAAAAGGCCCTACACATCATCGGCTCCGAGGCGGATTGAATTTGCATCCAGGAGCAATAAGACTTCACGTGCTCGGTCGGATCTCCAGAGCCAGAATATTGGATGATGAGGGGCATCCGGAACCTAAAGGGCATGACCACGCTCATGATGTCACTGGTGAAAGGAGGCTCTGTTTCCTCCATCATTGCCTCGACTGCAGTGGGGGCCTGCGCCTGGTAATCCAGGTGCATACTTTTGATTTAGCCTTGCAGCTCATCTAGCTGAGCTTCCCAGGGGTCTTTGTTCTCAACTTCTGTTTTCCAAGCTTGGTCAGGCTCATGAGTCCTTCCACATCTTCTCCGTTCCAATTCGTGGCGGAGATTGGTCGGAGCCAATGCTGATGTCTCAGAGACATGCGTCAGGGCTCAGTTCAGTGGCTCCTGTGCTCACGTTGGGATCCAACCTGATGCTCCTCGCAAGACGTCTCGAGACGCTGCAGGGGCTGAATGTTTTGCAATTGTTGGAGCATTTACTTCTTGATCTAGAGGTGGATGCTGTCTCATCTGGCTGACCTCATTGACCAGCATTTCCATTTGATTCTGTAACGCTTGATATTTACCTCCTCGATTCCTAGATCGCTGAGTAGGCTCCGTAGGCACAAACTCTATCTGCAATCCCGAAGTTGAATTCTGAGCCCTAGACGGCTCGGGATTAGCCGTAATAGTCGGTGTATGCATTTTCTTCTTTCCTTTTGTCATTTCTCCTTGGTAAAGTAAGAACATTTTTTTTGTTCAAGTTCCCACAGACGGGTCCAAAATGTTGATGCAGAAATTTGGTTCACCCTCGCCGAGCTCCGAGCACTCGCTCCAAGCCCTGTTAGCCTGCACAGGAAGAAGACAAAGGAGACCCTGGCTAGAGCAGAGGACCCTCTGATGCCAAAGTCAGGCTAGGAATTTGGGTCTAAGTAGTGTGGGTAGGTTTCGAGTGAGAGATTTTGCGTACCTGTTCTTGTTAGTGTATCCCTTATTTATACCTTCTGATTGGAGTGACCGTGTCCGTCATTCTCGGCACGACTACTACCATTAGGCATGAATGACGCGCGTGCTGATATTGACGGTTACCTCGCGATCATGCGCCAAAAAACGCTCCTCACGTTCATTACGGGAGTTGATTCCTCAACGTGATTGTAAACCACGTTCTCATCTAAGCCGGCCCTGAAGTCTAGGTCTGCGACAGTCTGAGCCCATGGGTGGGCTGATCCTGGTCGCTCGTTGACAAGGGTATGGCTGGAGGCAACAGGTGGAGTGTGTAAATGGCTTCTTCCGGATTCCAAGCTGATGTGAAAGCTCTACAAAAGAACTTGGAAGCTGAATGTTGATTGTTATGACCAGGTTAGAGTGGGCGAGCCACTACCGAGCTGTGGTTTGGCTCATTTAGTTTTGTCACCCGACTTGCTATGGCGAGCTCGCTCAACTGACCGGGTCGGGCTTTCCTCAACTGGGGTTGAGATATACCTGTTTTGGTGAGGCCGCTCAATCTGCCGAGCCGAGTTTACTCCTATCGAGATCGGCCCAAATTTTCCCATAATACTCTCTATTATTGTAGTGATACATTGGACTTACTTCTTATCCAATATCAGCAATTGTTTTAAGAGACAATCTTGCATTCGCTCGTGGTGATTAACTATGAGTTTTTTTTTTTTTTTTTAAAAAAAATCTTAAAAATAAGGTAAAGTACAACCCATCTTCAAAGGAATAACCCCACCTCGACGTAGCACCTGATGGTAAAAGGTAACTGATATGTAATCGGTATTTTCAGATTAAAGGTAACTGATATGTAATCGGTATTTTCAGATTAAGTTAAATGGTGTAGAGTTTGACTTATCTACTTATTCTTCGGCTTGGGTCAAAGTTAATGGGTTTGAAAGGAGCCCCGATATCGATCTTGGCACTCCCGCACACCGCACGCTGTGAGAGAAAACAAAAAGTCATGTTACATGGTACACCCGCACGAAATATACTAATGGGAAGGGGAAAAATGGTCGCAGTCTTTCCTAACCCCTGTCTACGTCACTTCAAACCCAGCAAAGCCAATGGTAAACGGATTGGCTACTCCTGCCACCAGCCCCATGGCTGGTGATCGGTGCTCTGTGTGCCCACCATGATGTATTTGTTTCATCCATGCTGTTCATCCATTTTTACACGTCATTTTAGGGCTTTATACCAAAAATGAGAGAGATTTAAGTCTCAGGTGGACCACACCACAGGAAAACAATAGTGATTGGATATACACCATAAAATCATCCTAAAGCCCATTGTACTGTTTGTTTGACATTCAATCTGTTGATTAGGTCATAAAGGACCAGATGAAGGTAAAAAAATAAAGATCATCTTGATCCAACCCCAAAAAGGTTTTTAATGGTCTACGCTCATTCAACATTGTTTTCTGTAATGTGGTCCAGTTGAGAATTGGATATATCTAATGTTTGGTCTCATATAATAAAATGATATGTAAAAATATATGGACGGTAGGGATGAAACACATACATCATGGTGGAGCCTACAGAGCACCGACCATCAGCCATCGGCTGGTGGCAGGGGGAGTAGCCAATCCGTTTCCAAGCCAATGGCATTTTGGTCACAGCATAGGAATTATATTATGGACGTAGCCCACGCCTTGGCATAATATAGATGTCTTTTCAAATCTGACAAGTGGGACTCATGGTATAATCCAGGCCATTGTTCTGCTGAGGTCCATCGTAGATGGATCATGTTTCAAAATGTTCCCATCCCAGTGATATCGGCATGTGGGGAGGGGAACATCTAGTCGGAAGCAACCATTCGTGTGCCACAAATCTAAAGGCTTCAGTTGCCCAATCAACGATATTTTCGAATAACATCCATCCATACAGAGTGTAACAAGACAGAACAATGGTCTGGATTATAAAAATAAAATTTTAAAAAATAAAAATAAAATAAAGAGACCTTTGATAATAGAAAGTCGGGTATAACGTAAAAAGACGATGAATGAGTACTGGCCTGAAAATATGACTTTTCAGCTGTCATCCCATCCACGTGACGCGCATCCGAACCAAGGACATGGGACCCACGTGAACATGACGACGGACGCGGATTAGCTACTGACTGGTTGAGTAGCGAGACTTAGCTACTGAAGTGGCGTTACCAAGTTCTGTGGGCCACCATGATGTATATGTTCCATCTACACTGTTGATCCATTTGTAGATATCATTTTAGACTATGATCCAAAGAATGAGGCCAGTCCAAATCTGGAGTGGACCCCTGGAAAACAGCGAGAAGAGTGACGTACACCGTTCTAAGGTCCACCATATTATTTATTTGAGATCCAACCTATTCATGAGTTAACGAAGACATGAAAGAAGGGAAAACACAAATATCAGCTTGATCGAAAACTTTTGTGTCCTTTAGAAGTTTTTAACGGTGGCGTCACTCTCCCCACTGCTTTCTGTGGTGGGGTCCACTCGAACTTTGGATCTGACTCATTCTTTGGATCTTGGCCTAATATGATCTCTCCAAATTGATGAATGGTGTGGATACAAAACATACATCATGGTGGGGGCCACAGAACTTGGTGACGTCACCTACTCAACCTGTCAGTAGCTAATCCGCGTCCACGACGTAGTGGCAAGCCCGTAATTATAGACGGGACTGGGATCCACAAAATATAGCCGTTGGAGGAGCGGCCCCGCCTGCATCTCTACCAACTCTATTCAAAAAAATGGATTCAAAAAAGAAAAGAAGGGAAGAAAAAATCTAGCCGTTAGGCCCAACTAAAGAAGTGCCTCTGAACCAATCCCACCTGACTTGCTCCGATTTTCTCTCCCCAACGCCAAGATTCTCTCTTTCTCTCTCCTCTGTTGAATTCTTTCACATGATTTCTCAGCAGAGAGGCATCTCCCCACACTACAAAACCTTCTCCCTCTTCATCTTCCGTTCCGTTTTCTCCCCGTCTCCATGGACTAAAACCCCCAGCTAGAGAGAGAGAGAGAGAGAGAGAGAGAGGCATTGCAGAAATAGAAGCATAAAGAGGATAGAGAAAAAGGTCCCCAAAACCCATTTTGCTTCAGCTCTGTTCATATCACTTGCTTTTGCGACTTGTTCATTGCAATGGAACTCCCCCATCTAATTTTCAAAGAATCTTACCAATTATATTTCCAGCTTTCGCAATTCCTGACAAGAAAGCAACCCCATCGTTCCTGTATTTTGAATAGAAAGAAAGGGAAATGGAAGAATCCATCACGCCCAAACAACCCATTTCGGCATTCTCCACTTGTATACCTGCTTCTTCTTCTCCATCTGCTTACTTCAAAATTTCCCCTAGTATCAAGTCAGGGTTGGGATGGGATTATCGTTACTCAAGCTGATTATCAAGCTTTGCAGGCTTTTAAGCATGCATTGTACGATCCGAAAAGGGTGCTGCGGAGCTGGAATGATAGCGGTCTCAGCGCCTGTTCAGGTGGGTGGATTGGGATCAAATGCGTTAGAGGTCAGGTTATATCAATCCAGCTCCCTTGGAAAGGATTGGGTGGTCAGATATCCGATAAGGTGGGCCAGCTCCTTGCTCTCCGTAAGCTTAGCCTCCACGACAATCTCATCGTGGGTCAAGTCCCTTCCTCACTTGGGTTCCTACCCAATCTCCGAGGAGTTTCCCTCTTCAACAACCGTCTTTCTGGATCAATCCCGCAATCCATTGGTTCATGTTTGCTGCTTCAGACCCTCGATCTCAGCAACAATTCCATTACGGGTTCCATACCGGAGTCTCTCTCAAACTCTACTAGGCTCTACCGACTGAATCTCAGCTACAATGGCCTCTCAGGTCCTGTTCCATCTGGTCTCTCCCGCATCCCATCCCTCACCTTCCTCGCTCTCCAACACAACAATCTGTCAGGTTCAATTCCAGATAGCTGGGGAGGAGTATCAGGCAACAGAAACCCATATCAGCTCCGATCCTTGGTTCTCGATTATAACTCCATTACTGGAAGAATTCCTCCTTCTTTGAGCAAATTACAAAAACTCGAAGAGATTTCACTCAGCCATAACAAGATCAATGGAAGCATACCCGAACAACTCAAGACTCTGTCGCAGCTCCAAACACTCGATCTATCCAACAATGACATTGATGGAAGATTCTCGGCCAGCCTCTGCAACCTATCTTCGCTAGTCCAATTGAATCTCGAAAACAACCACATTGAGGATCGGATACCAGAAGCTATTGATGGATTAAAAAGGCTATCCATTCTCAAACTGAGAGGGAATAAATTCAGTGGTCCCATTCCAGCGACTCTCAGCAATATTTCTGGCTTGTCCAAATTGGATTTATCCCAAAACTATCTCACCGGAGGTATTCCAGCTTCGATCGCCAATATATCAAATTTACAATCTTTCAATGTCTCTTATAACAATCTATCAGGTCCTGTTCCATTCCTCTTGTCTGAAAAATTCAATTCAAGCTGTTTTAGAGGAAACTCTCAGCTGTGTGGGTACAGCGTTTCCGTCCCATGTCAGAACCCTCCATCACAAAATCTCAGTCCTCCAAAACCCCATCGTGGTCAGAAACTCAGCACCAAAGATATCATTCTCATTGCTGCTGGGGCACTCCTTGCGGTTCTGCTCCTAGTCTGCTGTGTTCTGCTCTGTTGTTTGATTAGGAAGAGAAACAGTTCTGCACGAAAGAGTCCGCCTGCGGGTGGGGCAGCAGGGAGGGGAGATAAGGCAGGGCCCGCAATAGGAGAGGTGGAATCTGGTGGCGAGGCTGGGGGAAAGCTGGTCCATTTTGATGGGCCGATGGTGTTTACAGCAGACGATCTTTTGTGCGCAACCGCTGAGATAATGGGTAAAAGCACATATGGGACAGTTTACAAAGCCACATTGGAGGATGGTAATCAGGTGGCTGTGAAGAGATTGAGGGAGAAGATTGCGAAGAATCAGAGGGAGTTTGAAGTGGAGGTGAACACGCTGGGGAAGATCCGGCACCCGAATCTTTTGGCACTTAGAGCTTATTATCTGGGCCCCAAAGGAGAGAAGCTGCTCGTCTTTGATTTCATGCCTAAAGGGAGTCTTGCATCCTTCCTCCATGGTAAACACACCCAACTTATATGACTGTTTTCCTTTTAATTGAAATTTGTATTTGCAGTACACTGGCTAGTTTTTGTTTTAATATTTTATTTTTATTGTTGTTTTTGTTTCAAGGGAAACTCTCTTCCTAACAGCTACTTATACTCTCGCGTAATCTTTCATCATTATTATTATTATTATTTTAAGCCTATTACCATTTGGTGGGGCGATTACCATGATATGTTTATCTACATCATTGATATGGGATGCAGATTGCGGGTATTCCAAGTGATCTAACCAATTTTGTGGGATTTGATTGTAACACCTGCTTCTATCAGAGTGGGGTCATGCGATTGGAAGAACCCAATGAATTTGACCGGGGCAATCTTCGCATGTGGCCCAATCATGGGATCACCGGTCAATATGACTCCATTATTGATGTGGGGTTGCTCCGGAAATCTCACGGAAGTTGGGGACGCGGATTGCGTCCTACCCCCGCCCGTCTCTAGCCACGAACGGGCAGTTCTGTGGGTGGGCTTACCTGGATGTATCTGTTTATCCACCGTCCATTCCTTTTCTAATATCATTTTAAGGTATGTGCACAAAAATGAGGCAGATCCAACGTTCAAGTGGACCACATCAAATGTTATGTGCATTTAATGCAACCCAAGCTTATTATTTTGATGTGGTCCAATTGAGCGTTGGATCTGCCTCTTTTTTTGTAAACATACCTTAAAATGATCTTAGAGAAGGATTAGACAGTGTGGATAAACAGATACATCACGGTGGGCCCCACCACCCACAGAACTGCCTCTTCTTGGCTAGAGACGCAATCCGCGTCCGGAAGTTGGTGGGTTGCTGTGTTTTCTTAACCATCTAATGTAGTCTCAGGCCTCAGAGTCAGATCACAAGAAGAGGTCAGGATCTTCCAATCAGAACGTGGCAGGGTCCATCAGCGTGAAATACGTGTGCTTAAACCGACTGAACATGTTAATTAAAAAGGATGAATGATTTTAACGGCTAGTTTGTGTAGATTGCAAGTTTTTTTTTGGGGACCCATGAGCCATTTGCCTAAACTGCAGAAAATCTGAATTCCAACGGCTAGTTGTTTTTGCAGAGTATCTGAATACCTATATTATTTATGTATGTATAGGTTGCTTTTTTATTATTATTTTATTTTTGATAAAAGAAATATTGTATGTGGCAGCTCGTGGACCCGACACCCCCATCGAGTGGGCAACAAGGATGAAAATAGCCATAGGCGCGGCACGAGGGCTTTGCTACCTCCACACTAACGAGAACATTCATGGGAACCTGACATCCAGCAATATCCTAATCGATGACGACAACAATGCAAAGATCGCTGATTTTGGACTATCGCGGCTGATGACTACTGCTGCCAACTCCAATGTGATAGCAACAGCAGGGGCACTCGGCTACCGTGCTCCCGAGCTCTCCAAGCTCAAGAAGGCTAGCCCAAAGACTGATGTCTATAGCCTTGGGGTGATCATACTGGAGCTGCTGACGGGCAAGTCCCCAGGCGAGGCAATGAATGGCATCGACTTGCCGCAGTGGGTAGCCTCGATCGTGAAGGAAGAGTGGACAAACGAGGTGTTCGATTTGGAGTTGATGAAGGATGCATCCACCACTGGTGATGAACTTCTCAACACGTTGAAATTGGCACTGCATTGCGTAGACCCCTCCCCAGCTGCTCGTCCGGAGGTGCATCAACTACTCCAGCAATTGGAGGAAATAAAGCCTGAATTTGCAGCAGCAGCAGCTGCATCTGGATCAGGTGATGATGGCACCACTGCTGAAGCTCCTTCCGCTGGTGATTGATAACGATATTTTGTTGTCATTCTTTATTTCTTGATTATTTTTATTTTATTTTATTATTTTTTTTTTTGATGTTTTATCTATGGATATTATGGGCTATGTTTGATTCTTTTATTCTCGGAGTTTTCTTTTTGATGGATTTTCTGATCATGTGTTTCCAGGTTTTAGTGCATGTAAATATAAATAGTCTTTCTTGGGAATGTTTGTTCTAGAGTGAGCTTCTTTTTTCTTTTTCTTTTTAAAAAAATTTTAATTTTATTTATGCAAGGGTATTGTTGCAGCCCTGATAAATAAAATAAAATAATATATCACCTGCAAAACTATTATCATATGGAAAAGGAAGAAAAGAATTTATCAAAAGAAAAACGAACAAATGAATATGATGGATGGATGGTAATAGTGATTTTCCTTGTATACACATTGTTAACTGTCTTCACCACCATATCATTAAGGGACATGATACATACCAGTTTGGGAAAGATAATTTAAGGGACATGATACATATCATTAAGGGACATGATACATACCAGTTTGGGAAAGATAATTTAAACCTTGTTTGGAAGTATTACAATTGTGTGTGTTGGGAGAACGGTGGAATCACACATAAATGAATCTATAATAGCAATTCAAAAGTACCGAGCAAAAACAAAGGAGAACACAACGATTTAACATGGAAAACCCTTTCGGGAAAAAAAACCACGGCACAAAGCAACAGAAATTCACTATGAAAGCAAAATTTACAAAGAGAGAAGGCTTAACCAATTCGAACTACCTTGAATCTCACCCTTTGAAACCCTATAACTATTTAGAAACGCTTAGAATACCTCTCAATCCCGTTTACACCCATATATATAGCCTTAGAAAGAATCTCATACGAAATCGGAAGTAAATCTCACAAATCCATAGTTTTGCGTAAAAACTGTGCAGAATCCTATCGGTGCCATTGAAGGTCTTTCGATGGCATCGAACTAATCCTGTCGATGCCATCAAAATAATGCCCAGTTAGTTTAACAACCAACTGAAGAAAATCCAAAAAATATCGATGCGATGAAGAACTGTTCAATGCCATTGAACAGATTGTCGATGGCATCGACAGACCCTGTATTTGACTTGATTTAAGACATCAAATACAACAATCTCCACCATGTCTTCAATCATCAAACGTGTAGCTTCTTATCCTCTTCTCTTCTCTCCGTCTCGCATAATAGCTTCATTGATGCTTCTCGTGCACAATCTGTCTTCCTTTTATGCCATCGTCAAGCCCAAAGAAGTTGCACAGAACTTGAACTTCTTCGTAGGAACAACTTTGGTGAGCATGTCTACTGGATTCACGCTAGTGTGAATCTTCTCTAGAGTTATGCCTCCTTCTTCAAGCACTTGTCAGATAAAGTGGTGACGAACATTAATGTGTTTAGTATGTGAGTGATAAACAGATCTTTTAGCCAAATTAATAACGCTCTCGCTATCACAGTTAACAAGCACGACCTCCTGCTTAAGCCCCAATTGATTTATCATGCTTCTCAGCCAAACACCTTCTTTAAACGCTTTTGTCACTACCATATACTCTGTTTCGGTCGTGGAAAGAGCCACCACGGATTAAAGCTTCGATATCAAACTAATTGCTCCACCTGCTGGTATAAACGAGTATCCTAATGTCGACTTTATGGAATCTACACTGCTTGCGTAGTCTTAATCCACATACCCTACCAACTTTTCCCGTGTCTTCTCAAAAGTTAAGACGTAGTCTTTTGTACCTTGAATATATCGAAGTAACCATTTCACATCTTCCCAATGTTACTTGCTGGGGTTTGACATGTATCTGCTCACAACACCGACTTCCTGTGAAATATCTGATCTCATACAGACCATGATATACATTAAATTGTCAACTGCATTCGAATAAGGCACATGAGACATAACCTACTTTTCCTAATTTGATTTGGGATATTGTTCTGAAGAAAGCTTGAAGTGAGCCACGTGGGGAACGCTCACGGGCTTTGCCTAGTCCATCCAATACTTGATCAACACCTTTTTAAGGTATTCTGCCTATGATAACCAAAGTCTGCTCCTCTTCCTGTCTCTATAAATATCTATGCCGAGAACTCTCTTTGCGGACCCCGGATCTTTTATCTCGAATGTCCCGGATAACCGAGTCTTTAGTACGTTGATTTCAGACATATCATGACTGTTGATCAATTTATCATCAACATAAAATACTAGGATGATGAATTTGTCATCACTCAGTGTCTTGTAATAGACACAACGATCGTATTCACTCCGAATAAATTTCTGACTCAACATAAAAGAATCAAATTTTTTATAGCGCTGCCTAGGCGACTGTTTCAGGCGGTACAACGACCTCATTAACCTGCAAACATTTTTCTCTACCCCTTTAACTTCATAGTCTTCTGGTTACTTCATGTAGATCTGTTCTTCTAACTCCCCGTGTAGGAATGTAGTCTTGACATCCATCTGTTCCAGCTCGAGATCGTATTGGGCAACCGGCGTCAACACGAATATGATAAATTCTTGCTTAACCACCGGTGTGAATATCTCTGTGAAGTCGATTCCTTCTCTCTAAGCATACTCCTTCTTTACCAGCCTCGCTTTACATCTATCTTGTTTCCTTTTGAATAATCACTTGCATCTGATTACTTTTCGGCCCACTGGAAGCTCCACCAGCTCCCATGTGTTGTTTTTGTGCAACGAGTCCATCTCATCGTCCACAGCTACCTTTCACTTTTCTACATCTGGCTCATCTGTAATGAGTGCGTATGCAATATTAGAGTTATCCCTGTATCTTACCGGTAACCTACGATCACGCAATGAGTTTCTTCTCACAGGTGGCTCCTCCACCTACCCATGTACCTTTTGTCTACACATCTATCTCTGCCTAAGTATCATCTATGTTAATCTGGATGTCTACGATCAACATTTCTGGTTCCTCTTGATCCTCTTGATCATTCTTATGGAATAGGAAGCTTTCATCGAATCTGACGTCACGACTAGTGATGACCTTGCGTGTGACTTTGTCGAATAACCTATAACCTTTCACATCAACACCATAGCCAACAAAGATGTACTTTTTGGCTCTATGGTCTAGCTTGTCTCTCTCAACTGATGGTACATGAGAGTAAGCATCACAACCAAATATGCGTGTGATCACTCCATACTTCCTATGAGATTTTATATTCAATTGTCATAGAAGGAGACTGGTTCACCAAATAGTAAGCCGTGTTAACGACCTCTGTCCATAAGTCCTTGCCCGACGCATCATTACTTAACATGTATCGGGTCCTCTCTAAGAAGTCCGATTCATTTGTTCAGCCACATCGTTTTATTCGGGCGTGTGGCGCGTTGTGTTGTGCCTAATGATCCCTTAATCCTTGCAATATTCATTAAACTCAATGGAAGTAAATTCTCCACCATTGTCAGTATTTAAAACCTTTATTTTTCACCCTGATTGTTTTTCAACCATTGCCTTCCATTGTTTGAATATGGTCAAAACTTTGTATTTACGTTTTATGAAGTAAACTCAAACTTTCCGGAGTAATCATCAATGAATGAAACAAACCATGACAACCCCCAAATGGAAACCTCTGGTGATGGCCCCCATACATTAGAGTGCACATAATCAAGCACTCCTTTTCATACATGTTTTCCAGATTTAAAAGATAATCTAGATTATTTACCATATATACAATGCTCGCAAACATCTAAATTAGAAATCTTAAAAGTTGGAATCAAACAACGATCAGATAGTACCTTCATGCCCCGCTTGCTCATGTGGCCCAAACGAGCATGTCACATACGTATAGAAGTGAAATCTGCAACAGCCGTTGCCGCTCTACCTGCTGAAGTGCTCCCCATCAACCTGTAAAGGTTTCCGTGCCTTTGCGCTCTCATAACCAATAGTGCCCCTTTTGAAACTTTAAGGACACCGTAAGACCAGTGAACTTGCACCCTATAGCCTCGAGTGCACCGAGAAAAAATCATACTCTTTTTCATATCAGTAACCTGCCTAACATCAGTCAAAGTACGCTCCATCCCATCAAACATCTTGATGCTCACCGTACTAATAGCCACAACATTACAGGTATTGTCATTGCCCATAACGACTTGTCCACCGACGCATTCTCTGTAACTGGCAAACCAACTCCGATGAGGAGTCTTGTGATATGACGCTCCTGTGTCAAGGATCCACTCATCTCTAAGATTATCGTGCGAGTGTCCGATCATGGACACAGACAGAACATCACCTCCACTTGTCTCTTTATCAGATGTGACAACATTGGCCTCCCTGGAAAAAGACTCTGGGTTTTCTTTCTTTGCTTTAGGATTTGTATAATCCTTCTTCATGTGTCCAGTCATCCCATAGTTCTAACACTTCAATTTTCCTTTGCCCTTGCCCTTGGATTTAGATCTAGGATCTTGTATCTCGATCAGTATTCCTGCCTCTCGTAAACATTGCATCAGAAGATGTCCCTATGCAACCGTTTATCTTTCTCATGGCCTTCCTTTGAAGGGCTGAGATAATGGTGTCTACACTCAGGGATTTATTTGTAGTGCACAATGAGTCCCTGAATGACTCATGCAATGCCAAAACAGAATTTAACAACATGCATGCCTGATCTTCATCTTTGACCAGTTCCTCCATGTCTAGCAACTTGCAAATCAATTTATTAAAGTAACAGATGTGGGCCTCCACATCTCCACCATATGTCATATTAAAGGTGAACAACTGTAGCTTCAAGTATAAGCGATTCTTAGTGAATTTTTTTGTATAAATATCCTCTAACTTCACCCATAAACCAGCTGCAGTTTTCTCCCTCAAAATATTATAGAGAACCTCATCCGTGAGACATAAACGGATCAAGGATAAGGCCTTCTTATCAAGAATATTCCAATCATCATCACTCATAGTCATCTTTTGCTCCTCAAGAGTATCATCCTCACCTTGCTTGGTTAAGGAATTGATCATCTTGATCTTTCATAACTTAAAGTTATTTTTACCTAAGTACTTCTCAATGTCATACCTAGTGTTTCCCATTAATGCTAATCCTTCAGATTTAGGCATGTGCCCCAACGATTGCTCTAATACCACTTGTTGGGAGAATGACAGAATCACACAGAGATGAATCTAAGATAGCAATCCAAAAGCACCAAGCAAACATAAAGGAGAACATAGCGATTTAACGTGGAAAACCCTTTCGGAAAAAAAGCCACGGCACAAAGTGACAAAAATTCACTATGAAAGCAGAAATTAGCTGTTTCGAACAACCTCGATTCTCACCCTTGCTACACTCCTTTGAAACCCTAGAACTATTTTAAAAAAAACCCTTAAAATACCTCCCAATTCCGTTTACACCTATATATATAGCCTTGGAAAAAATCTCATATGAAATTAGAAACAAATCCCGCAAATTCGCAGTTTTGAGTAAAAATTGCACAGAATTCTATCAATGCCATCGAAGGTGACATCGAACAAATTGTCGATGGCATCGACAGACCCTGCATCTGATTTGATTTAAGACATCAAATACAACAGTGTGAATCCTTTAAATTTGTAAGACCCGCATCCTAGCCCGTACTGTTCCGTGGGCTTCCGCGGTCCTTCCGGTCGAATTCCGGCGACTCGCGATCTGTAATCGGCAGTTGTGCGCCACCCTGAGTCATATCCCATTTTCTAGAGTCGGTTCGACCGGAAACCTGTACCCTTGCGACCGCGCCGTCACCGTGGTTCCAACGCCGCGTCTCGCACGCCGAGGCGATACTTAGGCCAGGAGATGTGGGCTTACGTTCGGTTCGAGAAAAAAAGCGCGCGTTGCAAATTCCAAGAGAATCTCTACGATATGTCCCATCAATCACATCAATCATAAGTCAAGTACATCCCATCACAAGTCATCACTCACCCTTACCTCTCCTTACCCAAAGTCAAAGCAACCCATGCTTAGCCTTCCTTTCTTACCAACAAGTCAAAAGAGCCCATACCTTCCATCCCATCTCCCTTACATTTCCTCTCTCTTTCTCATTTTCTCATTTCAAGCAAATCCCATGAGAAGAACCCAACGTCCAAGCTTCTCATGCTCCATGAGAGAGCTAAGTATGGCCCACTTTCCTACCTCTCATCTCCACCATCCAAAGTCTATCTCGACCGTTAAAATTTTTCCTTGGAGCTCTAGCATGCATTGGCGGAAGAAGGAAGAGGAGATCCAAAGGTGGGTGAATTTTCATTGTTTGTGGGTAATTTTAATTGTTGTTTTTGATGATTTGAGGGCCCACATATGGTGGGACCCACTTGATGTTGCATTGTATGAGGGGCCCATAGTGGCGGGGTCCCTCCACCATCCGATCTCTCTCTCTCTCTACTTCTCCCTCTCTTTATTTATTTATTTATTTTTTTGTTTTTAATTTTTATCACAGCCCACTCTGTCCAGAATTTTGGACGGTGGAAATCCCACCCCAATGTATGTTTGCACACTGTCCACCGTCTGGACAGTGGCCTGCTATAACCACATCATCAAGTGCTGTGTGGACCCCACGTGATGTGGCACGGTCCATCTGGTGATCATGAGGCATGTGTTATATCCTAACCAGTCATCTGCACGGAACCCCTCCACAATATGTAATGAATATCTAGACCGTCCAGACGCTGGGTCTGGACGGAGAGCAACACAAATATTAGCTTCATCTTAAAACTGGTGGGTCCCACACGTGTGGACCCACCTGATGTGTGCGTTATATCCAGGCCATCCATCATGGTGGAGCCCATCCAGATGTATTATCCACACCATCTAATGGACAGGCCCACTGTGATGTGGATGATCCACACCGTCCAGCAAATCCTGGACGATGTGATCCACCTGATGCATGCATAAATCCACTCTGTCCATCCGTTTGAGATGTGGACCCACGGTCATGATGTATATGTTGTATCCCAGCCGTCCATCATCTGACGGTGGGCCCCAGCGGTGTGGCTGCCATGCTGAGAAGATGTCAGCAGCTATGTGAGCCGCTGATGTATATATTACATCCAGTCCGTCCATCAGCGGACGTCCAGAACCTGGATGGTTCTTTTTCTATATACATATATAGTATATATTATAATATATAATTTCATATTATATTTGTAATATATAATTTTATATTATATCATGGTGGGCTCCACGTGGGACCCACCTAATGAGAAGAGGATTGGTTGGACGTACCTGCCTGGTACATGTGGCGCCCATACATGTGGCCAGATATGATGTATGAGTTTTATCCCACCGTCCAGTGGGTGGGACGGTGGTGATCCAGGCCATCCATCCTCACACGTTGTGTGGGACCCACACCACATATGTGTTTTATCAAGACCGTCCATCCAGCAGCGGGACTGACGTCAACAAGTTCTGTGGGTCCCTCCTTGATATATGCATTGTAAATCCACACCGACCATTCCTGGATGGTGCTGGTAGGGCCGACCATCGTATATTTGTTTCATCCACACCGTCCAAACCATCTAGACAGTGTTGGACCAGATTGGTACTGTCTAATGTTTGGACGGTGCAGATTTTACATAGACAAGTTTGGATGGTACTGATTTACATGGGAAAGGTTTGGATGGTGCTGATTTACCTGGATAGTGTTGATCATCATTAATGGGCCATATGCCCCATAAAATGGTAGTGTACAATGATATATATGTTGCACCAACTATTGAAATGATTTTAGAGGTAATCCAAACTCCCGCTTGAGGCCCACTTGATGTGTATTAGGCCCAGGAGATGCGGCCCACTGTGACGTGTATTAGGACCATGTGATGCGGCCCATTTGATATATATGGGGCCCATATAGTGCAGACCATTTGATGTATATGAGACCCATGTGTTACGGCCCACTGAGATGTATTTTCGGCCCATATGTCGCGGCCCATCGTGATGTGTATTAGGTCCATGAGATGCGGCCCACCGTGACGTGTATTAAGCCCAAGAGATGCAGCCCATCATGGCATGTATTAAGACCATGTGATGCGGTCCATAGTGATGTGTATGTAGCCCTTGTATGAGGCCCAAAGTGATGTATGTTGGCCCACATGATCGAGGTCGATATCACGTAAATGAGGCCCATCGTGATTGTATGTGAGGCCATGGGCCCACTTTATGTTTGGCTCTATGTGGGCTACTCCTTGGGAACAATGTTGGTTAAATGACTACATTGATGAGCAATAATGGTTTAATGTCCACATTGTGACCTTCCCTTAGGTCTTGTTAGGCCCATTCTCATTATTCTCTTAGTGGGTTAACCCTAATTAGTGGGCCTCATTCGCCATAGACGGATGGTTTTACACTATTGGATTTGATATAACCACGGTCGAGGCCGATTCCGATTGACGAGTCCGACTCCAATTGTCATGATCGATTTGCCGACTTTGATTATCGATCGATTCTGATTGACGTGACTGATTACCGATCGTGGCCGAATGTCGATTCTACTTGTCGTGGCTAATTGACCGATTACCGATCGAGGCCGATTATCATGACTGATTACCGATCGTGGCCGAATGCCGATTCTGCTTGTCGTGGCCAATTGACCGATTACTGATCGAGGCTGATTATCATAACTGATTACCGATCGTGGCCGAATGCCAATTCTGCTTGTTGTGACCAAATGACCGATTACCGATCGAGGCTGATTATCGTGATGATTATCGATCGTGGCCAAATGCCGATTCTGCTTGTCGTGGCCAATTGATCGATTACCGATCGAGGCCGATTATCGTGACTGATTACCAATCGTGGCCGAATGCCGATTCTGCTTGTCGTGGCCAATTGACCGATTACCGATCAAGGCCAATTATTGTGACCGATTACCGATCGTGGCCGATTGCCGATTCCGATTTGTCGAGGCCGATTTTCGAATGGTCAAGGTCGATTGTCAAGACCTATATGATGTATATGCGACCCATAGTTGAGGCCCATTTTGGTGTGTATTCGGCCTGTGTGATGTATATACGGCCCGTATTTGAGGCCCATTGCGATGTGTACTCAGCCCGTGTGTAAGGCCCAGCATGATGTATATTAGGCCCATGTAAAAGGCCCATCGTGATGTGTATTAAGCTCTTGAGTGAGGCCCATGGTGTTGTATATTTGGCCCTTGTATGAGGTCATGGGTCTACTATATGTTAGGATCTATGAGGGTCATTCCTCGGTGGCAATGTTGGTTAAATGTCTACATTGTCGAGGTCGATTGTCGATATCGGTTATTGATACCGATTATGAGTATGTGACAGCATAACATCATGATCCGTGCCCATACACATCATCTGCATGTTTGTTATGAGATGTGGTTGATCATTCCATATATCATTAAGCATGTTGTTATGAGACTCCCTGATAGGCGGAGGTTATCTCACACGAACGCACGGTATGCGCATGATTGATGCATGACTGGATTGTATGACTCATGCATCTTGCATTATGATTACTGTACGCCCTAGCGACATCAGGGCCGTAGCCTCCACAGGCATATCGTGGATGGCCAGATGGGACACCGAAAATGTTTGGTTCTAGCATACGGGCGCCATAGATGTCCCTGGGTGAAAATCCCTAAACCTCCGTGGCCAGGAGACGCCCCAACGTTGAGACCGAGTGGATACATGAGCGCCCGAGTGCGGAATACCAGGAGGCCGCGTCTCCCACTGTGTCGTGGTCAGTTGGGAGGGGGTGTAGCCTTACCCGCCCGAGCGTAGGGGGCATTGCTAGGCTGAGTCTGACCAGCTCGAGGAATGGGTCCGCTATCGACGTGCCGAATAGGTATTGGCAGACTATTGGCCAGGCGGATAGTGAGGTTTCTTATGCTCACTTGGACTGTGCTGCTGAGAGAGCGGCAGTGCCATTTGGAGTGTACTAAACCCCGGTGATGATCCCAAAGATGAACCGTACTGATATGTGGACTTATTGAGCAGGAGTTGCATACTCATTCATTCATTCATTCACTATCCACTCGGGTTAGTGGTGCGCAACTATTTGTTACGTGTACTTTCGCATGACTAGAATTTCGGTTGGGCGCGCGACTAACCTGAGATCAGGAGTTTACCACATTGAGTCTGACTATCCAAATTTAAGTATGGGACTGGTTTGGATAGAAGTCCCTTGTGATGGACCCCATAGCCTGCGATGCTACGTACTATCATCCCGACTTCACACTCCAGCATGGTCATTCCATTCGCACAGCATATTACATTACATCTGCGGCATATGGTATTTTGGGTTACTGTGTTTCTGCATTTATATGGTCTAGATATGATTGACGCTAGTCATGGACTCATCAGGAATTACATATTGCATCGCATCCTCGGCATTTGATATTTGGCTCTCTATGACTCCTCATTTGCATAGTTGTTCTATGTCGCGTATTCTGATATTGATTGACTCATGGACATGTCCGTATTTCTGCTTACCCTGTTATCGTATAATTTATGATCTTGTCAGTATTTCTGTTTATTCTGATAATTCCTGCTCTTGTTAGTAATTCTGCTTATTCCAATATTGTACGATTTATGGATTACCAGTATTTTCGGTACTGTATGATGATGGCATTGCATTACTTACTTAGCACTTACCTTGTGCACACACTTTCACCGCCCACTAAGCTTTCTATAAGCTTATGCACGATAGATGCGTGCAGGTGGCGTTGGGTTGCAGTAGCGTTGAGCATGGGGCATGCAGCGGTCTTCTGGAGCTTGATTTTCGATTTATGCATCTCCCTTTCAGCATTGTACTCAAATGATTATATTAGTGGATATGTGATGATGATGTTGCCTTTATGATTTGGGTATACTTGTGGTTATGCTTATTATGAGAAAAATATACGTTGGAAAATCCTCCTTGTAGGATCCCAGGATCGGAACCTGGCGTATAGACGCTGGGAGCCGAGAATGGGGTACTGCGGAGGCTGTCGGAACCAGATTCGGCGATCGGGATTCCTGTGAATCCGATCTCTGGGTTTGGGGTGTGACAAAATTGCCCAACTCACACTGGTTTGACACCAACGTGCCATATATCATCAAAGAAAGGCTTATATATATATATATATATATATATATATATATATATATATATATATATATATATATATATATATAAAGGTTTTCTTCTATTATTAATTGTGCATCTTAATAGCAAGGGAATTTTCAAAATACTACCTCATTAAATATGGTAAAATTATTAACTTTTTGTTAAACTATTTCATTAATCTCTCATTTTTGTCATGTTTTTTCATAAAATGACCAAAATAGCTATAAAATGTAAATATGGACTTGTATTGCCTAGTATAGAAACACTACGTCCACGTCCTCACTTGTTGACATGGCGAAGTTATGTAGGGCCCACCATGATATGTGTGTGTGTGTGTGTGTGTGTGTGTGTGTGTGTGTGTGTGTGTTATATCCATGCTGCCCATCCACTTTGACAAATCATTTTAGACTATGAGTAAAAAATAAGGAAAATTAAAAGGTCAAGTGGACCATGATCCTTGATAATTATGTCTAATTGAAACCTTCTTAGGACCCACCCACCATGTTGTTTATTTGTCATCCAAGGTCACATAGACCTGTATTATGGGAAAACACAAATACCAATACCAACTTGATCCAAAACTTTTGTGACCCTAAAGAAGGTTTCAACAATAGGTGTTCATTTTCTACTTGAACAACCTTGTGGCCCATCTGATGAAAAAGTCTTTCCGGATGAGTCCACGCAGACCAATGAGACGTCGCCATGTGTTGGCACTATGTGCAAATGATGGACGGGATCTGACTCGCACCTTGATGATATCTGTTCACAACCCCAAGTGTAGGGTCACGATGTAGTAATAATCTCGGTGAAACCGAGGTTGAATTCATAGGGACTAAACTTGTATGTCTTCCGAATTTAACTAGAACTAAAGCAGAAATCTAAATTTAAATGAGTAATTTTGAGTAACGAGCAAAGTATCAATTAAAAGTGAGAACTAGGGTGCTAAGGATCCACTTGTAGCAATTGAGATGCTACCTTGCTTAATTCAAGAGATCCAACTAGAATCAGAGTCCTATCCTACCTATTTGAAAGAAGAGACAGTCAAATCTCTGAACTTCTCGTTGATCTAGCCTCAATGGAGGAGAATTGTGGTGAATTGGAAAGGATTTCATCACCTAACCATGCCTAGGAGACGATGGCAAACAACAAGATTTATCAAATCCACAATCTCAAATAGAAAAAAACATATTTAAAGCTATTGCAGATCTATTGTAATTTGAGTCACAACAAACCATTAAAAACTGAAAATATTTCTTAGAATCAACTAGAATTCAATGAAGTTCAAACATAAATATGAATCAAAAGCAAAGTAAACATCTCAATCATACTACAAGCCCTAGCTAAGAGGTTTTAGCCAACCATAGACATGATTGAACTAAAGTCTCTCAAACAAAGCATAAAACAAACTAAAGAACGAAGAAGAAAGCTCTTGGACGATGGCTCCACCCTTTTGCTCCACTCATTGAACCCTCAAAGATGCCTAGAAACGTCTTAGGGACTCCTATTTATAGTTGTGAAGCTCCACCTTTCGCACTGACTTGAAATATCCGTAAACCTACGCAATCCACATCGGCCCCACGTTACGATTCTACGCGATTTCGATGGCACCAAAGTTGGTTCAGTAGCACCAAAATCGTATCTGAAATTTATCGCATCTGAAATTTATGTGCAAAGTACTTAGGTGGCACCGAAATTAGCTTAGGTGGCACCAAAGCTGGCTTCGGTGGCACTGAATTAAGCTTAGGTGGCATCGAATTAAGTTATTTTCTTGTTGGACTTTTTGTGCACTTTCGGTGGTACCGAAGTTGGCTTAGGTGGGACTGAGCTGTCTTATTTTTCTGCTCTTTAACTTATGCTTTTGCCAATCTTTTTTCCATCCTTTGTACTTAGTTTCCTTGGATCTTTGGCATGAGAATTCTTCATTCTTGGACACCTAAGATCCCTCATTTGCCTTGGTGATTTTTGAGCACTAAATCCATGCTTTTAGCATTGTTTTCAATCCAAGCTCTCAGATTCACCTTGCAACACAAACATGCATAAAATATAACATTAAGCAATATCATGTTCATAAAACCAAGATATAAATGGGGGAAAATATGCAATATTTGACACTCAACACACTCCCCAACAAGCATTTTGCTAGTCCCAAGCAAAACATGCGATAGATAGATCGAAAGCTAATGTATAATTTCTATAAGTTCAAGCGATTTAAAAACAATCCAGACAATAGAATTCTAAAATACATCAATGTTGAGCAGTACTTTCTCATAGACTCTAGCACTCGATAAATTTCATAGTCAAGTTCAAAGTAATAATCCTCCAATTAGAATAATTCTAAACATTGAGTTCCATGGGTGAATAGTGAAGCCTAGACTTATCACAATCAAAGTTTCAATTCTTCATTTTCATGATGACATCGATAATCAAAAGAGCATTCAAGATTATCGAAACCTAAACCAAAATTTGCCTTATAGGTTAGCTTTTTATTATTCCAGCTTTTGATTTTTCTATCGATGGCTTTCACACTATGTTCAATCTTTTCAATGATTTTCAATAGGTAGCCTTTTTCGACGACAACTGTTTTTTAGCTAGGTATTTTCTTTTTCTTTCTTTTCAATTCTTCTTATGAACATGATGGACAAATTCCCCAAATTGGTTCCTATCATGCTTAATAATCATTAAGTTAACAATTCAATATCAAACTAAAACATTAATGTGTAAACTAGATGTGACATGTGAACTCATAACTCAATCAATGTTTAAAACTTCTAATCATGGATTAATAATTCAAAGTTAACTTTGAAATCTAATAAGTAACTAAATCTAAGAGTTATTAATCATCAACATTAAGTATCTTAAAGTTCTACTCTTTGAATTAACTTTAAAATCACTTAATTCATAGAAATTTCAAAAAATTTCCATAGTTTCCAAATTTTTTTTTCAAAGACTAAGAAAACACTGATTAGTTTACCTAATCCACAAAAGACTAAGAAAACACTAATTAGTTTACCTAATCCACACCTCCTAACCTAAAATCTACATTGTCCTTAATGTAAAAGATATACCCATGAAATGCTTATGAGGCAACGAAAAGAAATAGAGTAGTGATGGAAAGGTATCACCTGAAGAAGGAGATTTAAGGCTTTTCCACGGATCTCAGCATAAGATGGGCAATCACAAAGACTAAACAAACACGGAAAGCAAACTATCCTAGTCCTATGAAAGTAATAAATTCTAATCGTAAACTATGAAAGCAGGGGAAATCTACTCAGTCATGTATCCAGGTTCTTCCTCTGGTCAGTACCTTGATAAATTTCTCAGTAGGTTTCTCAACAAGATCATCCAAAAGCCCTTTTTGTAATAGGCTTGGATATCCTGAAACATGAATGTCCAGAGAAATTTATGGACCTCAGCATAAAGATTCCTTTTAATCTCCTCAGGTGTCCAAAGTATATACGATTCACCTATGACAAAAAAGGTTTCAATGTTAGTATACCATGGGGAATTAGAGACTACGAGTAGATGAAATTCAAAAAAAATCTCAGTAGGTGATATAGTCTCAACACATTCAGAAGTTTTAGACTTCAGTTCAGTTTTTGGATCCTCCTCCTTTAATGGTAAATATTTAGGATCTGTGGAAGGAGGGGCTTCAAAATAAGGGTTCTCTCGGTCAGTAACAACTACTGAAGTATTGTCTTACAAGGCATCCATTATTTCTTTTATTATGGGATTATTTGAATCTACAAAGTGTGCCAAGCAATCTTCCAGAGAGTTGAGAGATTTAGTTGAAAGGGACTCATTCTCCACATTGAAGTCTATGATGATCCGCCCAAGGATTCCATCGTCTCTGAAAGTGGATGGAGGCATGATCTCTTGCTCTTCATCTTGGTAGGAATAAATCATCACCTAATGTATCTTGCCTTGCCTTACATAGGTAGATTGAGGATCAACAGGCGAAGAATTGATGTGAAGACTATGTTCATTGGTTCTACTCAGTAAATGAATTGTATCGTCAAGGGTTGATAACTCAGATGGTGGCCTTAATTGGATGGTTTCAAATTCTAGAGTCATATCGAGAACTCGTTCATCTCCCGAATCATATTATCATTTAATTTAGGGGAGTGGTCTAAACACGCCTCACAAGAGTTGGAAGGGTTAGTTGAAAGGGGCTCATCCTCCATATTTAAATCAGACATATCAGATGGGTGGAGTAGTGATGGTCGACAACTTCTTGAACCTCTTGATCATTGACCTGGACCAAACTTGACATCGATTCTAGGGGAATTTGGGCTATAATCTCATGATTGTCATCACATTCCTCATCATCTTCCAATTCAGTGCAGTGCACAAGTGGGATGAGATCGCTTTCCTCACATTCTGTTTCTAGGTTGGGTTGAGGTCCAAATAAACTAGCCTCTTTCTCCTCATTGAAACCAAGTGTGTTATGTGAGTGAAGTGTGTCAGTATAATTATATTCGAAAGACGCCCATGTCTCTTGATCACTTCTTTGGACGGTCATCGAGATTGACTCTTCGGGAGATTGAACCATATGCTCATTAACAGAATCCAACTGCTCATTCTCAGTTTCAGTATTCCCCACAAGCGAGTTAGGGTCACTTTCGTCGCATTGTGTTTCTAAATTGGGTCGAGGCTAGGATAACCTAGCCTCTTCCTCCTCATTAAGGTGCGACTGACGTTCTTGAATGGAGGATTCAATCGCTTCTAATGATTTTCTAATGTCTGCGAATGACTATGTGGTGAATTGGTTGAATTGTTCTTGAGCTTCCATGTATTTTTGAATTGACTCCTCTTAGATTGTTTCCAATTTAATCACCATAAGTAGGGGATCCAAGGGAGTAGTCATTAAAATCAATTGTTGGTTCATCTCTTTAATTTTGATGTTTCCACTGATCAAAGTCATACAGATCATATGTGGGAGATTTTGATGGTTGTTGGTATACATTATCACCCATAATATAGTCACGCATAGTTTTCTTCTTACTGGATGGGTGAAATTGTCCTCACTCCAACAATCACGATGAACCCAATAATCACGTACTGTTCTCTTAATATGTGGAGTGTAATTATTCTCTCGCATATGATCATGCATAGACTTCTTGATTGGTAGAACATTGTATTCTAGTTGGTTCTCGATGATAGTTTCAGAAAAATTTTGAGACATAAGCTGTTTCCTAACATAATCATCTGACAACCCTTCACAATATCTCTTAAGTAGCTCAGCATACTAACGTTCCCACTCTTGCATATACATGGTAAAACCATAATTATGAATCTAATTATAAAATAGAATAAAAGAAAATACTATAGAAATATGGAAAATAAGTAGAGGGGAGAAGTTAGAAGGAAGAGAAGACTATAATCGAAGATCTTACAAGATCGGAAAACAATGTTAGTTCCTAAAAACAAATAAAGAAAAATCCTAAAAACAAAATTCTAAAATTAGAAAGTTCTAAAAACCCTAAATTAGAAAATTTCAAAAAGTAAGAAAAATCTAACCTAAAATGGAAATTAAACCTAGAAGGAAAACTAGATGAACTGAAACAAAGAAGAGATCTATAAAAGATAAGAAAGAAGGTTGGAACAAAATTACCGAATAAGAGTTACTATGTTGGAATCTTATAAAACAGAAAACAAAGTTAGTTTATAAAAACAAAGCAGAAAAATTCCTAACCTAAAAATAAAACAGAAAGTTAATCCTAATCTTAACCTATTTCTAAAACTAATTAAATTCAGAAAAATGCAACCATTAGTCCCTTGCAACAACACTAAAAACTTGTTCACAACCCCAAGTGTAGGGTTGCGATGTAGTAATAATCTCTGTGAGATCGAGGTTGAATTCGTGGGGACTAAACTTGTATATCTTCTGAATTTAACTAGAACTAGAGCTAGATGAAGAACTAAAGCAGAAATCTAAATTTAAATGAATAATTTTGAGTAATGAGCAAAGTATCAATTAAAAGTGGGAACTAGGGTGCCAAGGATCCACTTGTAGCAATTGAAATGCTACCTTGCTTAATTCAAGAGATCTAACTAGAATCAGAGTCCTATCCTATCTATTTGAAAGAAGAGACAGTCAAATCTCTGAACTTCTCATTGATCTAGCCTCTCTGGAGGAGAATTTTGGTGAATTGGAAGGGATTCCATCACCCAACCATGCCCAGGAGAATGGCAAACAACATGATTTACCAAATCCACAATCTCAAATAGAAAAGAAGATATTTAAAGCTATTGCAGATCTATTGTAATTTGAGTCACAACAAACTATTAAAAACTGAAAATATTTCTTAGAATCAACTAGAATTCAATGAAGTTCAAACATAAACATGAATCAAAAGAAAAGTAAATATCTTAATCACGCTACGAGCTTCACCTCTTAGCCCTAGCTAAGAGGTTTAGCTAACCATAGACATAATTGAACTAAAGTCTCTCAAACAAAGCATAAAACAAACTAAAGAACGAAGAAAAAAGCTCTTGGACGGTGGCTCTACCCTTTTGCTCCACTCCTTGAACCCTCGAAGATGCCTAGGAACGTCCTAGGGACTTCTATTTATGGTTGTGAAGCTCCACCTTTAGCACCGACTTGGAATTTCGACAAACCGCCTCAAATTACACAATCCGCATTAGCCCCGCGTTACGATTCCGCGCGATTTTGGTGGCACCAAAATCGTATCTGAAATTTATGTGCAGAGTACTTAGGTGGCACCGAAGCTGGATTCGATGGCGCTGAATTAAGTTGTTTTCTTGTTGGACTGTTTTGTGCACTTTCGTTGGCATCAAAGTTGGCTTAGGTGGGATCGAACTGTCCTGTTTTTCTGCTGTTTAACTTGTGCTTTTGCCAATCTTTTCTCCATCTTTTGTACTTGGTTTCCTTAGATCTTTGGCGTAAGAATTCTCCGTTCTTGGACTCCTAAGATCCCTCCTTTGCCTTGGTGATTCTTGAGCACTAATCCATGCTTTTAACATTCTTTTCAATCCAAGCTCTCAGATTCACCTTACAACACAAACATGCATAAAATATAACATTAAGCAGTATCATGTTCATAAAACCAAGATATAAATGGGGGAAAATATGTAATATTTGACACTCAACAATATCATTTACCTCATGTCCTTCGGTGGGATGTCACCTGCCAAAAGCATAATGGTACAGATCTATACGCATGTCTGTAGATAAAATACTGTGACAAATGACACGTGGCCCTAACACAAGTAACACATGTAGTCGAAGCAGTACACTCGACAAGTTTATAAAGACCCATCGAGATAAGGATCCTATTGCAATCTGGATATACTCGGCAGGGCTGTCTGACACAATCTTATCAAACTGGAATATCTTTCTAAAGACGATCGATATTTTCATGGTGATTGTAAAGGTTTAAGAAGCATATTCTTCTTAAGACAAAAGGAAATCAAAGGATACCGTGATGAATCCAAGTCTAGCGAGACTGACCTGTAACGTCCAGGGATCTCTGTAAGCATCCTGTTAGAGAGATCTAGAACTATAACCTTCAGAGATCCCGTAGTCATCAAGGATCACGGACCAGTAAGGAAACTCGAAAGGGTTTGCCACCTCCTTGTATATAAGGAGCATGTGACGAAGAGCTCGGGGCTCACACCAAATACAATATCTCTACACGGCACAATGTTATTTATCTTAGTTTAGTTTTAGGTTCCTCCACTTCTGTCCAGCCAAGCTACAAAATGTCTAGATCATATGGTAGTTTAGATCGCTATTGTCTAGCGTCATCGCCGCAATATGCATAAGAGTAGTACATTTATCCATGATCTACTTAGAAAATCACACCCCAGTCACATCATGTTGACCATCCACCTCGATTGTTTGTCCTTATAGGAGGTGATCGTAGGAATTTATTTATTTCTTTACTTATTTTGTTTATTTGCAAATTGTACAAAGCTTAAGATGCAAATCAATAAAATCGATATTATCAACCTTTAGTTTTAATCTTTTTCATCCATTATTGCATTATTGAGAAGCATAAGATCTAAAATCACTATTGAAAGAAAAGTCCTTAGTGTAAGGCAAAACATTCTCATTTAAAAGGACTAACCCTTCCCAATGATCACTGCAACAATCAGTGGTTGGTAAGGTAGCCAATCTCCATAAATTTGGTCTTAATCGGTTTGTTCGGACACCTGGGGTCGCAAGTGTTCAATCGAACTTGAGTCGAGTAAGACTCTGGCACACCCACACTATCCTAATCGCACACATTTGACTGAATGCAGGCCTTTGTTAACACGTGTGGCCTCGTGCTTGATTGAATAATGAATATATATTTTTTTCCATGCTCGGTGGAGCCATAAGACGAGGGATAACAAATCGAACCCTTCAACATTGACATAAGATCCTCTTCTCAACCAACCTTTGGAGATGTCAAGGAACACCTCCTTCAGATGCAGGGAGACATATGACAGATTGCAAAGGGTAATAGGGCACAAGTAGAGTCATTCAGTTGAGCACTTGAAAGTTTCTTTGAGAGACTTTTGACGTCTTTGATTATCCAACATGTGGCCAATTCCCCATAGAATAAGAAGTAAAAAAGGCCGGCCAAGCTCTTATAAGGGCCACCCAGACTTAAACCCCAAGGCCCCTATACCACCACTATCGGTAGCAAGGAGAAATGACCGACAAAGTGACTAATTAGAGCTCGCTGACCCCAGAACCTTTAGATAGCCGTAAGCAATTCCAAACAAGCATCGATAATCTCATGGGGCAACTGATCATCCAATCATTGCCACACAATTACTACCCAATAGCCGGGGGAACCTCCCATGGCACCAACCATCTAGCAAGGTTGTCATAGGGTTTGAGTTGTCACAACTTGCTTTTGAAAAGTCGAGTTTGCTCAACTCAGGTCGCCGAGTTCAAGGTGTGACTTGGGTGTGGATGATATAAAAACAATTTACAATACCAAGCTAAGTATTCGAGCCATGACTAAACACTATGAAATCCAAATAATCATCAATCCTAGTGTACCCTATTTCTAACCGATCCTAAAATAGCCAAATAGGGAATTACATGTGTCATTGCATGGGAAAGATAACATGCAAAAGATTTGTGAAAATATTTGGAGCACTTTTTACGAAACTACAGTTGGCGGAGCTAGATGATACACGTCATCTGATGACGAGGTGCGGCCTAGAAGACCAAGAGACGGAAAGCGGTTGAGCGAAAAAGATTGGTCAGATGGACACATGTCGAGAGGAGTCGAAAGGGTATATGAGATCAAAAGTGGCAACGATTTAGTTGTTCTAACTATTGAAATAAAGAAATAAGTATTTGGAGGGCACAGAAAAAATCTATAAATAATAAGAAATTCAGCAAAGCAAAACATCTCATACCAATCGAACAAACCAATGAAATCATCTTTACCTTATCATAACTTAGCTCTATCATAGGAGTACTGATAATCCAGTAGCGGTAATATTTAGTTGTAATCCAAGTCTATGCTTTTACACTAGACTATTTCCATTCTTAATACATGTTCATCTTTTAGAAAGGCTTCTTGCAGTTGCTCCCTGCGACTGACTGTAAGTATTTCCTTTTTTGTTCGATTGCACTGGTATATTAAAGTCCTTTCATATAGAAGGCGAGAAGCAACCCATTATCAAAGGAAGAACATCACCCTCTGAATATCACCTGATCATCATGAGTGGCTAAATAGGTGATCAATCTTATCATATCTCGGTCATATACACTTACATTTGATGTATCTACCTATATTCACTATCGGGGTCAAGTTGTTCAGTTTGAATCGAGCTGCACAACCGATTTTTGCACACTTGCATGCACCACACGTGACCAAAACCAAACTTAAGTGCCAAGAATTTTTGGCACACCTGATGGGACAAAACATTATCTAGTTACAATAAATATTTAGTGACCGACTATTGTGTTATCCATATCGATACAATATGAGTAAAAGAGGTCGTAACATTTCTAGCACTAATGAACCTTCTGCACTAGATGAGGAAATGTAGGTGTAGCCAGTACCTAAGTCGTTACTAAACCCGACACCCAGTTCTTCAAACCTGGATAGGGCATCGTCATCTTGGACATATCCTCTTGAGATAATGTTGGTTGGTCTACACGATATGCAAATGGGGATTCAACATATTGCAGAGTAGTCATGAGCTTAGGCCAAGTAGTCTCAAATTCATACTTAAACTTTCAATAGGTGGATGACCAGTTTGATTGACAGCTTGAATCAAATGATGACCATTTTCGTTGAAAGAGCGCCCATAATGCCTCAGTAAACAGTGCCTCAACCGACTATGCCTTAACAAACTATTGAGATAAGATCTGTCGAAAACTTGGCGCCAGTACAACCAGTACCGACAACACCTCTTTTAGAACAGAACATCCTACTCCATTGCAAGAAGTGAGGAATGTTTCCACTCCTTTCGAGATTAGATAGTTTGAATGGGAGAACATGAATTTTGTTCATAAGGTCAAGAATGAGGGAATGGGGGGGGGGGGGGGAACCTTTTCCTAGGAATATCTCTCATAATGGTGAACAATATCTGGTAGGTCCTGGACCACCTCTAATAGCTGAACCTTGCCATGTGGACTGTGACAAAATTTTGCAACTGGTCCAAGAGGTGGCAGACCAAGTTCTTGGCTGCACTATAACTCTCATTTATCATAAATGTTCACAACCCCAAGTGTAGGGTCGCGATGTAGTAATAATCTCGGTGAGACCGAGGTCGAATCCTCAGGGACTAATCTTGTACGTATTCTGAAAATAACTAGAACTAGAAGAAGATCTAAATCTAAATTTGGAATATAAGGGAGTAATTGTGAATAATGTTGATTTAAAACTATCGATTGAAAGGTGGGAATTAGGGTGCTAAGGATCCACTTGTAGCTATCAAGATGTTACCTTGATTTAAGAAATACAATTGGAATCAGAGTCCTATCTTATCCAATTGGAAGATGAGATAATCAAATCTCTGAACTTTTCATTGATCTAATTCTCAATGGAGGAGAATTGTGAGGATTGGAAGGGATTCCATCACCTTACCATGCCTAGGAGACAATGGTGAACAACAGAATTTACCAATCTCACAATCTCAAAATAGGAAAAGAAGATATCCAAAGTTATAACAACATCTATTGTAATTTAAGTCACAATAAATCATAGAAAACTGAAAATATTCTTTTAATATCAAACTAGAAATCAATGAGGTTCATCAAGAACATGAATCAATGAAAGAAAATCATCCAAACATGCTACAAGCTTCACCTCTTAGACATGATTGGATCTAAAACCCTAAAAGAAAGCATTAAAAATAGAAAAGGAGGGAAGAAAATCTCTTGGGAGGCTGCTCCACCCTTTTGGTCTGCTTCCCAAAACTTAATTCATGTTTAGAAGTCCTTGAAAAACCCATATTTATAGCCATATTTACGCGTTATGCACTCCGTGTAACTCTGCGTAACACGTTCGATGTCATCGAAAGTAACTTGAATCCAGAAGTCGCATCTTTTCTCACTACGTAACACCTTTCGCACTACGTAACTCCTTGTGTCATCGAACATACCTTCGATGTCATCAAACTGCCTTCGAGTAATCGAGAATGTGTCTAGGGTGTTCCAGCGAGTTGATCCAAAAATCCATAAAAATATCAATATCTTCAAACTGCCTTCGATGTCATCGAACATGTCTTCGAGCAATCGAACATGGCTTTGATGTCATCGATAAATACATTCAATTTATCAAGCGACCAAACTCAATTTTCATGTAATTCTTCGATGTTATCTACCCGTGTTCGATGTCATTGAACACTGGCTTTGATGTCATCGAACCGTGGTCGATGACATAGACTGTGAAGTTCAGATTCTGTAAATTTTTGCACTTTGTACTTTCGACTTCCCTCCTCCACTTGGTTTCCTTGAATCTCGGGGTCTTGAAATCTTCAATCTTGGTCTCCTAAGATCCATCCTTTGCCATGGTGATTCTTAAGCATCAAATCCATGCTTTTAATATTCTTTTTAATCCAAGCTCTTAGATTCACATTGCAATACAAACATGTACAAAATATACCCATTAAGCGTTGTCATGTTCATAAAACCAAGATATAAATAGGGGAAAATATGCAATTTTTGACACTCAACACACCCCCAACTAGCATTTTGCTAGTCCCAACCAAAACATACGTGACATAATCTTCAATTCTCAATGTTTAAATCACTTTTAAAAACAATCTTTTGTGCATTCAAGTGTGAATGAGTATAATTCAAAGAAGCTAGAGTGAAAATTTGAAAACCTAGAGCCAAATCATATGAGTAATCAATCAAATAGGTTCTTTATCAATCACTTAGAGGCATAAGTTCATATATTAAGTTTTTCTAATGTGCTCAGTGAATTTCAACTTACTTTCCATAAAAATACTATCGTTTCATAATGTTAGCCATGCTTGTCACCTCAAGATTGATTGAATAATCAAGTGCTGATTCTGAACTTATCCCATTTTTCTTCTTTTTCTAGTTTTTTATTTTATATCGACGGTCACTTTTATTTATTCGTTCCTTTCAGTCTTTTCATCTTCATTCTTTTTAGACTTTTTATTCTTTTCCAGTCTTTTCATCATACATGACTTTTTTTTTTTCCTTATCAATCTCACTATTTTTTAACTGGTTCTTTTCATCTTTTTAAGGTGGATAAAATTCTCCAGACTTACTTCTCAACATCCATTAATGATTCACATACTAACAATCAGAAATTCTAGCACAATTCATAGAAAATAAATTGAATGTGTCTTATGACTTAGATCAACATGATATTCAAATTTCCTCTTAATCAATTAAGTACAAGAACTTAAGTGATAGTTTACTCAGTTGATCAAAACTCCAACAATTCAAAGTTCAATCTCTATCTTATCCCTATACTCAAAGCATTCTTAAATACACAAACTATCATTTTCCAAACAGATTTTAATTTAAAAAATTAAAAATTTTTAAAATATTTGCTCAAAGACTAAGAAAATACTGATTAGTTTACCTAATCCACACCCCCAACCAAAAATCTACATTGTCCACAATGTAAAAGATATAAATAAGCATGCAATGCACATGAGACGACGAAAAGAAAGGAGTACTGATGGAAAGGTAGTACCTGAAGAAGTAGAATTGAAGCTTTTCCAAAATTCTCAAAATCAAATGGGTTAACAAGAATACTAAACTTATTGAAAAACAAACTATCCTAATCTTGAATTCTATGAAAGCAATAAACCTAACTATACCTCTATCAGACTAGGAGGTCAATCCAGATACACAGGATCAATCAAAGGTATGGACGTATCCTCTGAATCGAACTTTTCAACCAATGGCTTGAGACGATGACCGTTAACCTTGAAAACATTGCCATTTTTCAGATTCTTTATCTCGACGGCCCTATGAGGATAAACCTTAGTAATAGTGAAAGGGCCTGTCTAACGAGAACGAAGCTTACCCGAAAAAAGATGTAACCGAGAATTGTACAGAAGGACTTTTTGACTAGTTATGAATGATTTTTGAAGGATGTTCCAATCATGGAACACTTTCATCTGTCCTTGTAAATTCTCGAGTTCTCGTATGTGTCGTTCCGAATTTTCTCGAGTTTGTTCGATTGAAGTTTGCGCAGCGAGCTAATGTTGTCCAAGTTAAAATTTAGATTTTTGATAGCTGTTCACAACCCCAAGTGTAGGGTCGCGATGTAGTAATAATCTCGGTGAGACTGAGGTCGAATCCATAGGGACTAATCTCATGAGTATCCTGAAAGCAACTAGAAGTAGAATTAGAAGAAGATGAAAATCTAAATCTGTAATATTTGAGAGTAATTGCAAGAGATTTAATGAAAAACTTAAGAAAATTAAAGGTGGGAAACTAGGGTTTCCAAGGATCCACTTGTAGGTTCTCAGGATGCTACCTTGCTTGATTCAAGGATGAAGAGATTTGTCAAATCTCTAAACTTCTCATGGATCTAATCATCAATGGATGAGAATTGTGATGATTTGGAAGTGATTCCATCACCTAACCATGCCCAGGAGACAAGGCAAACAATAGGATCTACCAATCACACAACCAATCATAAGAGAATTGTGAAGGTTAGGAAGGATTCCATCATCCAACCATGCCCAAGGGACAATGGTGAACAATCGGATCTCCTAATTTCACAATCTCAATTTAGGAAAAGAAGATATCTCAAGTTATCGCAAATCTATTGTAATTTGTCACAACAAACCATTAAAAACTAAAAATATTCCTTCATAATCAAACTAGAATCCAAGAGAGTTCAATAAAACATAAATCAAAACAAAGAAAACATCTCAATCACACTACAAGCTTCACCTCTTAGCCCTAGCTAAGAGGTTTAGCCAACCATAAACATGATTGAACAAAAAACTCTTAAGAAAAACATGAAAACAACTAAGGAAAGGGGAGAAAAACTCTTGGCGACGGCTTCTCCATACTTTTGTTCCACTCCACAAACCATAGATGATGCCTAGGGACGTCCTAGGGACTCCTATTTATAGTTTTGCAGCACCTCCTTTCGCATCGACTTGGAAAAATCTAGAAACCACTTCAAATATACGCTGTTTTTCAAAATAGACTTCACTCTGCACAATTTCACAGAATGACCTAGAGTTTCAAAATATGCTTCTTCAAGACACTTTCAGGAATATGTTTGTTTTCAGGACAATTTCAGGATTCCTTTTCTTCACTTCAAGTCTTCAATGCTCTTCATTCCTCACTTGATTTTCATGAAAATTTGGCATATGAATTCTTCATTCTTGGTCTTAAAGATCCATCCTTGGCTTTGGTGATTCTTGAGCATTAAATTCATGCTTTTAGCATCCTTTTCAATCCAAGCTCTTAAATTCACCTTGTAACACAAACATCATTAAAATAGAACATTAAGCATTATCATGTTCAGAAAACCAAGTAATAAATGGGGGATAATATGCAATATTTGACCCTCAACACAATCCCCAACCAGCATTTTGCTAGTCCCCAGCAAAGTATGCGAAAATATTTCGAGAACCATAAGACAATTTCTATAAGCTTAAGTGGCTTTAAAATAATCCAAATAATAGAGTTTCAAAATACATCAAAGTTGAGCATTATTTTCTCCTAAACTGTAGCACTCAGTAAATTTCATAGTCAAGTTCAAAGTATTAATCCAGAAATTAGAACAATTCTAAACATTGAGTTCCATGGGTGCATAGTGAAATCTGGACTTGTCACAATCAAAGGTTTAATTCTGAATTTTCATGATAACATTGATAATCAAAAGAGCATTTAGGACAACCAAAACTTGTCTTACAGTTCGTCTTTTCATTCTTCCAGCTTTTGATTTTTCCATTGATGGCTTTCACGCTATGTCAACCTTTTTAAAGATCTTTAATAGGTAGCCGTTTTCGACGATAACTATTTTTTTAGGTGGGTATTTATTTATTATTAATTTTTTTTTCAATTCTTCTCATTGAACATGATGGACAAATTCCCCAGGTTAGTTCCTTCCATGCTTAATAATCACAAGTTAACAATTCAATATTAAACTGACACCTTAATGTGTAAGTTAGATGTGACTGTGTAATCATGACTCAATCAATGTTTAAAACTTCTAATCATGGATTAATAATTCGAACTTAACTGTGAAATCTAACAAGTAACTGAACCCAAGAGTCATAAATCACCAACATTAAGTATCTTATACTTCTAAATTATGGATGAACTTCAAAATCGCTCGAATTTATAAAATTTTGAGAAAATTTTTCATAAATTTTGCTCAAAGACTAAGAAAACACTGATTAGCTTGCCTAATCCACACCCCCAAACCTAAAATCTACATTGTCCTCAATATAAAAGATATAAGCATGATTTGTAAAAGAGACAATGTAATTGAAGGAGAAGTGATGGAAAGATAGTACCTGATGAAGGAAATTTGAAGCTTTTTCCAAAGGATCTCAGCGTGAAGGTGGGTTAGCACAAGAGTTAAACCAATAAAAAACAAACTATCCTAAAACAGTGGAAAGCAAACTATCCTATTCCTATGAAAGCGATAAACCTACCTATACCTTCATCAGACTAGGAGATCAATCCTGGTATACAGGATCATTCAGAGGTATGGACATGTCCTCTGAATCAAATTTCTTAACAAATGGCTTTAATCGATGTCCATTTACTTTGAATTCATTGCCATTGTTTGGATTCCGAATCTCGACAGCCCCATGAGGATAAACATTGGTAATACTGAATGGACCGGTCCAACTAGATCGGAGACTGCCTGGAAAGAAATGTAACTGAGACATATACAAAAGGACCTTCTGACCTGGTGTGAATGATTTCCAAAGAATGTGTTAGTTATGAAACACCTTCATTCTATCCTTGAAAATTTTCGAGTTCTCGTACGTATCGTTTTGGATTTCTTCAAGTTCATTTAACTAAAGTTTGCATAGCGAGCCAGCGTTGTCCAAGTTGAAATTCAGATTTTTAATAGCCCAGTAGGCTCTATGTTCTAACTCTACAAGCAAGTAGCAAGTCTTCCCATAGACAAGTCTAAAGGGAGACATTCCAATAGGGGTCTTAAATGCGGTACGGTAAGCCCATAAAGCATCGGTCAATCGTATTGACCAATCCTTTCGATCAGGGTTAACCGTTTTTTTCCAAAATGTGTTTGATCTCCCTATTGAAAATCTCAGCTTGCCCACTTGTTTGTGGGTGGTATGGAGTGCTCACCTTGTAAGAGATGTCATATTTCTTCATTAAGTTCGCGAATGACCTATTGAAAAAATGTGAGCCCCCATCACTAATGATAGCTTGAGGTGTTCCGAACTGGGAAAGGATGTTCTCTTTTAAGAATTTAATGACCGTTTGATGGTCATTGTTCCGGCACGGAATCCCTTCAACCCATTTAGTGACATAGTCTACGGCAAGCAAAATGTATAAATTCCCAAAGGATTGAGGGAATGGTCCCATGAAATCGATGCTTCGACAATCAAATACTTCAATGATCAAAATGGGGTTCAAAGGCATCATATTTCTGAAAAGGCCGAGCTAAAAGTCCTAGGGGGTGGGGGGTGAATAGGACTATACTAAATTAAAATTTAAATACGGAATTAAGAAAGAACTCGAACAAGATAGCACTTATCAATCCCAAATAGTAGAAATAAATAGCAACCTCAAATGCACAAGTATTAAGAGGTTGATACAGATGTTGTTCTAAGGACAACCTTACACCAAAAACCAATGGCTTATGGTAGGACAACCTGATTTCTAGAACGGTCTATGTATCAAAGTCCCAAACCAATACAGAGGAATAAAGAATAAAACAAAAATAAATATCTCCTGCTATTACAACATTCACCACATGTGAAGAAAATAAATTACAATCATTCACCACAAATGCACAATAATAAACATTCACCATGACTCCAGTAATTATAGTGGTTCGCTTGTGTGTACACCAACTGTTAGAAAACAACCACACAACTACTCCACTCCCAAAATCCTCACCCACGGGATATTGGCTTTCACTATGAAATAGGTTTTCCAACGTTCACCCAAAACCTTCACAATTATGTTTTCAAAGGGCTACCACAATTAAAAACCCCACTCACTGAGATTTTCTAGCTATCTCAAAACAAAAAATAAAAGATTTTCTGGTAATCTTACAAACCAAATATAGAAAATTGAAATGTACTTATCTGAGGATTCTTCTTCTGATGAAGCCCGGTAGAACCAATTCGATGTAGATGTTCAATGTCCAATCTCACATATGAAAGGATTCTAAGATCTAAATGAATTTTTTGATTAAATTAACCTCGACTTGCTTGATTTGATTTTGATCTCAAAAAGGGTAAAATCAATATTCCCTTTTCAAAAGGAATAGAATTGAATAGAGATTACAAAATCAAATGTAAAAAAGCTATTAACAGAATCTTAATTACTAACCAATTATCTTATCGAATGTGGGGACAAGTTTTCTCAGAGTTGTGACTTGAATATCTTGGAATGAATTGAAAAACTCTGAAAATCATCCTCAATTTATAAGCAAAAATAATGTTCACTCGACTAGCCTAGTGGTCAGCTCGACTGGTTGAAGGACCAACAACATTTCAAAAATTCTGGTGCGATAAGATAAGATCGCTACTCGATTGGTCGAGTGGCTTGCTCGACTGGTCGAGTGGCCTGCACTCGATTGTTCGAGTGGGACCTAGAAATGTTGCTGGACTTTGAGTCGAGCCTGCACGACCGGTCGAACACTATTCACTCGATTGGTCGAGCAATCTCCAGGACTGGTCGAGGGTCCAACAGAAATTCTGAAAATTCACAACAAACCTTAGATTGGTTGAGAAAATTCTTAGACTGGTCGAGCCAGTGTCTAGACTAGTCGAACCATGACTAGGACTAGTCGAAAAATGACTTATAAAATTATCAAATGACCTATGATATAAATGCAAATTGTATGACCTATCCTAAGGTCAATCTAGGGTCAAACAAACCTTATTTGTGAGATGGGATCATCACATATCATTCTCTTGATGTAATTGAAGCTTGAAGACTTGATCTAGTACTTGAACTTCTTAAGTCTCTTGATCTTGTACTTGAACTTCTTGAACTTGAATTTGAACTTCTTACACTTGTATTTGAACTTCTTGATCTTGTACTTGAATGTAGGCAAGGATGAGATGAAGTTGATCTTACAGTAACAGCTACATAAGATACAGATTCCAAGAGGTTTTGGCACTATAAAATTTGACAAACCTAGGATCTAGATAAGATAGCATTTACAATCTCCCCCTTTGTCAAATTCGTGACAACTAAATAAATAATATTATACATAATATGCATAGTAAAGAATCATGCATCATACATGTACAATAAAGAATCATGCACCAGTTAAAAACTGGTCAGCAAAAATACTCCCCCTTAATACATTACTCCATAGAATCCAATATCATATTTAAATTCGTGACATACCAACACAAATTCTTCCCCTTTTTTTTTACAATATGACAAAGGGAAGAACCTATAAATGATGATAGAAGTAATAAGAGCAACGAGTAATGAGAGTAAGAAGTAAGTTCAAGATAACATATTGTCAAGATAACCATTCAAACATGTCCACAATAACAAGAAAACATGTCCAAGCATATAGAGTTAAGAGAAATCCAAGTATAAAAGTTATTACAAATCAGAGATTTAACACTAATCTGAACCAGAGGAAGGAGCAGGTATGGAAGGATTTATTTGATGTAGTCCCTTGTTAATGCACCTAAGATATTTACGCATGTATTTAAATTATGTTTCTTAGGACACATGCATACCCTCTACTTTTTCCCAAGGGAACGCAAACGACCATCAAAATCAGACGGCTGAAAGTCAGGATCAGCTGCAGAGTCTGATTCAATCTCATCAAATATGTCATCCATATTGACATCATCTGGAGGCAAAGCATCCTCCTCTTCATTTGCTTCAGCTACTCCTCCAGCACCCACATCAACTTGGCCTGGAGCTAACCTCAAATTCATCTTATTAATGTTCGAGTTGTTGAAGGGAAGATGGTTAATAGGAGCTTCTCCAACAGGTATGCCACAAGACTATGGGTGACTAATACAGTCATAAGATGGCAAATGGTATATCACTATGACCTGGATGGAGACGGAACTGAATCATGATGTAATAGATAAGTGATGGACGACACACAGAGACACCAGTAACAATAGAGGGAAGAATGCGGACCATGAAAGTAGTGAGCTCAGTTTTGTTACCAGATCTACGATAGACATTAGAAATAAAAATCAAATGAAGAACCCTGTATCTGGGTAACATAAACTTGGAAGCGAGCGCATTCCCGGAACTCCATTCCGCATTCATGTTGCATAACACTCTAGTGAGCAATCTTTTCTCAGATTCAGACGATTTTGCTAGAAGAGTAGAAATGGGAATACCGTCATCATTGACTGGAAGTCCATTAATCAAAAAATTAAGTGACAATCTACATCAATTGGACATTCTCTGGTTGTAATTGTAAACGTTAGATTCTCAGAAGAGAAGTCAGTTATGCAAGCATACATGGCCTGCGCAATGGAATGATATGCCGGACCGCCCCAATGTAAAATGTTAAACCATCCTACAGATTGAAGGAGTGGAAAAATCCTAAAAGGTGTCAAATGATCAGTGTTAACTATCCGTTCAACTATCACGTTGTGTAAGCGAATATCCCGCACATACACGGGATCTTCTTCGGGTGACCGAAGATGACGCACTGTGATAAGAGTGAAATGAGAAGAAGAGGGACCACGAGATCCTTTCTTCTTATTTCTACTCTCCATTGCAGTAAGAAAAACAAGGAATACAAGAAATGTAAGAGAGGAAAGAAGGGTTTCAAGAAAATCATATTTTTAGCTAGAAAACCCAACAAACCACCATAAACCTTGAAATAAACAATAAAATCAAGGAAATGAAAGATCAAAGAACTCAAATCTACAAGGAAATTGAAAATGAAGCACTAATTGAAGAGGAATCGAAGATGGGTTCGACCGGTCGTGGTAGAGCTTGTTGGAGAAGAAGAACCAAGTGAAGAAAAATGTGTTTTTCCCTAAATAAAAGGCAAAACCCGAGCTTCACGACTGGTCATGTACATACTCGATCGGTCAAGCCATGACTAGTCGAGTGTGTAATCGACTGGCCGTGCACCACTGAAAATTTGCAAATTTGCATATATTTGAATTTAAAAAATTTCAAAATAATACATATATACACTATGATACAAATAGACATAAATCATCAGTTCATATTGCACATACTAAGATCAAATTTCAATTTTGCAAACCTGTTTTTGTCGAGCAATTTTGTGAATATGTCTACAAGTTGATTCTCAGTCTGAATATATTCCAATGAAATTATCTTGTCTTCCACCAATTCACGAATATAATGATATCTAATGTCAATATGCTTGGTTCGTGAATGCTGAATTGGATTTTTAGAAATATTAATTGCGCTTGAATTGTCACAATATAAAACCATAGATTCTTGCGCAATTTCGTAATATCTTAGCATTCTCTTCATCCACACAAGCTAAATGCATGCATTACCAGCAGCAATATATTCAGCCTCAGTTGTGGAGAGCGATACGGAACTTTGTTTCTTACTTAGCCAAAAAACCAAACAGTTCCCGACATAGAAACAACCACCGCTGGTCGATTTACGATCATCAATGTTACCAGCCCAATCAGCATCTGTGTAACCAACTAATTGCACACTAGTATCATGTGGATACAAGAGACCAAGATTAGCTGAACTAGCGACATATCGCAAAATGCGCTTAATAGCAATCAAGTGTGACTCTTTAGGGTCCGATTAATATCTAGCACAAATTCCTACACTAAAAGCAATATTGGGTTGGCTCGCAGTTAAATAAAGTAAACTACCTATTATACTGCGATATAACTTAGGATCCACACTCTTACATGTTGAATCCTTAGAGAGTTTTAGAGTAGTACACATTGGAGTATCAAAAAAATTTTCACTCTCAAATCCGAACTTTTTAATTAAGTTTAGAGCATATTTGGTTTGAGAAATAAAGAAACCATCATGGAGCTATTTGACTTGCAACCCTAGGAAATAGTTTAGTTCTCCAACCATGCTCATTTTAAATTTAGATTTCATAAGATCTGCAAACTCAACAGTCATGTTAGCACAGGTAGATCCATAAATAATGTCGTCAACATAGATTTGTACTATTAGTATATGATCATTATATTTCTTAACGAATAATGTTTTATCTACACTCCCCATAACAAAGTAATGACTTAACAAGAATTTAGTCAATTTCTCGTACCATGCCCTGGGAGCCTGTTTCAAAGCATAGAGTGCCTTTTTCAGGCGATAGACATGATTAACATGCTTAAGGTCTTCAAAACCCTTTGGTTGTTCAACATACACTTCTTCATGCAAATCGCCGTTTAAGAACGCACTCTTTACATCCATTTGATATATTTTGAATTTTTTTAAAGCACGCAATGGATATAAATAGTCTGATTGATTCAAAACGAACTACTAGGGCAAAGGTCTCATCATAATCAATGCCTTCAATTTGAGTGTACCCTTGTACAGCCAGCCTAGCCTTGTTTCTAATAATATTACCAAGTTCATCAGACTTATTTTTGAAAATCCATTTTGTTCTGATAATGTGTTTATCTTTTGATCTTGGAACTAAGTACTAAACATCATTTCTAACAAACTGATTGAGCTCTTCTTGCATTGCTACAATCCAATTTTCGTCAGTAAGAGTCTCTTTTACGTTAGCCGGTTCTATCTGAGATGTAAAGCACACGTAGTTGCACATATCTTTTAGTTGTTTACGAGTGCGCACACCAGTAAGAGGGTTTCCAAGGATTTGATCAAATGGATGGTCTTTAACTGTCCGCATTTCAGTGTTATTTTGACTAGATGAAGAGTCCGGTTTATCACATAAAAGGACTTCATCATTTTCTGAACTTGCGACAGGTGTATTCAAGTGATCATCTATAACCACATTAATGGACTCTTGAATTATACCAATCCTTTTGTTAAGAACCCGATACGCTCGACTATTCAGAGCATACCCTAAAAATATCCCTCCATCACTTTTGGTGTCAAATTTACCCAGATTTTCTCGGTCATGCAAGATGTAGTACTTGCTGCCGAAAATTCGAAAGTATTTGACAGTAGGCTTCTTATCAAACCACATTTCATAAGTCATTTTACTATTTGATTTTCTAGTATAAACGCGGTTAATTATATAATAAGCAGTATTTACGGCTTCAGCCCAAAGATTTTTTGGAAGCTTCATACTATTTAGCATTACATTTGTCATTTCTTGAAGCACTTTATTTTTCCTTTTCACTACCCCATTTTGTTGTGGTGTTTTGGGCACAAAATATTCATGTGATATTCCCTGGTCACTGCAAAATTTCTCAAACCTGCTATTTTCAAACTCAAAACCATGATCACTATGAATCTTAGTGACTTGTGATTCTTTTTTAGTTTGGATATGTTTAAGTACCCTTTTTTACTTCATCGAGAGTTTCTGATTTCTCTCTTAAGAAGACTACCCAAGTATACTTGGTAAAGTCATCTACAATCACTAGAATATACTTCTTGCCATCTCAACTCTTCATTCTAGTTGGTCCAATGAGATCCATGTGGAGAAGTTCGAGTGGTTTAGATGTGGTATTGGAGTTCACCTTTTTATGAGCACTCCTGGTTTGTTTACCAATCTGGCACTCGCCACATATTTTATCCACTTTCTTTACTTTGGATAGACCTCTTACCAATTCTCTTTTACTTAATCTATACAAGTTGCGGTAGTGTACATGTCTTAGGCGCTTATGCCACAATTTGGTCTCATCGGTTTGGACCATGTAACACGATAGCTTAGATGAGCTTGAATCATTAACATGTTACAGTTCTCAGAAGTTCTGCGACCAGTTAATATTACAAAAGCATTCTTATTTAAAATTTCAAACCCTTGGTAAATTTTACACTATGATTATTATCGCATATTTGAGAAATGCTTAAAAGATTATGTTTTAAACCTTCTACATATAAAACATTCTTAAATAGAGGGAGGTTAAAGAGTTGAACCGTACCTTGACCAACAATTCTGCAGTTGCTACCATCACTGAATGTGACTGAATCATCAGTCATGTCTTTAAGACTAGTGAACAGACCCTTGTCACCTGTCATATGTCTGGAGCAACCACTATCTAGGTACTACTTTGAATGGCTTGAAGCCTTGAAAGCGATGTGGGCAACCAAACAAGCAACCTTAGGGACCCATTTCATTACAATTTTGGGTTTAGGAGCATAGTTGGTCTTCTTATGTTTATAGTTGTTATAAGTCCTACCCACTGAGTTAGATTTTAAGAGCTCCTTAAGCGAGTCAACAATTTTCTCAGCTAAAGGATAACGATTCTGATTTTTATAATTGATATGGTTGCTTTTAGGTTTTAAAGTCTGAAAGGTTTTAGTATTTTTAGAATTATTTTGATTCAGACTTTTTCCTTTTGAGTTAGAAGACTCCCCTTTAACAAATTTAGGTGGAGTATTCTTATATTTGGGAGGAATACTTTTATCATAGCCCAATCACTACTAAAAAATAGGGCAAAGCCGACGGACATGTGGTTGCTTCGGCTACGGCTTTTAGCAGTCAGTGATTCCGACGGCTAAAATCCATAGCCGAAACACCATAATCCGTAACCAAAAGTCCAGTTTTTAATGGTGGATGTTCAATCTCGACTGTTTTCCCGTGGTGTGGTCCACTTGAGATTTATATAGAGCTCATATTTTGGGATCAACCATAAAATGATATGGAGAAATGGATGGACGGCGTGGATTAAAACATATAAATCATGGTGGGGCCCATAGAGCCCTACCAGATCCAAAGCGCAAGTGACATTATTTTTTTACTGAGAGAATATGTGAGTTTTGTGTTTGATGTAAAACTGTGGTGACTCATTCATATTAATAGTGGTAATGATATAGAATTATCCAGACCATCTAAATAATGGTTCTAGTTGTTAGTGGTTAATATTTATATTTTTTCCTATATAAAACTATCTTAATCATTCAGTAAACGGTCCATTAAATGTATGGTTATTAATATAGTTGATGTGTTAAAGTATGGAAAACTCACGATTCGCAGATTTGAAACTAACCTCTCATTTCAAAAGAGGGATTTCCAAATTTCCAAATCCCTCTTTCGAACAACTCTCGAGCTCTGCCTAGTTTCTATCTCCATCGATTCGTCTGTCGCTTCCTCGGCTGCAAGATCTGCGTCCACTGTGGCCGAGTCGAAGGCCGAGAAGACGGCCTTCGACATCAAGCTCGAGAAGCTCGACACTGCTACCAAGATCAAGATCATAAAGGAGGTGAGGGCATTCACTGATCTGGGCCTGAAGGAGGCAAAGGACCTGGTCGAGAAGGCGCCGGTCGTTTTGAAGAAGGGTGTTGCCAAGGAGGAGGCGAGTCCCATTGTCGAGAATCAAGGAGCTTGGAGCTACTGTTGTATTGGAATGATTCAACCCAGTAGATTCCAAATTTTTCTTCTCTCATTTTTACTTTTAGAACTGTGTTTTGATCTGATAGAGTAATGGTTAAATGGGAAATTTTGTTCAATGCCATCCTTTTTTTAAATGTGTTTTTTTTTTTTTTTTGTTTGTGAATAATAATAATAATAATAAAAAGATATACTAATCAGTTTGGTACTTGTGACTATTATATAAACTGTTGATGCAAAAATCTGGTCCACCCTCTTCCGACCTTCGAATACCTGCACAGGAAGAAGACAAAGGAGACCCTGGCTTACAAGACGATCGATCCCCTCTATTTATAGATGCGAGAGCCTTCTATTGTATGAGGATTCTCTTCTCAATATCGTGTGCGAGATCTTCTCCCAGTATCGCGGAGATTAGATTTCGCCCGTTTCTGGTATCTATTCGATCCCGTGACTTCCGGGATTGGAGATCTCATCCCGAGATATTCGGGATGGAGTTTTATCTTGCGCTGTCTTTCCTTCATTTGATTGATCCGAAGTGGGTCGGCCCGAAGCATGTCATGGTTACTGATTCGTCGTCCGAGCCGACTTAACTTTTATCTCGGTTTAATTGGTTTACAACCATCCCTCGGATTCAATGCATCCTTCGGCGATCCGAGGCATCAAGTCCGAGTCTCCGGACTTCGTACTTTTTCATCCCCAACAGTAAGCCCCCTTACTCCGTGTGTTTCGTATAACACTAAGGAGTAGCGAGTTTTTCGAGTCAGTTCACAACTTAGTCCGAGACAATAAATAGCCATTTAATGCATTTTGTGTCGCCTTTGATGGAGACGGTTCATTTCCTGACACCGCATGCGCCAACAGCCGTCAAGTCATCCACCCTGCCAATGAGGGTTGGACACGTAGCAAGGTCATTAACGTCGTCAGTCGGCGTGCTCCACGTGTCGAGCGGGGGAGTCGATACAGAAGTCGAATCATTTCCTTATTAATTGCTTCCGCCATATGGCAATCTTATAAAAAGGGGGGGTCCCGCATTTCAAACCTCTACTGCTACTCCCGCTCTACATTCCCTTTGAGGTTTTTCAGTTCCTTCTCTTCTTCTTCGTTTCTTCTTTCTTAACTGTCAGCGGCTCCTTCCGCCATTTCCACTTTCCTTCCTTCCTCCGGTGAGTCCTTCCCTCCTTTTCAATTATTGATAATGGCGACTAGAGGTTCTCAAAGTCCCCAGGAGGGAATTTCCGGAGACGAAGGCGAAGCGCAACGTTTTTGGAACGTTGCGGAATCGCCTTCCTTACTGACAGAGATTGCAGTCGATGCAAATGCTGCTTTTCTCTCTGAGAGGGTCACTGAAGCTCCGGCGGAACGCCCTGCTTCTGTTGGTCCTTCTCGCGGTAGGTCATCCCTGATAACCCGCCCGGGAAGGCCTAACCCTCCAATGGATTTGGAAGAGGAAGAGGAGGAGGAAGAGGAAACACTGCTTGCCGAGGGAACTTTTGGGTCGGTTCCCGTTGATAGGTCGGCTCAGGCCGAGTCCGAAGGGGAAGGATCGGGGGATGATCTAACCGGCCCGGTTCCTTCAGTCCTGACTGAGGCGGATCTGAACAGAATCCGAATCGGGTACCATGTCCCCGACTCGGTTATCACTTATCTCCCCCGTCCGAATGATTTACCGGATCATCCTCCCGCTGGGGCAGTCGCGATCTACCAAGTCGCGATGTAATGCGGCTTGCGTCTGCCCCTTCAGCCCATTGTCCGAGGCGTTTTATCTCGCATTCGGATTGCCCCGGGGCAAATAGTTCCGAATGGGTGGAGGAACTTATTCAGATGTGCGGTGTTGTGGGCTGAATTGGAGCAGCCACCGCTAACAGTCGACGAATTCCTTTACCTATATCAAGTGCGCGTAAACCCGAACTACCCCGGCTTCTATGTCTTTGCTGCTTGGCGGGGCGGAGGCGGATCCTTAATAACCGACCCTCCTACTTCCAACAAACATTGGAGAGAACGTTGGTTTTGGGCCTGTGGTCGCTGGGAGACGGCTGAGTCCGGGCCCTGTGAGGCTCGAGTTCCTCGGGCGTTCCAAAAAGCAGGTGACTCGGCGTTTCTCTTTTGCCCTTCTTGTCTTCATAATACTTAGTCTGATGGAGTTATATCTGGCAGATATCCCGAAGAAGCGGCAAAAGCTCGGATCCAGTGCTTTAGCTCGGATCAAGGAGTTGAAGGCGTTAGACCCAGCGGTTAGGTCCTGGAAGGTGCTTCTACAGCCTGAGCGCCTTCATCTCGCAGGTTTAGACTCAGCCGTCACAGGTAATTAAAGATGTATCTTCATGTATTTTCTGAATTTTTTCTGACCTTCTTCATCTTTTTTCAGGTTTGGCCAAAGCTCGGCCCCATCTGAGGACTGTTCCTGAATCGATCCCCTCCGAGATGACTGGAGCTCGGCCTCCCCTTAGGGCGGTTTTGAAAATTAAAGCTCCCCCGCGATCAGTTCTTCTGTCGGAGCCTCGGCAGCTGAAGAAACAAAGAGTAGTGCAGAAGGAGAAGGAACCCGCCAGTTCTTCCGCCCCCACTGTCGTCGTACTTTCTGATCCGGAGGAAAGGCCAGAAGTGAGGGAGGTCGCAGCCATGGAGCCTCAGACGACGTCCGACTCGGGACATGCTGTGACGGATGTTCCGAGACAGGGGGAGGAGGCGAGGACTACCTCTTCCAGGGGGAAGAGACGAGGGTCGCGTCCTCCAGAGGGGAGGAGACGAGGGTTGCATCCTCCAGAGGAGAGGAAACGAGCCAAGAGGAGCCGTCTGTCTTGCGGACGGTGGTGTCGAGGATGGTTCCATGGGCCTTAGCTCATGGGAGCGAAAAAGAGTTCATCAGCCTCTACAATGCTCCTACGACGCAAATCGTTGGTCATGCGGCGAGGGTGCTCTTTGAACTTGCTCCCTGCTTGGTTAAAGCCTGCAAGGAATTATCTTCAGCCCATCGGCTATAGACTCTCTTATCGGAAGCCGAGGGGAGGCGCGAGAATGCCGAGATACAGGTCGGTGTCCTGATGGGCGAGGCGGCCCTTGCTAGAAAAGCCGCCGAAGACGCAAAAGCAGAGACGGTTTTTTCCAAGAGAGCTCTTGATGAAACACAGGCCGTGGTTGCTCGAGTGTTGGCTCTCCTTTCCAAGGCTGAAGAAGAGAACCGACGGATCCTCGCAGTTCATGCCTCTTGTGCAGACGACTTGGCTCGGGCTCAACTCGAGGCGGCGGGGCTTATTCAACAAGCCAACGAGAAGATTCAGGAAGCCGAGAAGGCCAGAGACCAAGCCGTTCAAGCCTTCCTCGAGTCTGCGGAGTTCGACGACGAGAGGGATCGCCTATTCCAAGGCGGATATTTAGAATGTGTCAAAGACATGAAGAAGGCTTTCCCTGACCTCGATCTGTCGGAACTCGAGGGTGGAGGAGCCTCGGAATCTGAGAATCCGGATGCTGCTGCTGATGGCGAGCACTTGATTTTATTCATATGACTTGGCTTTAATCTTTCTTAATTCGTAGTTTTCAAGCTTTGGGTACCGAGCTAGGGATAATAAATTCTGAGGTGCTCAGCGTTCCAAGGATGAGGCAATGATTGTCCGTTTAGATCTTTTAGCCGATACGTTCCTGGTCGGATGGTACCCGAGACGATGTAGGGTTCTTCCCAGTTGGGTCCCAACGTACCCGATCCAAGTTCCTTAGTGTTGGAGAATACTTTTCGGAGAACCATATCTCCCATTCTGAACCTCCTGATCTTGACTCGGGTATTGTAAAACCGAGCCACTTGTCGTTGCCGGGCCTCCGTGCGCAATCGAGCCACTTCCCTTTATTCGTCCAGGAGGTCGAGCCCGAATGTTAAGAGTTCTTCATTTTCTTCCGCGTTGAACGAAGTGACTCGAGCCGAAGGTAATCCGATTTCAATGGGGGTGACGGCCTCCGAGCCATAAGCGAGTGAGAAGGGAGTTTCTCCTATTGCGGTCCGAGCTGTGGTTCGATAGGCCCAAAGAATTTTCGGGAGTTCTTCGGCCCATGCTCCTTTGGCCCGGTCAAGCTTGGTCTGGAGATGTTGCTTGATAATTTTGTTAACCGCCTCAACTGTCCATTAGTCTGAGGATGATGGGGTGAAAAATACACATTTCTGATTCCAAGGTTGTCGCACATCTCGCGAAAGCTTCTATTATCAAATTGCCTTCCATTGTCCGTAATGATGGTACGGGGTACTCCAAACCGGCAGATAATATTTTTTCATACAAAGTCGGTGATCTTCTGATCGGTTATTTTAGCCAATGGCTCTGCCTCGGCCCACTTCATGAAATAATCCACTGCCACCACAGCAAACTTGGTTTGACCTTTTCCCATAGGGAGTGGACCTATAATGTCAATACCCCACTGTGCAAAGGGCCAAGGACCAGTCATTGGCGTCAGTGCCTCGGGAGCTTGTCTCGGAATCACCACGAACCTTTGACATTTGTCGCATCTTTGACGAGCTTGCGAGCATCGTGTTGGATAGTGGACCAATAATATCCCTGTCGTAAGACCTTATGGGCGAGAGATCGCCCTCCAGAATGATTTCCGCAGATTCCTTCATGGATTTTGCATAACACATAGTTCGCTTCGCTGGGTTTGAGACACCGTAGCAACGGAGCGTAGTAACTTTTTTTGTACAGGGTTCCGTTGAGTATGGTGTAACGGGAGGCTAGGATCTTAATTCGTCGAGCCTCGGTGCGATCTTCAGGAAGCTTACCTTTATCGAGATATTGGATGATTGGATCGACCCAGGAAGGTTCCGAGTCGATTGTATTGACGACCGAGCTAATTGGTTCATTTATACTTGGCTTAGCGACGTATTCGATAGGAACAGACCGAGGTATATCATCTTCATCGACGAAGGCGAGCTTTGCTAATAAATCGGCTTTGCCGTTTTCTGTACGAGGGATTCGAGTAACAAGACAGAGCTAAAATCCATTGATCATTTCTTTCGCTTTTTCCATATACGCCCTTAATTGATCTTTCCGTGTCTGATATACACCGGTAACTTGATTAACGACCAACTGAGAATCGCTGAAAATATTTAGGTGCGTAACTCCCATGCTAGCTGCGAGTCGAAGGCCGAGTAATAACGCTTCATATTCTGTTGTATTGTTCGATGCTTGGAATCCAAGTCGTAAGGCATACTGCATATAGGTATGATAGGGGGTTTCCAGCACTACTCCAGCCCCACTTGCCTTAGAGTTGGAAGAGCCGTCGACAAACAGTTTCCAGGTAACGGGGCAGGACTGGGATGGGGGAGTAGTTGTTGTCGGTACTGTAACATTCTCGGGCACATTGTCGACCGAGAGGTCGGTCGACGGTGTTACCTCGGCAATAAAATCAGCTACGGCCTGCCCTTTGATTGCTGTTTTCGGCCTGTATTGAATGTCGAATTCACTTAGTTTGATCGCCCACTTCGTGAGTTGGCCGGATGCCTCTGGTTTTTGTAGAACATGGCGAAGTGGAAGATCGGTCATCACGATGATGGTATGGGCATGGAAATATGGCCTAAGTCGGCGAGAGGAAGCTATTAGGGCTAATGCCACTTTTTTCAAATTTGGGTATCTCGTTTCTGCTGGCAATAACGCTTTGCTAACATAATAGACCGGCAGTTGCTTTCCTTCGGATTCTCGAACCAGGGCCGAGCTAACCGATGCTTCGGATACTGCTAGGTAGAGGAGCAGAGACTCCCCTGATTCGGGCTTTGATAAGAGAGGTGGAGAACCGAGACATATTTTTAATTGCTGAAATGCCGCTTCACATTCTTCCGTCCAATCCATTGTCTGTCGACCTCTCAACTGTTTGAAGAAAGGGAGACATTTATCCGTGGCTTTGGACAGGAACCGATTAAGTGCTGTTACTCGTCCAGTCAGCCTTTGGACATCCTTAATGGTTTTAGGAGATTCCATATCAAGCAAAGCTTTTATTTTCTCGGGGTTTGCCTCTATCCCTCGCTGACTAACCAAGAAACCGAGGAACTTTCCAGAGCTCACCCCAAAGGCACATTTACTCGGATTCAACTTCATCCGAAATTTCCGTAAGATGAGAAACATTTCTTCCAAATCATCTACATGGTCTGCCGCGTGTATACTTTTGACAAGCATGTCATCGATGTATACTTCCATGGTTCGGCCTATTAGCCGAGCAAAGATTTTGTTAACTAATCTTTGATAAGTCGCGCCAGCATTCTTCAATCCAAATGGCATCACTCGGTAGCAATAAAGGCCTTTGTCAGTGACAAAGGTAGTTTTTGATTTATCCTTTGATGCATTACAATTTGATTATACCCCGAATACGCGTCCATGAAACTGAGAAGTTCATGTCCAGCGGTACTATCCACTAACTGGTCTATCCTCGGAAGACTCGCCACTTCCCGTTGGATTTCTTTACGAGCACAACATTCGCGACCCATTCTGGATATTGTATTTCTTCTATAAAGTTAGCATGGAGGAGCTTGCTGACTTCTTCTTCAATGATGGCGTATCGTTCAGGACCGAGCGGTCGTCGCTTCTGTCGGATCGGTCGATAGGACGGATCAATGTTGAGTCGGTGAGTAATCATAGATGGATCGATTCCGGGCATATCTGCATGGCACCAAGCAAATATGTCGGCATACCTGCGCAGCAGGGCTATCAACTTTTCTTTCAAGGGGGATCGTAAGGATGAGCCAATTCGTACTGTTTTGGACCCATCTGTCTCGACCAAGGGGATTGAGATAAGATCTTCAACTGGCTGCCCTCGTTCATGACTCTCGCCCCGCGGGTCCAACGATTCGATCGTTGATATGTTGACCGGACTTCTGTCGGTGGATCCTTTTACAGCTATCATGTAACAACGCCTCGCATCTTGCTGGTCTCCTTTGAAAACTCCTACTCCTGAATCAGTCGGAAATTTCAGTGAAAGATGGTATGTGGATATCACGGCCTGGAGGAGACTTAAAGAAGGTCGGCCGAGTATGGCATTGTACACTGAGGGTCGATCGACGATCAAGAATTCGACCATCATCGTCTTCTGATGTGGGGCACTACCAGCGGTGAGCGGTAGCGAGACAATCCCCTCAGGCAGTACTTGTCCTCCGGAAAAACCGATTAACGGGGTCCGAACCGGATGTAGCCTGGATCGCTCCACCCCCATCTTGTCGAACGCCTGAGTAAATAGCACGTCTGCAGATGATCCCGTATCGACGAGTATTCGGAATACTCTTCGGTTAGCGATAGTCAAGGTGACAATTAACGCGTCGTCATGGGGGTAATAGATCCCTCGGGCATCTTCCTCTGTGAATGTAACGCAATATTTTGCCCTTTTCTTTTCCTTTGCAGGTCGATCTATAATCATGAGCTCGGACTCAGGCTGATTAAGTTTTCTCGCATGATTCCTCCGAGCATTGTTTGAGTCGCCTCCGCCTCGCGGACCACCGATAATTGTCTGAATATCTTCCATAGGTTGATTTTCGGTCGGACGTCCCTCGGCTATCCCGGTCTTGACCACGTGTTCTTTGAGTCGGCCTTCCTTTATGAGTCGTTCGATCTCTTCCTTTAGGTGACGGCAGTCACTTGTGTTATGCCCGTGATCACGATGATAATGGCAGTATTTGTCCTTGTCCCGCCGATTGGGATTACTTCTGAGCTTATTGGGCCAGTTGACAAAGCCTTCGCTTTTGATTTTCATCAATACCTGCTCCTGAGTTTTGTTCAGGGGGTTATATATGGAGAATCTCCGATCTGGTCGTTTGCCCAACCTTTGCTCGTCACGCATTTGATCATCTTTGCGCTTCTTTCCTTCGGTCGAGTCGGCTTCTTTTTTGGCCGGCTCTTTGACCAAAGATTTAGTTTCACGCATGATCTGCGTTTCTTCGGCGTTTGCATACTTATCCGACCATGCCATAACTCTGCCAAAGTATCGGGCGGATTTTTGTCTAGAGACGCCAGGAACGGCTTATTTCTAACTCCTTGCATGAGCGCATTGAGCGCTATTTCTTCTGAATGTTTTCGAACCTGAAGAGATTCGAAATTGAAACGCTTGATATAATCTTTCAATAGCTCTCCCTGCTTTTGGACTATGTTATTCAAATGTGCAGGGGGCTTTAATTTCTTTTTTCCGCCGATGAAGTTGGTGAGAAAGGCGTCACTTAGCTTGATGAATGAGCTGATGGACTTTTGTTTCAGCTGTTTGAACCACAACCAAGCTACATCGGTCAACGTAAGAGAAAAGGCTCGACACATCACTGCATCCGAGGCATCATGGAGCTCCATATAGGTTTTGAAGCATTCGATATGCTCTGTCGGGTCGGTTTTGCCGGTGAAAGGAGTGATTTGAGGTAATCGAAACCTCTCGGGCAACCGAGCCTGCATTATCTCGTCAACAAAAGGGGACGCTCTTGCCTCGGACCTGACCGGGTATGCGCTCCGTCCTTGCCTCATATCTGCCATTTCTTTCGTCATTTCTTCCCGCACTTCTCTTTTAAAGTCTTGAATGTCGGCTTTCCAAGGTTCGCCGCTTTCCGCCGTACCCTCTACCGGAGGTCGATTACGTCTTCTTCTATTTATTTCATGTCGAAGATCGGTCGGGGGCAATGCGGCGTTAGCTGACTGGGCTGGAGGCGGCTCGGAAACACCTCGGGGTTGACTCGGACGGAGCGACTGCAGTGCGGACGGCTGGGGGTCTACCGCAGTCGGGACGTGTGTTGTCTCCCCTTGGGGAGGCAAAGGCGGCTGCATTTGTTGATACATTCGTTCCAACATCTGCTTCATCATATTTACGTCAGACCGGATTTCCTGAACCTCTTGGTCCAAGCCTCCGTTGTTACGAGCCCATTGATTATTATTTGCTCCGGCCGTGGCTCGTTGGCGGTTGTTAGGTGGGTTCAGGGCTGCCGGATTTGCTATTGGACCCGATGGCCCTGTAACCGCGACCTCATTCAGATCTTCTTCTGGGACCGTCCTTCGAGTCATCACCATGAGGAGAACGTAAGATGGCTTCTCGTAAGAAATTCCCACAGACGGCGCCAAACTGTTGATGCAAAAATCTGGTCCACCCTCTTCCGACCTTTGAATACCTGCACAGGAAGAAGACAAAGGAGACCCTGGCTAGAGCAGGGGACCCTCCGATGCCAAAATCAGGCTAGGAATCTGGGTCTTATAGTATTGAATGGTTCTATGAGAAAAAATGGTTCAATGCCATCCTTTTTTTAAATGTGTTTTTTTTTGTTTTGTTTGTGAATAATAATAATAATAATAAAAAGATATACTAATCAGTTTGGTACTTGTGACTATTATATAAACCATATGGCTCCCTTGTGTATCTAATTTAATACGGTTGGTCCATGAGGCATGTTTTGCTTCATTATTGGGCCATTCATCAGATGTTTGAACCTTTTATGTGATGTCATGCTAGTACAATCATTAAGTGGGTCACATTTATGATGGATCCAGTTCGTTTTTCAAAATTTTTAACCATACATATTATCTTGGACATAGATCCACCTGTTGCATCTTCTCTGGCAATTTTTTTTTTTTAATGTTTGCCATACTATTTATTAGAGAGTGATTCCTTGTATTGAGCTTTGGTTTTTCTTTCTGAAAGTTTGCATGTTTTCTTATCTATTAAGATGAACTGATTGACAAATTAAAAATTCAATTTAGTTGTTATAGGTTGCAGTTTTAGCGTTAACTATGTAGTGATATATATTCATCTCAGTTGCTAGTATGTTAATCTTTAAAATTATTTTATTGCTGGCATGTTTTCATTCTCATCTTCTACTTTTCTAAGGGGCCGAGGCTTATGGTTTTGCCACGTCGCAAAGTGATTAGACATTGTTGTGGTAGTTCTTCGCAGTTCTCTGAGGAGAAGGGAATATGTGATTTTTATATGGGCATTCTTGGGTAAAAAAGATCTATCTAGGAGTAGTCTTTCATGACTATTCTCATAGTTCCTTTCCATTATTCATCTAGAGTCGTTTCCATTAGCATATATTTTCCAAGTTAGTAAGAAACATTTCATGGACTATTTTTATAAAATCTTGGCTACTGTGAATTTCTTGGCCAAAAAAAAAAAAAAGCAGAAGAAGAAGAAGAAGAAGAAGTAGAAGACTTCAATAATCTGTATATTTGGTGTATGTATTTGGGATTTGGGGTTTAAGTAAAGGTCTTGATGATGGTGAGTGATTGATCTGATGTTCAGTCCCACAGTTCTTCAGACCTTGGGAAGATCAAATTCCTTTGTTATGGCGTTTGTTCATAATAAAAAAAAAAATGATATACTACTTACTTTAAAGATGATTCTCTACCTTATGATATTCTCACTCCATTTTGTTTTTTGTTCTTCTAGAATGATATCCATTGGTAGGACAACTATCTTGCTTTCACAGGTACTAGTCTACTGTTTTTCCTAGGTCTCATAGACTTGCTTAGGCCTCTCCATATAAATGCCTTCCAACTAATATATCTTTGCATCTAACTTCTTAGATTTCATATACAATTCAATATTGTAACCAGCATCCACCTCTTATGTTTTATTTAGGGTAGTTCTATTTACTGTAGTCTAGATATCATCATAGATCAGCCAATTTTGACCATCCAACCAATGTTTACCCACATTACTATCAAATGGGTGTATGTTGTGGGGCCTACCAGATGGATGGTTTGTGGGCGTCTGACTCGGACTAGTTGTCAATCCATGTGTAGGCATTTTCATTTAAGTCTGCTGATGGTTTAAATCTTATAATGGGAATGCTGTATTGGTACAGGTGAAGCATATTAGAGCTAGGCATGGAGATTATTTTGGAATCATCGTGGCCAGTTATCCAGGTAGTCCTTAAATTCTTCATCATTGATACAATGCAATGGGTCGTATGGGCAATCCCATACAACTACCTTCTAACTGTATTCCTTGTGCTTGCTGAGTGTATCACATAATGAAAAGGGGAGAGTTATTTGATACTTGGGTGATGATGATGAAAGGTTTCAGTTTTTGTTTCTACACACACACACATTAATTCTATCATAGTATTGGAATAAGATTATGACTTTTAGAGTCCCAAAATATTATTTTAATAGACCGTGTTAATGAACTGATTCTGTTGATGGATGGAAGGGGCATTCTCTATCAAATTCTTTGTTCTTGTTATGTTTGACATTCTATCTTGTGACCATGCATCAGGTAGGACACTGTGCGGATGATATGTGGCCCAAAAATCAAGCAGGTAGACTAATTAATTAGGCCATACATGTAAGAAGAAGAAAAAGAAAAAAGGCAACAAGCCAGCCATCCATATTCAATGTACATGTGTGGCTTGATTTTTTGGGCTAGGTCATCTACATGGTGGGCTGACCTGATGTCTGCCTGGGGTGTTCCCATGTGCCAGGCTGGTGCATGTGGCATGTGTAAAGGCACAGGTTGCCATGGCAAAGCTCTTTTTGCCACGTGAAAATGCATTAAGTCACAAACCATTCTACTCATTAATCTCGTGTTTTGCATTGTGCTTTTAATAGGGTCATACTCTTTGGCTTTTGTCTCTGCCTGAGTTCTTGGATGCATCCATAGGCAAGATCTTGAAGGTATGATTCGTAAAAAATTTAAAATTGACACCTTTTATCTTGGAATATGATCAATGAAGTAGCATATGCATGCAATACGAAAATGGAAAATGATCTAGTGCAAATATTTTCACGACAATCGTGGTGCAAATGGCCTTTGCGGCCCCATCATGATGTTTTCATGACATCAACACTAGCATGCATGCCCTCCCATGTTTGGCCATGGGCCCAAAAATCATGCCGATGCATAACTCAAGTGAGCCACACCGTAGGGAACACATGAGATGACACATGGTGAATTATAGACTTGTGATGACACACTGTAGGGAACACTTGTATCTTTGAATTTGAAGTATGAATTATAAATAAGTTTAGACTATTACTTCACAAATTTTCCATTTAGGATTCCTCTTTCACTATGGATTCTCACATTTCTTATCACATGCTGCTGATAGGGGGCATTTGTGTGTGTGTTTGTGTGACACACACATTCATACATATATGAAAGGTAATAGGATTCTCATCAGCAAATATGTAGTTTGCTGGAGCAACAAGAACTTTGTACATTTGAGGCCCATTGTCTGACGATCCAGGCCACTGATTGCCCACCTTGGATGAGGGATGGCCCAAAAATCTTCCTGATAAAAAGATTCCAACCCATCTGTATGGCTGTGTACAGATAAATGGTTAAGAGAAAAAGAAATACAGCAACAGCCGCATTCAACAGAAACAAGAACAAATGTTAAGGGTTAGGATTGAAGTATTGATGCTAATACGACGAATGATGTAGTCATGGAAGCATGGGCTGCACATGTACAATAACTACATGTCAACAAACTCTTTTTTTTTTCCCTCCACTGAGTGGGCACATCAGACCAACTTCTTATTTTATCCAGCACTTAGTAAGGGGAGATCCATAAATATAGAAAGGTACTTGTACCACACTAAGCTTGCAATGGTACTGAGTAGATGTGGCGCCTAAAGTGATGTATCCACACAATCCAACCTGTCTATCAGATTCTTCACCTCAAAAAACACTTGGGACCAAAAACTCAGCCTAATCTCAAATGGTAAAATTGTGAAAAATTTACAAATTTTTTAATGTGTTTTATGTGATTGTTTTCACAAGTTTATGGAACATGGTTTTTTAAAGAGATCCATGGTTCTAACTTTTATAGCTTCAAAAAGTTGGGCTGTTTGGAATTTTCTTTTCACTTTCAGATTAAAAGATGCTTCAATGCTGTTAGTTGCTGGTGAACAGAGAAGTCATAGGGAAGACCTAATAGAGCCCTGACGAGCCAAAGTCATACCTACATTGTTAGATTCTAGCCTCATCCTGTTAAATGAAATATTTAACCTGGATAAACATAAACCGGTATCATTTATAATGCCATGCAAAGACCAAGCTAGAGGTTCTTCTTCATCTCTGTCCATCTAACATTGGAGGTGTGGCTCTTGAGTCTCGACCACTATCAGCCACTCTTTAAAAACATCAACCAAAGATCACCCACTGAAATTTGGCTGATAACACTTACCTACTCAAATATCGATTTCTTAACCTTATAAATGGCATCGGCTTGGGGCCCATGCAAGAAGGTCATATGGAGAATTATTTCTACCACTTTTATCTTATATTTTATTGTTATTATGAGTTTAACTATAACTTGCATAAGTAGTGAACCCTTGGAACAATCTGCGATTTGTAATAATGGCCCCTACAGTGGGAATGAACCATCTATGCACCTTATTTCTTTTCGATCTTAGGTTGGTATGACCAAGACAGACGCTGCTATTCAGACCCTTTCAGAAATTAATCTTGATGTTGTGCTTGAGGTAAGAATTCAACTATGAATATATTGCTTGATGGTCATGTGTTATTTATGCAGTCACAAGTCCCATGATCATGCTAGGATGTGTGCTTATGTTATTAATTGGGAAGCAATCTTTAAGTGCTTACATTTAACAAAATGCACATTTAAGTTATTGATTATTGTGCTTACTGAAACACTACAGATTTAAACTGAAGATACAATGGTAGTTCAACACCATTTATCTATCAAATTGGCATTTAACAAATAAAATGGTTAGAGGCCCAAATTCAATGAGCAATGTCAAATTGTTAAGATCACGGAATCAAGTGTGGATTTTGGCTACATTCAACAATGGGGCCTCAATTTGTTATTTTGTATGCTCTTTGTTTGTTAGGGTAATTTTTATTGGCAACAATTTTTATTGTCTGGGTTGCCAACTTGCCATGCATTTATGCCATATGGTGGATGAGAACCAGACATTAAGAATTGTGTACTATTTGAATTCTAGCTCATGTTTTAATGGTAGCTACATTTTAGACAACAAATGCTACAAATGTCACACATTTGCGGGCTAAATGGGACTCAACAAATTTTATTTATTTTTATTTTTATTTGTTAATTATTCATTTATAAAAGGAAAGGGTGAACTTGTGAACACATGGTAGTGATGTAGCATTAGCTAGCAGCTAGAGTCAGAACAGATTTTGGCATGAGTGTGGGAATGCTGAACAAGTGGCACAATTGGTGATATGTACCATATGCATATACTGTTTTCCCTAGAAAACTGAAGCAACAGAATGAGCTATCTATACCAAGTTTCAAATTAAATTTTTTTTTGGTCACACTTCATATCCATGTACAGACTTGATAAACTAGAAAACTGAGTTAAAATGAATAAACTCTAATATGTCAGAAAAATGTGCCTAGAACTGGACCCTTATTGCATTTTTATCACTCTAGGCTACCTAGCCTTGAGAAATTCTAGAAATTTTATCTCCCATAAGTTCTGATTCAAAAACAGGCAGAACACAGGTGGAGTTAATATGTCCATCTCATCTTTCAATCCAAATTGCATTTTTTTTTCATATTTGTTTGACATTTCATATTTCAGAAATAGGAAACTACTTGTTCTTTGGGTGACTTTTCTAATACTTTTAGGTGCTTTCTTGTACTAGCTAAGAAATCAAGTGCGCGAAGATTCAAGTACTAGAAATCAAGTAATGCTAGTAATGATCTGCAGATTTTCAATGCTGAGAATTTACAGAGCAACATTAAAATCTACTACAGGTTTGTTTTCACAACCAAATATGGGTGGTGGCTTTTATCACCAAGTTGGTGTCTACTTTGAGGTTGAATCATTTTTTGAGTTTTGCAATATGGAGTAATATGAGAAAAGCTGAAATTATGACTCATATCAATGAGGAATGATATGTTACTTTGGCTGCGTATGGAGGATCATACTAAAAAATGCATCCACCATACACATGGTTGAGGTATGCCAACTGCAATCATTCAACATGGTTGAGGTATGCCAACCCAATCATCCAAAAATAGACCCCTACAGTGGGAATGAACTATCCATAAACCATGTGTAGTTGAGTGGGAATGAAAGGGACTAATTAAGTCTTGCAATAATGTGAAGGCTCATGTAATTTAAACTTTGCATTCTATTCTTGCAGCCTTTGGGGTTATTCTAAATATGATCATGGGGGCATCTTTTTTTATTTTCTCTACTGTAGGAATATCTTTTTTTCTAGGTATGTCCATACATCTCTCCTTCATGTTCTGTGAGTATGCATCATCATCATCTTTTTAAATTCTGCAACATTAACTATTAGTATAACTTCAGGTAAACCATGAGGAAGGCTTGTATTGTACTCAGTGTGAATTGTCTCTAGCTTTTAAGAACATTGAAAAGTGGAATTTCATTACAAGCAGGTAAGGCGTATATCTGATTCCTATGTCATGCTATTGCGGATGAGAAAACTCATTTTTGTTCACCGAATAATGTAATTACTGGGATTTTGTTCTTCTTATAGTCATTGTTCTATGGAGTTATCTTTATTTATGAGTCTAGAAGATAGCCATTTGATCTCCACATGGGAGATGGAGCTTTGCCATGTCTCTAAATACAATGCCCATGTTTATATTTTCTTTTTGATTGATACTAAAGGCCTGGATGTGTTAAACTTTTGGAAATCTTAAAATAAATGTATTGACTTCTTCTATCTCACCCTCCTAACAACTTTCAAGCTGAGGCATGATTATCATTCATGGCTAACCAGCTTAGGGTTTTGGCATCCTTTCCAAACATCCTGCTGGATTCTGTTAGTCTATTTTCCAGCTCTTTCTTCTTCTTTTTTCTGTATTTTTTGGTCAAGGCCTATGCCTTTACTGTTGTTGACAAACGTACTTTTTTCCCCTTTTATTTTCTTTTTCTAATCTTTCCTTTTCTTTTCAACAGTGAATGAATGTTTACCAGCTAATAGTGTTTGGTTAATCAGATTAATTAGTAATCTATAAAAAGAAAAAGACAGACAATCAACAAGTATTGAACAATTCTTATTCTTCCCCTTTTATGCAAAATAAATGAATGGTGTGGATATGGGCACTTTCAATGCACTTTCGATGGCAAGGGTGGCTGATCCTGATGGTAAATTCTTCAACTATGCTTTTATGAGATGGTGATGTACATGCACATAACTGAAAATTTGGGCACAATAATTTTCTTTTGCTGCTGTTGGAGTGGGTTTGCCCACGTGATTCTAAAATTTCTTATGCTACTTTTCTTGACAGTTTCTCAAACAATTGGTGTAATCACAAAGGTCAAACACCTCTCTGCTGCAGTTCTTAGTTTATTTTAACACTTCGGTAATGTTTGCATGTTGTCGTCTACAGTTATCTTGGGGCACGGAAATGATATCTTGTTTTGTGTTTATTTGGATGTCATGGATAGAGGTACTGATGCCCACAAGTTTTTGCTTGGAAAAGTGATCCCTCTTCAACTTGATTATGTTGGTGTTGTGAATCATAGTCAGGAGGTAATCCCTTTATGAAACACTGGATGTTGAAATTTGCAGGTGTGTAGACTTGATTATGATGTTAGAATCGACAAAAACAACACCTTTTTAGTCAGTTGTAATGGTAATGTGTCAATGTCAACATCTTTTTCTTCATTCTCCACCGTATATGCATTTTTCATTTCACCATAGATAACTAAGAAGTCGAGAGCTGCATAGAATTCATTGGTCTTATCATGTTCTTCTCTTTGCAATTTGCATGAATTTTATAAGTTACTGATGGTTTTCTTCATTGCAGCTTGCTACGGGAACTGGAATTGCTCCTTTCCGATCATTCTTGTGGAAAATGTTCTTTGAGAAGCATGATGACTATAAGGTAACTCTTCCATTCTCCTCAAATGCTGAAAATTAGAGAAATACAATGGAAAATGGATCTATTCATAGAGTAGAACTCTACCTGATCAACTGTACGTGTGTGGCCCACTTTTTGGTGATCTGGGCACTCTTATGGTAGCCCCTATTTATGATTGATTGCTGATGTGTTTGGATGATCCTATACATCTGAGCATGCCCCTATTAAATGTGGACCACTATTTTCATTGGATGGCTAGGATCATCTAATAGGGAAGAAACTTGAGTACGGACCCTCCCATAATGGAGCCCACTTGTATTATTTGTGTTAGATAATAAACACTATCTCCTTCAATCAAGCATCATCTAATACCTCTGTCTTTAGCTCTAGAGCTTACAAACTAACGAGTGAAACTCCAAATCCCTATCACATAAAGCTATTAATGGAGCAGTACACAACCATATAACCATACTATGACTAGAACATACCATCATTCGTTTTTTTTATTCCTCCATAGGTGTGGTCCTCTGCTGCTAGATTCATATTTTTTATTCCTCCATAAGTGTGGTCCTCTGCTGCTAGATTCATCAATACCGTTCAAACTAAAAGGACAACATATTTGTTTTCCATTTCATATGTTTTATTCCTTTATAGTTGTGTAGCCCAACTGATTATTGGACTGGCATATTTGGGAAGCTTCTATATGTCCCTATTCCTGATGACAATGGATGTGGATTGATTCCAAAAGCCCATGCTCGGAAGAAGCCTCTTGCTGCTGATGTGGATTTGGATGTCATTGGACGGAGTAAGGCATGTGAAAATCTAAACGGGGCTGATCTTGCCGCTTTGGTATGACTTTAAAATTTTTGCAAGGCTTTCTATGATATCCAAAGCTTCTATATCTCTCTTGTTTCTCTTTTTAAAGCATATATCGAATCCAAGTATTTGGAATTTGGATGATATGTTTGATTTTGAATTCTTCTTTTTCTATTGTGTAGACTTAATTATCTTCTCAAATAGGTTGGTTTGTTCAGGGCTTTGGAGAAATGGGTATATCTAGTTTTGGATGTGCGCGTTGATAATCAACGTACACATCCAAAACTAGATATACCAATTTCTCCAAAGCCCTGAATGAACCAACCTATTCGAGAACGTTAAGTCTACACAATAGAAAAGGAAGAAATCAAAATCAAATATATCATCCAAATTCAATTAATTTTCTTTTTTTAAAAAAATTAATGAGAATCGCCGACGGCTAAAAACCATCGAAAACACCGATGGTTTTGACCATTGCCCTTGATCGTCAAAAATGCCGGCAGTTTTGACCGTCGAAAACGTGGATGGTTTTGATCGTCGCCCCTACTGTCGGAAACGCTGACGGTTTTAATCCGTCGGTGAGCAACGCCGATGTACCCTTTACCGACGGACCTTGTGACGGCTAAAATCCATCGAGGAAGGTCATTGCCAACGGTTTTTAGCCGTCGGGGTTGCCCCTTTTTTGGTAGTGAATCCAAATCGATCACCACATTTTCTGGATCCGGATAAAAGTTTTTCTAATTTAAGATCACCTTGAGCATACCTCCATGTGTCCTTCAAACTCAAAAGTGAAGAGACTTCTGTTTTACCTTTTCATTTTTAGATTTTAATTTTTCAACTTGGGACGTTTTGAAATCTAAGTCGCACTTAATTTTTTCAAAGCAATCTGAAAAGCGTGATTTTTCTAAGACTAGATTATCAAAATTCTCTTTTAGTTTTAAAAACTTTTCTTTCTGAAGTTTTAACTTTACAGCTATTTTGCAACTTTCCCTGTATAGGGCATCATAAGCATCTTGAAGGTCTTCTTCATTTTCATGGTCACTACCCAGATTTTCTTCATTGGTTGAATCATTATTATCTAAGAAAGTGAACTTGGCTAGAGTCATTAAGGCTTTAACATCATTAGCCGACTCGATTTCAGAATCTTCTGACTCAGAAGAGACTTCAGAGCAGGAAGATTCATCCCATGTAGCCAACATACCTTTCTTTTTAGACTTGTCCTTCTTAGGACATTTGTTTGCTAGATGCCCATATTCATGACAGTTGTAGCATTGGTTGTCTATTAGAGATTTCCAATTTTTAGATCTAAGTCTTTTCTTTCAATAGGTTTTTGCAAATCAACCCTCTTTTTACTTTTGAAAATCTTGTAAAACTTTTTGGCTAAAAGAGCCATATCATCTTCAGAAGTTTCTAAATCAAAATTATTACTATTTTCATGAGAAATAATTTTAGAAGACTTGAGGGCGATTGACTTACCTTTGGGGGCCTTAAAATTTAACTCATAGGTTTTAAGAGACCCAACTAACTATTCTACCCTCATATTATCCGTATCATGAAGTTCCTGGATCGTGGTCACTTTTGAATTGAACCGATCAGGCAACGAGCGTAGTATCTTTGCACAGACTTTACTTTCTGGGATCCTATCACCAAGACCCCACATAGAGTTGACAATGTCATTCGATCTTGTATAGAAGTCCATGAAAGTTTCACTTTATTCTATACGTATTTCCTCAAATTTAGTTGTGAGGATTTGAACTTTAGATTTCTTGACAATTGTTGTACCGTCGTGTGTCATTTCCAAAATATCCCAGGCTTGCTTTGCAGTATCACAGCATATAATTCTCTTGAATTCATCCGGTGATAGTGCGCAAGTAATAGCATTTAAAGCCTTTGCATTGGCACTACTCTCACTTTTCTGAAGAGCGGTCCAAGAAAAGTAAGGTGTGACTTTTACAGTTTTAGATCCATCAGTACCAGTCACTTCAGTGGGAGGAGTCCATTTGGTCACTGTGGCTTGCCACACGCTTTCATCCATGGACTTAAAAAATATCCTCATTCTGGCTTTCCAATAGGTATAATTGGAGCCATCAAATGGTGGAGGCCTAGTGATTGAGAGGCTATCAAAACTTGATATCTTAAAAAGCTCAGATCGATTAGCTTAGGAATGTAATCCAAATAACAAAAATAAAATGAGCTATTAGGCTCTGATACCACTTGAAAGGCCGAGCTAAAAGTCCTAGAGGGAGGGGGGTGAATAGGACTATACCAAATTAAAATTTAGATGCGGAATTAAGAAAGAACTAGAACAAGATAGCACTTATCAATCCCAAATAACAGAAATAAATAGCAACCTCAAATGCACAAGTATTGAGAGGTTGATACAGATGTTGTTCTAAGGACAACCTTACACCAAAAACCAATGGCTTATGGTAGGACAACCTGATTTCTAGAACGGTCTGTGTATCAAAGTCCCAAGCCAATACAGAGGAATAAAGAATAAAACATAAATAAATATCTACTACTATTACAACATTCACCACATGTGCAGAAAATAAATACAATCATTCACCACAAATGTACAATAATAAACACTCACCACAACTCCAGTAATTATAGTGGTTCGCTTGTGTGTACACCAACTATTAGAAAATAGCCATACAACTACTCCACTCCCAATATCCTCACCCACGGGATATTGGTTTTCACTATGAAATAGGTTTTCCAAGGTTCACCCAAAACCTTCACAATTGTGTTTTCAAAGGACTACCACAATTAAAAACCCCACTCATTGAGATTTTCTGGCTATCTCAGTCAAAACCAAAAATGAAAGATTTTCTGATAATCTTACAAACTAAATACAGAAAATTGAGATGTACTTATCTGAGGATTCTTCTTCTGATGAACCCGGTAAAACCAATTTGATGTAGATGTTCAATGTCCAATCTCACATATGAAAGGGTTCTTAGATCTAAATGATTTTTTTATTAAATTAACCTGGGCTAGCTTGATTTGATTTTGATCTCAAAAATGGTAAAATTAATATTCCCTTTTCAAAAGAAATAGAATTGAATAGAGATCACAAAATCAAATGCAAAAAAGCTATTAAAATAATCTTAAATACTAACTAATTAGCTTCTCGAATGTGGGGACAAGTTTTCTCAGAGTTGTGACTTGAATATCTTGGAATGAATTGAAAAACTCAGAAAATCGTCCTCAATTTATAAGAAAAAATATTGTTCACTCGACTGGCCTAGTGGTCAACTCGACTAGTCGAAGGACCAATAACATTTTAAAAATTCTGGCGCGATAAGATAAGATCGCTACTCGACTGGTCGAGTGGCTTGCTCGACTGGTCAATGGCCTGCTCGACTGGTCGAGTGGGACCCAGAAATGTTGCTAGACTTTGAGTCGAACCTACACGGCCGATCGAGCACTGTTCACTCGACTGGTCGAGCAGTCTCCAGGTGTAACATCCCGGATTTTTGCCCGCCTTGGATTAGACGTCCTTAGGCAATGGGTCGATCCTAACACCTTATTAACTTGTCAGAACTGAATCCCATAGTCTCAAATCGCTTCTTAACCCATTTCCTTCGCAAATCTCACCCTTCACCACCTTGTTCTTTCAATTTTTCTAAGTACTTTCACCCTAGACACTATCTTAAACTAGTTAAGTATTATTACTTGCATCACTTTATATACAAACTACAAAGGCCCAGGTACCACCTCAGACAGAAATTACTCAGGACTAAATCCTTTAGAAATTAGGCGAGAATTAGTTAGTGTTAAACTAGAGTACCTGTGAAATTATCACCAATCACTTTAAATACGATCTGCAAGACCCAAAACTTGTAGAATCATTGACGCTAGGGTACCCTAAAATCTAGGATCAATCTCATTACCCGTCTGCTCTCGGGAGCATCACGAAACTCCGTATCATATCTAGACCGCACGTCGGAAGTCCGATGAACACGAAGTTAAGGAATTAGGACCGCCTTGCTGGGCTTGACAACCTTCTCGGAAATCAAATCCAGATGGTGTCCCAGTGTAATTCGCTTGAGTCCGGAGCGAGGAGTGTGAAAACACTTGATTTTATTTAAAAATAAATATCTCAAATAGTAATCTGACACCTCTCACTTGCGGATCAGTATTAGGTAACCAGACCGTCAGAATCAGACCAAATTACACCCTCGGATCAGGAGAAATTTCATACACATATCCATGTACTCGGAATCTCCGATCGAGATCCGCTGACCGTTGAACTGAAACTGGTCCACCACACGTGATCTAGGAATCCCACTGAAACGAAAACTTAACTAAACCTAGATCCAATGTTTGTGAGCTTAAGTCCGACCTTTGGCTTAAGGAGGCCTGCCAGAAGTTCTCCGTTGAGCTGAAACTGACCCGCTTTGGTTATAACCTAAGTATACTTTGACCTGGAGTCTATTTCGGTGAGTTTTTAGACTATATAAGGACCTTAAAACCCTCTATCTCACAGCCATACGAATTTGAGAGAAACCCTAGAGAGAGAAGAGAGAAAAGAGGGAGAAAGAGTGAGAGAAGTGGGAGAATCTCCTAACTACTATTCTCTGCCACTACACAAGCTGCACCACCCCATTCTCATCACTTTTCCGGTGATTCCGACTTCATTTCTAGGTAAGAAACCCTAACCCTAATCTGTTTTGGGGTTGTATGGGTTGTAGGTTATGAAATAGCTAACCTATTTCGATCTATAGGTGGCCAAACTGCCGTATACAGAAGCTTAGCAATTCTATCAACTCCGTTACGATTCTACGACAAAAGGTGCGGACTTTAGGTGTATAGGTTATGGTTTTCAATGCTTTCAATGTCAGATAATGATAGATTCATGATCTGCATGCAATTGCACATGTACAAAGTGCTATCTGTTTTCCGTTTCGATTAAAGGTGAAGAATATGAAATTTTACATACTCTAGATATTTGTAGAAAGTACCGTATACGTATAAATTTTGGAAATATGTTTGACATGATTATTTGTTGTATGAATATATTATACATGGATAAAATACTTGTTTTGCGAAAGGACTCGCCCTAATACATGTTTTGCTAATATACACTATGTATGTTGAAATTGTGTATTTGAGAAAGTACCGTATACGTATAAATTCTGGATATGTGTTTGCTATGATTATTTGCTGTATGAATATATTATATATGGATAAAATACTTATTTGGCGAAAGGACTCGCCCTAATACATGTTTTGCTAATATACACTATGTATGTTGAAATTGTGTATTTGAGAAAGTACTGTATACGTATAAATTCTGGATATGTGTTTGCTATGATTATTTGTTGTACGAATATATTATATATGGATAAAATACTTATTTGATGAAAGGACTCGCCCTAATACATGTTTTGCTAATATACACTATGTATGTTGAAATAGTGTATTCTAAGTGTTTGTGAAAATGACTGAATGAGTATAGAATTCTCATTCGTGCTCGCCATGACTAATTGTCATGGATATATGATTGTTGTATTGGCGATACCCTTTTGACGAAAGGATTTGGCCTAATGCCTATGTGATCAACATATGTCATATATGTTGATGTATGTATTTTAAAGTGTTTGTTGAAATGTCGGAATGAGTAGTAGTTAGTAAATTGTAATGTTTAAGGGTGTTGAGATATGATTCTCAACTTCTTTAACTATGTGTATGATTTCTTTAGATATCTGTGTGATTAGGAATTGAATATGTACAAACTCATGCTTATGTTGTACTTCATAACATGCTCAATTGATTGTATGATTTTATCTATGTAATGCATATGTTTAAATTCATGTTTACGTTGTATGATCCGTCATGGGTGATGGGGGAGTGGAGCAACGAGTGCGTGCAACAGCCCTGGCAGCCCTAAACGGATAATATCAGACCTTGATTGTATGATTTGAATCTTGATCCATTACTGCTTTAACTATCTGAAATTGATTGTGTTTGGGGCTATGATTATAGTCCAGGTAATCGGAAATGAAAATGAATGCGTGGCTGAGATTCATTTACCACGTGAGATGTGTTCGACGAACCCGAGTCGTACTTCGGTTGGCGATAGTGGTTGGCCACGCGAAGTGCTTATGCATTTCATGTCGTCCAACTTGTCGTGCGCTCGAGCTAGCCGAGCTCGTCAAGTAACCCGATCTGTCTTATGTATGTTCACCATGTTTAGACGCTACTGCTTGAACCTAGGGTACCAAACTTACCAGTGAAATCCTCTTCTAACCATGGTACCTCGATCCGCTAAGACTCATGAGCCGGGCATGGTGGTATGGGACACCGTAGTCGAGCTGTCGGCCTACGCTGGGGCCACGTGCCTCCCCGTAGTGACCAGTGAGCAACCAGACTCGTGAGCCGATTATGGTGGTATGGGACACTATATTCGTGTTGTCGGCCTACATTGATAAGGTGATGGGGGAATGGTGCAATGATTGCGAGCAACAGCCCTGACAGCCCTTTGTAGTGACCTCGAGCATACTCTGAATTTGCGGTGAGGCGACGAGTTTTGCCGCAGTGTATAGAGTATGAACTAGGCCTGTATCTGTATAGTGATGAAACGTTAAAAAGGTGATGGGGGAGTGGTGTAACCTTGTGCGTAACAGCCCTGGCAGCCTTTGCAGCGACCTAGAAATACACCATCGTATGAGATTAACTAGGACTGACGACCCTAGAATAGATCATGTTTGGGAATGATACAAAGGAGGTACCTTAGTTTCCCAATACTGCTGTTTGAAATGGACTAATAACAACTCGGTAATCATGCTCATCATAGCATTGCATGTGCTTGGAAGATGTGGAGCACTGAGAGATGAAAGCATGCCGCAAACGTAAGATGGTGTCGCACGAGGGTGGTTTGGCAAGGGCATACATCATGACGGCATTCCATACTTGCATTAACAAGAGTATTTAGAGTTGTTTAATTGTACTGCTTTATCATTACTGCTTGACTGAGTTGATAATATGTTAACCTATGCTTTATTGTTCCACTGAGTTAGCTACTCACTCCCACGTTACGGGACGGTATTCCAAACACCCACCAGACTTTGTCTGATTGCAGATGGCGACGCTACTCCTGAGGTGGAGCTGGACCTTTGCATTGACTATGATGTTTGCTCGTATTGGTTGTTTTCTGGCGGCTTCACGTGAGCCGTGTCTTGATCGACGGGATTACAAGGATGTTGACTAGATGACACTACACCTTTGGTATAATTTGAAATTGTACTTATAATTCATTAACCTGGTAACATTATTACACTCTGGAGACTCACCATAGTTTATATATGTTATTTATCTATCATAGTCTTCTGCTTGCAATTTAACTGTTTCTGGAGTATGATATACTGTTTTGGCTTAATCTCACTCATGTTCAATGCACTAATGTAGACAACATTCAATCATCATTTATTTTGTTGTATAAGGGATGCGTTGGAACTCGGGAGTTGAGTTTATGCTCGACCCCCGATTTTCAGGGCGTTACACCAAGACTGGTCGAGGGTTCAACAGAAATTCTGAAAATTCACAACAAACCTTGGACTGGTCGAGAAAATTCTTAGACTGGTCAAGCCAATGTCTGGACTAGTCAAACCATGACTAGGACTAGTCGAAAAATGACTTATAAAATTATCAAATAACCTATGATATAAATGCAAATTGTATGACCTATCCTAAGGTCAATCTAGGGTCAAACAAACCTTATTTATGAGATGGAATCATCACATATCATTCTCTTGATGTAGTTGAAGCTTGAAGACTTGATCTAGTACTTGAACTTCTTGATGCTGTTCTTGAGTCTCTTGATCTTGTACTTGAACTTCTTGAACTTGAATTTGAACTTCTTGCACTTGTATTTGAACTTTTTGATCTTGTACTTGAATGTAGGCAAGGATGACATGAAGTAGATCTTACAGTAACAGCTACACAAGATATAGATTCCAAGAGGTTTTCGTACTACGAAATTCGACAAACCTAGGAGTTAGATAAGATAGCATTTACAATTTCGACGGGACAATGCTCCTAACTTCTGACAACGCTCACAAGCTTTGCAAAACTCATAAGTGTCCCTGAACATAGTGGGCCAGTAAAAGACACACTATAGAGTCTTAGGCATGGTCTTTTTAGCAGAAAAGTGACCACCACGGGCCTGAGAGTGACTGAAGGAGATGACACTTTGGTGTTCATTGTCTGGCACACATCTCCTTAAGATTTGGTCTGGGCAATATTTAAACAAATATGGATCATCCCAGAAGAACTTATAAACCTCGGCGAAGAATTTTTTCTTATCTTGCGCAATCCAATATGTCGGCGTGAAACCTGTAGCAAGATAATTAGCAATAACAACAAACCAAGGTGAATGGGAGACTTTGAATAATTGTTCGTTAGGGAACATGTCATTTATATGTGTCGTCTCAAGGGAATCAGGGAGATCAAGGCGGGAAAGAAGGTCGGCCACCACGCTCTCTACTCCTTTTTTTATCTTTTATTTGTAAATCAAATTCTTGGAGTAAGAAGATCCATCTTATCAGGTGGGGCTTAGCATCATTCTTAGAAAGAAGATACTTGAGTACTGCATGATCCATGTAAATGACAATTTTAGATCCAATTAGTAGTACCTAAATTTGTTCAAAGCAAACACTATGACTAAGAGTTCATTTTCCGTAGTTGAGTAATTCACTTGGGTAGGATTTAGAGTTCTACTTGCGTAATGAATAACGTAGGGCTTCTTTTCTTTTCTCTGGCCTAAAATCGCCGTAAGAGCATAGTCAAACATGTCGCACATAAATTCAAAAGGAAGGCTCCAGTCGGGTGGCTGCATGATAGGTGCAGTGGTTAATATGTCCTTAAGCTTAATAAAAGCTCATGGCATTGCTCAATCCACTCGTATGGTGCATCCTTTTGAAGTAAATTACATAGAGGACGAGAGAGGTGACTAAAGTCCTTTATGAATCTTCTTAAAACCCAGCGTGTCCTAGGAAGGATCTCACGTCTCGCATATTCTTGGGTGGAGGTAGGTTAGAGATAAGATCAATTTTAGCATTATCTATCTCAATTCCCTTGGATGAGATAATATGTCCAAGGACAATTCCTTTACAAACCATGAAATGACACTTCTCCCAATTCAATACCAAATTCTTTTTCTCACATCGCTTTAGCACATTTTTCAAATTTTCCAAACATTCGCTGAAGGATGCACCAAAGACCGAGAAATCGCCCATGAAGACCTCTAAATATTGCCCCACAATGTCAGAAAAAATACTCAACATGCATCGCTGGAAAGTGGCGAGGGCATTACATAGCCCGAATGGCATTCTTCGGTAAGTAAAGGTACCGTAAGGACATATAAATGTGGTCTTTTCCTAATCTTCGAGGGCTATCTCGATCTAATTGTAGCCCGAATAATCATCGATGAAGCAATAGTAAAAGTGACTAGCTAGCCTTTCTAAAATTTGATCGATAAAGGGCAAAGGAAAGTGGTCCTTCCTCGTGACGGTATTCAACTTCCTATAGTCAATGCACATTCTCCAACCAGTAGTGATCCTATTGGCATAAGTTCATTATTGGCATTGGCTACGATGGTGATTCCGGACTTCTTAGGAACCACCTAAGTTGGACTCACTCATTGACTATCGGATATAGAGTATATGATACCCACATCCAATAGTTTAAGAACCTCGGCGTTAACCACTTCTTTCATGTTTGGATTTAATCTATTTTGTGGTTGTCGTGAGGTCTTCTATTATCCTCTAGATGAATACGGTGAGTACAAATCAAATGGTCAATTCCCTTAAGGTCCGCAATCGACCATCCAAGGGCTCCTTTGTGGTCAACGAGAGTAGAGATGAGCATACTCTCCTGTTCTTCCTCAAGGTGAGAAGAAATCACCACCGAGTATGTCTCACTTTGACCTAAATAGACATATTTCAAATCAGATGGCAAAGGTTTTAGGTCAAGCTTCGGTGCCTTGAAGTTAGACGGTAGAGGCACTACATCACTTTGGGGTAATTCTTCAAATTGTGGCCTCCACCGGTTAACTTCAAGTACCGGCACAGTATTCAACATGGTCTCTATCTCCCTAATCATATCATCATCAAAATCATGGGAGTGGGCTAGGCACATCTCGAAAGGGTTAGAGGATAAGGTTGAAAGTGTTCTATCTTCCACGAAAGAGTCAATCATGTTAATGTCGTGGAAATCGTCATTATCCTTTAACTGTTTGCCTGTGTTGAAAAAGATATTCAACTCTAATGTCATATTCCCGAAAGACATACTCATGACTCCGTTCCTGCAATTAATGATTGCATTTGTGTAACGCCCCGAAAATCGGGGGTCTTGCAGAAGCTCAACTCCCGAGTTCCAACGCATTACTTATGCAACATAGATAATGATGATTAAATGTTGTCTACATTATCACATTAAACATGAATGGGATTACACTAAATCATAATATCATACTCCAAAGACAGTTAAATTATCCAAGCGGAAGACTATGATAAGTATATAAAACGTATAAGTGGTGGTAGTCCCCAGAGTATGAACATGATACCAGGTTAAATAATTACATGTTTGGTTCCAAAATATCCAAAATATACAAAATGATAAAGTGTAATGTCATCTAATCCATATCCCTGTAGCCCCGGTGACGCAACTCCAGCTCTACATAGACCCGCTAGAGAGTTGCAAATAGAGAACTCCTCGTCGTTGTCGTAGAAGTCAGGCTCTGCCTTGTAGGCCTCGACATCACCTGAAACTACAACAGAGTCTGGTTGGTGTTTCAAAACACCGTCCCAGAGTGGGAGTGAGTGATCAACTCAGTGGAGTTGTAAGGCAAAGGTTAACATGTTATTAATTCAGTCAAGCAGTAATGATAAAGCAATACAACAAGCATTCCTAGGTACTCTAGTTAATGCAAGGATGATATGAGTTAATGATGCATGCCCTCGCCTACACTCCCTCTGCGATGTCATCTCACGATCGCGGCATGCATCCCTTCCACTGTGCTCAACTCCTACGCCAAAGGCACATGCAATGCGGTGCATGATCGTGTTAGCCCAATCCTTTATTAGATCCATTCATACAGCAGGTTCGGGAAGCCAAGGTACCTCTCATATATCATTTACCCAAATGATGATCCATCTAGGGTCGTCAATCCTAGTTTATCACATATGATAGGCAAGTTATAGGGCAACGTCACCCCTGATTTAAAAGTAATGGACAGGCAAGTTCAGGTCACTACGAAGAGGCTCGTCACCTCAGCGTAGGCCTTACTTTATAATCGTGGTCACTACGAGAAAGGCTCATCACCTTAGCGTAGGCTGACAGCTCGAATACAGTGTCCCATACCACCGTATTCGGCTCAAGAGTTTGGTTTGCTCATTGGACATTACGGGAAAGGCTCGTCACCCCAACGTAAGCTGACAGCTCGACCACGGTGTCCCATACCACCATGCTCGGCTCATGAATCTTAGCGGATTATGGTACCAAGGTTAAACAGGTTTTTCATTGGTAAGTTGGTACCTTAGATTCAAGCAGTAGCATCCATACATGGTGAACATACATTAGGCCAATCGGGTTGCTTGACAAGCTTGACTGGTACATGCGTACGTTGAATTGATCTACATGGAGTGTGTGAGTATTCAGCATGGCCTAATCACTGTCGATAATCGTCGTACTACTCGGATTCATCGAACGTATTTCGTGTGGCAAAACGACCTCAGCCACTAATTCAGGAATCATTACCGATTGCCTGAATTGCATCATAGCCCCAATCACACTCCAAGCGATAGCATTCACATGTGATAGTCAAAGACAGCATGTGACAACCAATCTAAATATACATCTCATTTGAGCATTTCCACAAATAAATAGTACACATGTTATCAAACACAGACATTTCATCCATAAATCACATAGTAGTAAGACAGGTTACATGAAGGAAACTGTAACTATAGACAAGGGAATTGAGAATCCTATCTCAACACCCTCATTAAATACATTTCAACAAGCATTTTCTCATTTAGGCATTTTATCAAACACTTAGAATACACATATCAACATACATGTAATATAGTAGTTATAACAGGTATTATAACAAATCCTTTCACAAGGAAGTTGCCACACGTACAACAATCATGTATCCTCAAACAACAATCATAACAAGCACAAATCATAATTCCATATTCAATCAAACATTTCAACAAACACATAGAATGCATTAAAATCAACATAGTACACATATATGTGTAATATACGGAAAACATCGTATCTAAGTACATGTGATAGCAATCAAGTCAGTCATAAATCATTAACTGACATTGAAAGCCTTAAAAACCATAACCTAAACGTTTATAGTCCGCACCTTTCGCCGGTAAACTCGTATCGAACTCAGTTCGAACACTAAGTCTTCGTCTACGGCACAACGACTACCTGAATCATGAAATAGGTTAGCTATTTCGCCATTTACTTTATTTGGATACCTAAAACAGATTAGGGTTAAGATTTCTTACCCAACAACGGAATCAAAATCGCCGGTGTACCGATACGGGTACGATGATTCAGCACGTGGAGCGGTGGGATCGAATCCCAACAACTATCTCTCACTCTCTCTCACTTCTCCTCACCTTTTTCTCCTCTTTTCTCTCTTCTCTCTCTTAGGGTTTTGTAAATTCGTATGGAATGAGAGAGAGGTGGGTTTAGGGCTTCATATAGGCCCAGAAGTGATGTCAATGGCTCCACGGCCTTAGTATACTTAGGATATAGCCAAAGATTGAATGTTTCGGGCCAACGGAGCTCATCTGGAGGCCCCTTTTCAGCATACGGTCCAGGGGAAGTTCCCTGACAATGGATCTATATCAGGTTAAGTTTTTGGCCCGATCGAATTTACGGATCGACCGCGGAAGACCAGTTTCAATTCAACGGTCATCGTCACTCGATCAGGGCCACAAATACACTGACCTGTGCAGGGAAATTTCCCTGATCTTAGGGTGTATTTGGGTCAGATTCTGATGGTCAGAAATCTTAAATTTGGCTTGCAAGCAAACTGCCCAATTCACTTAAATCTAAGTTCATTTTCTAAGGATATTCGTGTTTCTCACACACTTCGCTCTGGGCTCAAGTTATTTCCGAGATGGTTGTCAAGCCCAGTGAGGTGGTCATAACTGTATAGTTTTGCGTTAATCGTACTTTCGACGTACGGTCCAGGTCCGATACGGAGTTTCGTGATGCTCCCGAGGGCAACTGGGTTTTGAGATTGATCCTAGGTTTCTAGGTGATGTATCATTAGCGATTCTACTAGTTTTGGGTCTTGCAAATCGTATAGAAAGTTGTTCAAACTAATCTACCAATTTATTCAGTTTAGCACTTAATTAGTTTTTGACTAATTTCTAAAGAATTTGGTCCTTAGTGATTTCTGCCTAGGGTGGTACTCGGGTCTTTGTACGGTTTTTTCCAAGGCGTTACAGTTTGAAGTGGCGAGGAATGGGCGACCAAGAATCATGGGAATTTGAGTGCTCATGTTACTGATGGGTTGTGTATCCAGGATAATAAAATCTACAGGGTAGTAGAATCTGTCAACCTGGACCAACACATCCTCAATTACCCCTCTCAGTACACGAACTAAGCGATCAGCAAGTTGGAATATGGTTAGGGTGGGTTTTAATTCACTCAAACGTAATTGTTTATAGACCGAGTAAGGAATCAAATTTACGCTCGCTCCTAAGTCAAGAAGTGCATGCTCAATTCGGTAATTCCCAATTATACAAGGTATGGTTGGGCTACCGGGATCTTTGTATTTCTGTGTCACATCTTGCTTTAGGATGGCACTTACTTTTTCTGTTAAAAAGATTTTCTTTTGAATATTTTGTCGTCTTTTGGTCGTACACAAGTCTTTCAGAAATTCGGCATATGAAGGTATTTGTTTAGCTGCAACCAGTAAAGGAATATTGACCTTCACTTGTTTCAATAACTCTAGAATGTCCCGAGAGTTAGAGAGAGATTTTGGTGCAACCAACCATTGGGGGAAATGGGGCAATTGACTTATCTTGAAGTTCTGGTTCCAATTCTTGTGGAGCAGTGATAGATCTATCATCGTTGTCCTCTTCTGGGTCCTTAGGCTTTTCAACCCTAATCGGAATGGTTTTGTCAATGGTCTTCCCACTCCTAAGAGTGGTGATAGATTTAGCTTGCATCATTTGATTTGAAGAGCTTGGATCACTTATCTCATATTGCGGTTTGGGATTGGGGAGAGGTTGAGCAGGAAGCATCCCCCTTTCTATAACCGTAACATGTGAATCCATCTTTTGCATAAATTTTGTAAGTTCTCATATTGGTTGAGTAAGCTCCTGAGTTTGTGTGGAATTTTGAACCGGTTCTTCTTGAAGTTTCCCTTGATTTGGAATTTAATTGAAGAAACCTTGAGGGATAGCAGTTTGTCGATTCCTCCAACTGAAATTTGGATGATTTCTCCAACTAGGATTGTATGTATTGGAGGTAGGTCTATTGAAAGGTCTTTGGTAATTGTTCACAGTATTAAATTCCACATTCATCACCTCTCAAAAGGTAGGTATTGTTGGACAATTTTTAGTTGTGTGAACATTGCAAGCACAAATACCGCAAACAGTTTCCTTAACCTTATCCTTGTTTAGTTCCATGGCCTCGAGTTTTCTTATGAGATTAGCCACTTTAGCATTGATATCATCATCCTCCTTCAGAAGGTATAATCCACCCCTTTCCTTTGATTGAGTGGGCCTAGAAGTGGTACTTGATTTTGGGTATGTGTCCCATGATTGCGCGTTTTCAGCAAGTCTATCTAAGTAGTCCCACACATCATCAACATTTTTATTCATAAATTCTCCATTGCATATTGTCTCGACCAATTAGCGTATGGAAGATGTCAGACCATCATAGAAAAAGTGTGTAATGTGCCACGTTTCAAAACCGTATTGTGGGCATGAACTGACAAGATCCTTGAATTGCTCCCAACATTGGAAGAATGTTTCATCCTCCCTTTGGGCGAAGTTCATGATTGACTTTCTAAGGGTGTTCATTTTATGATGTGGAAAAAATTTCTTTATGAATTCCCTTATCATGTCATTCCATGTGCCAATAGATTAGGGACGTAGTGAATGCAACTATGTCTTAGCCTTCTCTTTCAAAGAAAATGGAAAGAGTTTCAGTCTGACCGTGTCCTCAGACACGTTAGGAAAATAGAATGTGGCTATAATCTCGTTAAGCTCTTTCAAGTGTAGATATGGACTTTCATATTCAAGTCCATGAAATTTTGGAAGGAGTTGGATCACCTCTGGCTTAATATCCATATGTCCCGTATTTTCTGGAAAAACCATGCATGAGGGCGTGCTCACCCCCACCGGTTGTAGATAATGTCGTAAGGTACGAGGCGGGGGTTCTTGATGCACCTCATTCTCATCATGGACTTCCTCAACCCAAGGTTGAGGTTGTCTTTCCGGTTGATTGACCGGTTGATTGGCAGCCACAACCTCAATTAACTCTGAGGATCTCAAGTGGTGTTAAATCCTCCGATGGATAGATAACCCCTCAACCAATCCTCCTCCACTTAAGAGACGTAGAATGTTGTCACGACACTTGGGCATGAAACACTCTCAGCCCTCAATTTCAGATTTTAATATAAACCTAAAAGAAAGGAAATAGAAATCTTGAAATAGAGAGACGGAATTAGAAAGAAGTTACCAAATTAGAAGTTCTTAAATTAAGATCCTGCAAAACAAAACAAAACAAGTCAGTTTCTAAAATATATATATATATATATATATATATATATATATATATATATATATATATATATATAGATATATATATATATAGAAATTTTAAAATTAGAAAGTTTCTAAAAACAAATTAGGAAAGTAAACTAGTTTCAAAAAAGGAAAGTTTCTAAAAACAGAAAATAGAAAGTTTCTAAAAAGAGAAAAGGAAAGTTCATAAACCTAGAATTAGAAAGTAAATCTAAGAAAGTTTCTAAAAAAAGTTAGTTTCTAAAACCAAATTAGGAAAGTTTCTAAACCTAAAAATAGAAAGCAAAGTTAGTTTCTAAAATAATTTAGAAAACCCTAATCCTAAAAATAGAAACTAGAAAAATCCTAATCTTAACCAAATTCCAAAACTAGTTATTCCCAGAAAAATGCAACCGTTAGTCCCCGGCAATGGCGCCAAAAACTTGTTCACAACCCCAACTGTAGGGTCGCGATGTAGTAATAATCTCGGTGAGACTGAGGTTGAATCCACAGGGACTAATCTCATGAGTATCCTGATGTTTCGACTAGAAACGAAAAGCATTCGATTCAGGGAATATCTCACTTAATATTCACAAAAGATAGAGCAAAGAGAATAATCATCAATTTTATTCATTCTGAGTTCATTACATCCTTTTAATCCTTTGATTTCGAGACAGAATTTCTTAGAAAATACAAAAATGCAAGTATCGAATCGGCTCAAATATAAATTTCAGCAGCATTCCGGCTCATATTGATCGTATCTCCAGGGGAGTTGAGTTGTGCGGGCTTCCCGTGCATTCCGTCCTTTATTGGTAAGATAAAGGAGTGCTTGGATCCCTTTGACACATCTGGAATAGCCCGAAGATCTGGAAAATTTCAACATAGTAGCTACCTCAAAGAGTATCCGCGCAACTCAAGAGAGTTGTGCAGGCTCATGCAATTCTCTTGGAGTAGCGCGGCCCACACTTTCAGCTCTCTGCCCCCCATTCTCCTTCTCTCTGTCTCCAATACTTGTCAGAGGTACTAGTCTTTTGAGCATCCGATCCTCCAAATGAGGGGGGGTAGGGGGTATTTATTGGCTTTCGCATGTGTAAGCCCTCGAATCCTGTGCCATAGACCCCACTTCGTATTCTTAATCCATCCTTCTCCTAAGAGAGTTGCGCGGCCCAACATGACTACGGACAAGTTGCGCGGTCCCGCGCAACTCATCTCTTTGCGCAACATGGTTTCCGCGCAACTCGCCTGTCTTTCACTTCTCTCACCAACTTTCCTCCTTGAACCTTCTCCCCTTAACCAAATTTTATACCCCAACAGATGCCCCCATGATCCGAAATTTGACTTCTCTAAGTCAACTTGAAGGATCAACTTCTCCTTGTAGATTCTGAGTTGCGCGAGTCCACGCAACTCCCACCTGCGCAACTCACCGTCAGTGCTACTGGCCTATAAATATCAGTCCGCCTAATCATTCTTCACTTCAAAAAAATTTTCTCTCCTAGCGAACCCCTCCTGCGTGCAACTTGCGTGCATAAGTCGTCCACGCAAGTCTTCAGCACTTAGTGCTAAAAACTTCTGTTCCGAAACTCTGCTGATATTTTTAACTTTTTCCAGACTTTAGCCAATTTCTTTAAATTCTTTAACCATGGACCATACTAAGAGGACCTTTCACCTTATAAAAGTGCCGACAGACCAACCTTCCCATGCAAACCTCCCTAACTCTTCTCAAACTCCTGAACCCTCGCCAACTCCTATAGCCCCTGTACCCTCATCTACAACCCAAGTAGCCACTTCTTCCCCTCCAACATGTGAAGAACCTCAACGAAAATGAGTCAAAGTAACCGAAAAATAGCCTGCATATATAAAGGAACTAGTCTTGCTTATTCTTGACTTCTCCAGCAGAATCAAAACATTATCTTGGCGAATTTGTCAAGTGGTCATTTCCGGTGAAATATCAGGACCTCCAAAGCAAGGTCGGGAGGTTGATTGGGAAGCCTGGCTGAAGTTAACATCCAATTTGCGTACTGATATCGTCTCATCCCCGGCAAGAGAAGATACACCACCACCAACACTTTCACTAAAGAAGCGGAAGAAATCAAAGCGTCAAGAATTTCAAGAGAAGATCCAAGAGCATAAGAAGAGGAAGCTCCCGAATACTTGGGACACCGTGAAGGCTCAAGATGGCTACATAAAATTCAACAGCCCTCTCAGGAATGAATTAATAACAATCCCACTGAACATTTGACGGCATCAGTCTATTCTTCGAAGTGAGCCGACAAATCAAATGACAGAAAGTCGCATGATGTATACTCCCAATTGGTCGATACGAGAACCCAGAATGTTAGAGGGTATTCTTTTAGAGAGAGGATCAAAGCAACAAGTCGGCGAAGTGCATCGAATGCGATTTCTGATTCCATGCTACAGTCCTCTTGCACTGTTTTCTATAGTTTTCCATGAGACAATACGCCAATGCTTCAGGGAGAGAAGGTCATTATGGGGAATTGAAGAATTCCGCACATGCGGCTTTCTAACACCTTGCAAGTATTATACGGATTAGGTCAGGGCCATTCTCACCAAACATTCTGCGACGGTGATGGAGGTTGGCCTTTATGGGGTAATTGAGGCTACTTCTGAATACTTCTACAAAGATCATATGGTTTATAAGGGGTTCTCAGTTACTGGTGTCCAAACACGAATTCTTTCCATCTACCTCTTGGTGAAGTTAGTATCACCTTGTGGAACCTTTATAGAATGACAGGCCTTCCCAGAACAGGTCGCTTCTATGACGAGAATGTTCCCACCAACGAGGAATTCTTACACTTTTCTTCTTCTAAAAGACAAGCATTGGTGTCGAACGCTTCTGTTGAACTTTTCAGAGAGATGTCCAAATTCCCCGATACCGGAAAGATTCCACATTTCCTTTGGCTAGCTCATTTCTCTCAAGAGCTGTGGTACATTCCCTTTCCTTTCACCGTAATTTTATGCATTTACTAACATTGTTCTCATTCATACCTTTCTTCCTCTGATAGGTTTAAGAATAGCCATTCAGATGAATTGGAAAATGCTCGTCGCAAGGTAAGGAACCCATCAGAATTCTCATCCAAAGGTGAGTTAGCGGCCTTCTTGGCATATTGGCTGAGTGTAGTTGTTCTGCCAAGTTCTAAGTGGGTGAATGCTATCAGACCATTTGTATTCGTCGTTACGGGTGGATTGGCAGAAGGGCAAAAATATTCATTAGCACATCCCGTTCTTTGTTCATTATATCGGGTCTTTGGAGATGTTGCTACTCATTGTCAAAATCCATCTATCAGAGCTGGTTCGACATTCACCCCATGGCATTACTTTTTGGGATGGCTGGGTATATACTTCCCGCGGACATATGATGATCCAGAAAAAGCTTACGTACATCCCTCACGACTCCCCTTATGTCATTATCAACGGAGAATAATGCCGAAATGAATGTACGAATGAGTGATCGATACCATTGAGTCAACAAATGCTATTGACTTCTACCAGTTCTCGTTTGCTTAATACATCGTAGATCATGAAGCTGTTGATGATGACAACCTCCCTCCGACTGAACGAGACTTCTTTATATCGATTCGGTCCAACAGCCTACCTCTGCGAGAGGGTAGCGAGTTTTAGAGGGAGCCATTCTACCCCAATCGGTTTGCGCAACAGTTCGGATATGACTAGACTATCCCCGTGCACTCTGAAGAAGTGACTCGCAACATGCGAAGTTATGGTGTTGGGCCCTACAACTGGGGCTTAATCTGGAGGCTACTGTTCGCGGCCTGAATCAATTCGAAATTCATTATTCCAGGCTTTGACTGTTTTATTCACACGACTTACCCATGGATGCTGGTGGGCGTACCAAGCATTTCTCATCCGTCGATGTTTGCCAGTAGATTCACCAATATGGATTCCTGCTCCTCGAGTCAGAAAACGCGATATGATAGAAGGGATAGGCTACACTATCGAACATGACCGCGCTCCAGCCCCTGGTGAAGCTTGTATAAGAATTTCTATGGAGGAGCACATTTGCAAAGCTAAACCCGCCAACACTCTTGAAGGTTGGATTACCCACGAGTTTCCATTAACACACTTCAAGTCCCAGAGAAAGTCTACAAATAGAAAAAATGCTCCCACGGACGCCACCGAAACATCCCATTTCCTGCCTCTGCAGACCCTGCTCCCACTCCCGAGGTCATCGGGCCTTCAGAACCCCAAGAAGTGCCTTCATCCGCTCCACCGCCTCCTCCTCGCAGAGATTCTTCATCACCCGTGACCAGATCACAGACGCGGGCGAGATCTTCTATGTCCCTGATGACCACTACCGCAGAAGACCCTGCTTGTACTGGAAAGAAACAATCAATATGGAAAGGAAAGCAAGTGGTTATCGAAGAATCTTCTCTGGAATCATCATCGTCTTCATCATCTACTGAAAGGGGAGACGAAGAATCCTCTTCTGGCAACTCTGCTTCCACTAATCGGGGATCATCCTTTAGTGACTCAGAAGAAGAGGGTGAGCTCACTGCAGACGTAGGAGAGACCAAAGAAAAGGAAATAGCAGAAGAAGGAGAAGTGGAGGCAGAAGTGGACATAGGCGAAGACGATGGAGTTAGCATAGCTACTGAAATTAATGAAGAAATCCCATAAGAAAACATCTTCCCAGATACTGCTACGGGTGCTGAAGAAGAAGAACCCTTAGACTATGGGGAATACGATGATATAGCTGGAGCTGACTTGACAATGCGTTTAACGATAACTATTCTCCTCTTCCACGTGTGGCACCTTTAAATTCTCCGACTAACGTTGTGGCATCTCCAGAGATTCCTCCAGCTCCCACAGATGTAGCTCAGGTTGTCCTTCTGGCCTCTGCTTCTGGCAAGTGCTCTACTAAGAAAATGAGGAAATCCCTCAAATTTCCTATCAAAACTAGCAGAGCAGCTCGTGGAATAATTTTCCAAACAGAGTCTGCTGATGCTGCAACTCCAACTACCGTGGCATTAAGCACCAAGACCAGAACTCCGTCTTTTTCCAATATGGTTCCAAATTTACCCGAACCATCTGCTCCCCAGAAGAGAGGCAATCTGTAGAAGTAGCGATTCTTGCTCCGGCGCCTTCAATAGTTGTAGGTATGTTTTACTTTATTTATTTATTCTATACTAATTTACCTGCAATCCATACCTTAACCTATGTATTTTATTTGCATTTTACAGTCTGCGCTGTCTCTAGTGGCTCTGCAAGTTCGAATTATGTCACCACTATGTCGAATATCATATCCTTAGAAAGACCTCTCCTCCTGCGTTGTCCCTATTACAGAGCTCAATATCAGCGGTTGTCTACATCTTTAAAGACCCGTCCCAATGGTCCGATTTGGAGATAATGTTGTCTTCTCTAGATAATGCCGCACGAATTGCCAAGATTGATATTTTCCCTCTACATAAGTCTTTATCCCATTTCTGTGGGACTTTTCGCAAACTGGGAGATGCCCAAAACATGGTCGTCGTACCTGAAATTCTTTCTCAACAACAAGAATTATTGTAGCTTAAAGAGAACGTTTCTAAGGCAATAACGACTGTTTCTAGTTATGATAAGGAATTTCATTCCTTGGAGGAGCAAGTAAAGGCTACTAAGCATTTCTCGATGACTATAACAGAGAAGATTGCAACCCTCAAGCAGCAAATTTTGGACTTAGAGGCTCAGCAGCGCGAAATGGATTCAAGAACTAGCCAACTCGAGGCTGATATTGAGATCAATAGGCGGATAGCCAATCTGGAACAGCTGGAGGTCTCGAAGGGGAAGGAAGCAATAATTTCCTTAGAACAAGAGCTTATTGACATTCCGAACTAAGCCAGGCTTATTATTGATGTTGAAGTTGAGAATGCAACCATTGAGGTTCAACTAAGAGACAACCTGCACCGATATATGCTTGCTCTAGGAATTTCAGAGGACATATGAATTTTCTTTTGATATTTATCATGGCTAGTTTTTGCATTTATTACTTTTTCTTTTGATATCACAAACAAACTTTGATGAATCATGAATACTATGAATGAATATCATGAATGAATGAATGAATGAATATGAATATTATGCCTGAATATCATGAATGAATATTATGCTTGATCAATCAATTCTTTCGACTACATTATTTATTATTATTATTATTATTATTATTATTATTATTATCGTTATTATTTATTATTTTTATTACTATTTTATTATTAGCGTTACTTTTTGTATTGGCATTTTTTTATTAATATATAATGTTGCCTATATGGTGTTATCTCATATGTGCGGTGCTAAGTTCTGGTTTCAGTCAGTTGCACACATAGTTTAGGCTCATAAGTAGTTGGAGCAATCACAGTTTAGACTCATAAGTAGTTGGAGTTGGTCTTACATGAATGGCCGCTGTAACTCTCTACGGTGCTTATCGTAGCCGTGGAGTTCACGAACTGCGATCCATCAAAGGAGCCCAGTGAAGCTACTGGGGCCGTGAACTCAATAGGATTTACGCACAAGGCTGGCCACAGTAACTCTCTAAAGTTCACGGGGCGCGCAAGGCTACCGTCGGGTACCAAATCTAGGGTCGCCAATCCATTAATGAGGGGTCTCTTGGTTCAGAGACTTGTCATCTTGCTTCAGAGACTTTTCCTCATGCGTTACTACTGAAATCAAACCAGGGATCTGGGGAGTCATCTTGCTTCAGAGACTCACTTTTCCTTCATTTGCATGGTCAGACCCATTCATGAGGGGGCGCTCTCTGCTGCCCACATGATGCTCTTTCCAGGCTTTTTAAGGCCATAGGCGACACTGCTACTCGTATAGTATTGCCATATCACCATCGCCAAATTATGATAAGCCTTATGCACATTCAGCTTCTTGTTGTCGCAATGCCTCTACTGCCACCTGTAAAAGATGAATTGGCCTTGCTTTCATGGCCCATGTTATGCATTCTGTTGTGTCTGGTATCCATATATGTCTTCTTTCTCTTATCTGTCATCTTATCATTCAGTTTCGTCTCCATCCCGATCATAGCGATATTCCTTTTGCTTATCTTATGACTGCCCTAGCTACCCATGCTTTGGTAGCTATGCCTGTTGGAGAAGGTTCTATTAATCTCCGTCCTTGCAACAATTCAAATATCAACAAGATGAACCTGGACCTAGTACCTGGTCAAGTTGTTGGGGATGCTGGAGGAGGTGAAGAAGCTGAAGAAGGTGATGCTTTGCCACAAGAAGATGTAAACATGGATAATTTGTTTAATGAGCTAGATTCAGATTCTGAGGCTGATTCTGATTATCATCCTTCTGATTTTGATGAGAGATTGCATTGTCTTGAGGAACAGGTGGCTCAGATTCATGTAACCCAACAATCGCATTTCACATATTTCGTAGATATATGAGGCGCATCAATAGGGGTTTACATAAGAATGATCCATCTATTCCTGTTCCTTCATCAGGATCTGAGTAGTTGTTCTATTTGCTTTAGTTTTGTATTAATATCTTTTAACTCTCTTTACCGTCTATGAGTTTGGATGATAACTACTTGAATTACTTGCCTCTGGTGACATGATACTTGATGGTTATCTGATATTAATCTTTTTATCATGTTCTGTTCTATCTTATTTACTCTCTTATTATCTACATTTATCATTTATCATCTATTTCTTTCCTTTGTCATGTTGTGACAAAAAAGTGGAGAATATTGTATGGAATAAGCTTGATTTGATATGTGGATGAGGAGTTTAATTACACATTTTTTTCTAGAATATGTTTCTCCTAGTTTAAAGGGAGTAATGGATTAAGGGGGAGAGTTGCATGGTGTGCACAAATGCTGCATGATTCTTTATTAATCAAATGTTATTGAGCAATTGTTGACTAAATGGTGCATGATTCTTTATTGAGCATGTGTTCTTATTGAATTTCTATTGCATGACTCATATTTTTGTTTTGTCACAAATTTGACAAAGGAGGAGATTGAAATTGCTATGTTGGAAACCCTAAGTTTAGTCAAATTTTGGTGTGCCAAACCAATTCGAGTTTGTGTCATGCTTTTGTATCAAGCTTGTGCTTTGATTTGCTTTGAATCTTCGACGATCGTGCTGAATCAATCTTACCATATCTACGACGAACTTGCCAAGATCTTCAAGCTGAAGAAAGTATATGAGTTTCAAGTGTTGGTTGAAGACTCAACTTTCAAGAACCCAATCGCAATATTATGGTTCAAGTTCTGTAACCGGAAATGTCCAAGAACTTAAGTCCTAATTGAAGACTAAGTTCGATACGTTGAGTTCAAGCTTCGAATATCACAAGAATTAAAGCTACCGATGTGATCGATAGTTTGATGGTTCACACGTTCTACCTCACAAGTAAGGTATGAATGACCTAGATTGACCTTAGGGCATGTTACGTTCATTTTATACTTGGTATCGGTCATTTTATAGGTTAATAGGTTGTTTGTTCAACTAGCCCTAGCACTGGCTCCACCAGTCCTAGAATTTTCTCGACCAGTCCAGGATTTTTTACAATTTTTTGGAATTTTTCTATTGGTCCTCGACCAGTCCTAGAAACTGCTTGACCAATCGAGTGAACAATGCTCGACCGGTCTTACAAGGCTCGACTCAAATTACAACAAGCATTCTAGCCCCATTCGACTAGTCATGTGTAGTCCACGACCAGTCGAGCAGGCCACTCGACCAGTCGTGGGACCCACAAGGCCAATCGAGCACTTGTCAAATCTTATATATCGTGCCAGAATTTTCAAAAATCTGTTGAACCTAAGGCCAGTCGAAGCGAACCTAAGGCCAATCGAGTGAACAGATTTTTCACTTATAAATAGCACTCGAATTTCAGAGTTTTCTATTCAATTCTAATTATTTTTAAGCAATCGCTCTGAGATAATTTTGTGTTCATTGTAAGCTATTTTGTGCATATTTTAGATTCTTTATAAGTAGCTCTTGTTATTTAATTTTAGATCTCTATTCCAATCTGATTTTGAAAAGGGACATTTGGTTAACCCCTTCTTAATATTGAAATCAAATCAAGCTAGCCCATGTTGATTTAAATTAAAAATTATCTAGACATAAAACCCTATACACATGTGGGACTGAACGTTGAACATCTACGTCGTCATCAAGTTGGTTCTAAAGGGCTACTTCAGAATCTTCGTACAGACAAGTGTTTCCTTTTCTGTAATTCCATTTTATTTGGTTTATGAGTTAAGCCAGAAAATCTCATTTGGTTTTTTCTGAGATCAACCAGAAATCTCGGAGTGTAATTCCTATTCACCCCCTCTCTAGGACAGTTAACTCGGCCTTTTCAGAATGTTCAGATTGTCTGAACTAAGATGGGCCAAAGTAACCCCATACAAAGCAACGAACGGCCCCAGGGCACCGCTCGTCCTTGGCTTCTACCCTTGGTCATGTAGGATTGGCTCATGGGACCCATGGTAGGTGAGATTTGCAGGTCTAGTCAGCAAATGGCCCCCTAAGAGCTGCTAGTACCTTCGATGGCCCTAACTTTGGACAGAAATCAATTCAGACCATCTAGAACCTTCTCAAGATATCTGATGGTGAAAAACAAAGCCTAGAGTAGGGTTATCAAGCACATAAATGGTTAATCATTGATGGATGGTGCAATCTATAATGCGATCCGCCAAAAGCACCTCATAAGCCAAACACAACATGTTAAGTCTCCATAACACCCTGTACTTTTCAGTACTCGAGTGTTACCATGAATACCTAGATTAGTATAAACATAAATCTAACCTAATTGAATGCTCAACTTGAATCTAGTATAAACCTGACCACTATGAGTAATCTTCATCCATAGATCAAGCCATCCATCCATTGATTCTCAAGATGGACTGTCACACCATCAGATTCGTCGTTCATCGGGGTCATAAGATGTTAGATTATGAACATGTAACATCCTGGATTTTTTATCAACCTGGAATTAGACATCCTTAGGCAATGGATCGATCCTAACACCTTATTAACTTGTCAGAACTCAATCCCAAAGTCTAAAATCCCTTTTAAACCCATTTCCTTCACAAATCGCACCTTTCACCACCTTGTTCTTTAAATTTTTCAAAGTACTTTCACATTAGACACTATCTTAAAAGTTTAGGTGATGAAGAACAATACTTAAGCTAAACATTACTGTAAATAGTAAATACATAAACAAAATGGGCTTTTAACCATTACCCTTATGGAATCTCACAAAACAAATAGGTTATTTGGAACATCAGCCTTTCCTGCCCTAGGATCTTTTTCTGTTGTAATTAGGGCATGCTTTAGTTGAGTATTAATAACTTGGATCACTTTAAATACAAACTACAAAGGACTAAGTACCACCTCAGACAGAAATCACTCAGGACTAAATCCTTTAGAAATTAGGCGAGAATTAGCTAGTGTTAAACTAGAATACCTGTCAAATTAGCACCAATCGCTTTAAATATGATCTGCAAGACACAAAACTTGTAGAATCATTGACGCTAGGTTACCCTAAAATGTAGGATCAATCTCATTACCCGGCTGCTATCGGGAGCATCACGAAACACCGTATCAAATCTGGACCGCACGTCGGAAGTCAGATTAATGCGAAGTTATAGAATTAGGACCGCCTTGCTGGGCTTGGCAACCATCTCGGAAATCAAATCCAGATAGTGTCCCAGTGTTATTCACTTGAGCCCGGAGCGAGGAGTGTGAGAAAGGTGAAATTAATTAAAAATAAAATATAAATTTAAGTAATCTGGTACGTGTCGCCTGCGGATCAGTTATAAGGATTCTGACCGTCAGAATCAGGCCAGATTACACCCACGGATCAGGGATATTTGCCCAAACATATCCATGTACTTGAAATCTCTGATCGAGATCTGCTGACCGTTGAACTAAAACTGGTCCGCCATTTGTGATCTAAAAATCCGACTGGAACGAAAATTTAACTATACCTAGATCCAGCATTAGTGAGCTTAAGTCCGACCTTTGGCTGAAGGGGGGCTTCCAGAAGTGCTCCGTTGAGACGGAACAGACCCACTTTGGACATAACCTAAGTATACCTTGTTCCTGAGTCTATTTTGGTGAGTTCTGGACCTATATAAGGACCTTAAACCCTCACTCTCTCATTCCATACGAATTTGAGAAAACCTAGGAGAGAGAAGAGAGAAAAGAGAGAGAAAGTGTGGGAGAGGTGGGAGATTCTTCCTGCCGTTCTACCCTGTCGATCTACAAGCTTAACCATCCCGTTCTAATCGCTTTCCCGGCATTTCCAACTTCGTTTCTAGGTAAGAAAACCCAAACTCTAACCTGTTTTAGGGTTTGAATTGATTCAAGTAGCGAAATAGCTAACCTATCCCGTGCTATAGGTTGATATACTGCCGTAGGCGAAGACATAGAGATTCTATCGACTCCGTTACGATTCTACGGCATAAGGTGCGGACTATAGATGTATAGGTTATGGTTTTCAACGCTTTCAATGTCAGATAATGATAGATTCATGATCTACATGCAATTGCACATGTACAAAGTGTTGTCCGTTTCATTTTTCGGTTATACGTTAACTATGTTGAATATACTGTATTCCTCGTATTTGTAGAAAATACTGTATACGCATAAAATATGGATTTGTGCTTAACATGATTATTTGTCGTGACTATATGCTTGTATGTATGCGATAACTCCCTAGCGAAAGGACTTGCCCTAAATCACGCCACGGCCACTATACGCTATATATGTTAAATGTGTAGCCCAAGTGTTTGTGGAAATGGCTAAATGAATACGGAACTTGGATTCCTTCTTACCATGACTATCCATCATGGGTGCACGCGTGTTATACTTGGGGTAACTCCCTAGTGAAAGGATTTGGCCTAATACCTTTGTGATCAACATATGTCATGTATGTTGAGGTATGTAGTCTAAAGTGTTTGTTGAAATGTCCGAATGAGTAGTAGCTAGAAAATTGTAATGTATAAGGGTGTTGAGATATGATTCTCAACTCTTTTAACTATGTGTATGATTTCTTTAGATATCTGTGTGATTAGGAATTGAATATGTACAACTCATGCTTATGTTGTACTTCATAACATGCTCAACTGATTGTATGATTTTATCTATGTAATGCATATGCGTAAATTCACGTTTAAGTTGTATTCCATAAAGGCCGTGAAGGGTGATGGGGGAGTGGTGTAACGATTCCGTGCAACAGCCCTGGCAGCCCTAAGCGAACCATATCAGACTTGATTGCATGGTTTGAAATCTTGATCCATTACTGCTTTAACTGTTCCGTAATTGAATGTGATTAGGGCTAATGTATAGTCCAGGCAATCGGTAACGGGATTGAATTCGTGGTTGAGATTCATTCGCCACGTGAGATGTGTTCGACGAACCAGAGTCATACTTCAGTTGGCGACAGTGGTTGGCCACGCGAAGTGCTTATGCACTTCATGTCGATCAACTTGTCGTGTGCTCGAGCTAGCCAAGCTCGTCAAGTAACCCGATCTGTCTAATGTATGTTCACCATGTTTGGACGCTACTGCTTGAACCTAAGGTACCGAACTTACCAGTGCAACCCCGTTAACCTTGGTACCTCGATCCGCTAAGACTCATGAGCCGGGCATGGTGGTATGGGACACCGTGGTCGAGCTGTCGGCCTATGCTGGGGCCGCGATCCTCCCCGTAGTAACCATTAAGCAACCAGACTCGTGAGCTGATTATGGTGGTATGGGACACTATATTCGAACTGTAGACCTACACTGCTTTGATGGGTGATGGGGGAGTGTTGTAACGATTCCGTGTAACAGCCCTGGCAGCCCTGACCGTACCCGGTGTAGTGACCTCGAGCATACTCTGAATCTACAGCAAGGTGACGAGCCTTCCCGTAGTAAATAGAGTATAAACTAGGCCTATATTGATAAGGTGATGGAGGAGCGGTGCAACGAGTGTAGGTAACAGCCTTGACAGCCCTGTACAGCGACCTAGAACCGCATCATCGTATGAGAGTATCTAGGACTGACGACCCTAGAATGGATCATTGTTTGGGAATGATATAATGGAGGTACCTTAGTTTCCCAATCCTGTTGTTTGAAAAGGACTAATAACAACTCGGTAATCATGCTCATCATCGCACTGCATGTGCCTAGAAGATGTGAAGCACTGAGGGATGAAAGCATGCCGCGGACGTAAGATGGTGTCGCATGAGGGAGTATGTTGGAGAGGGCATGCATCATGACAGCATTTCATACGTGCATTAATAAGAGTAATTTAGGAGTGTTTGATTGTATTGCTTTATCATTACTGCTTGACTGAATTGATAATATGTTAACCTATGCTCTATTGTTCCACTGAGTTGATCACTCACTCCCACATTATGGGACGGTGTTCCGGACACCCACCAGACTTTGTCTGATTGCAGATGGCAACGCTACTCCTGAGGCGGAGCCGGACTTTTGTGACGACGAGGACGCTTTCTCGTATATGCTATTTTTCTGACGGCTTCATGTGAGCCGTGTCTTGATCGACGGGATTACAGGGATGTTGACTAGATGACACTACACTTTTGGTATATTTTGAAATTGTACTTGTAATTCATTAACCTGGTGACCTTATCACCCTATGGAGACTTACCATAGTTTATATATTTTATATATCTATCATAGTCTTCCGCATGCAATTTAACTGTCTCTGAAGTATGATATGCTGTTTTGGTATAATCTCATTCATGTTTCAATGCTCTTATCATAATCATCATTATCTATGTTGCATAAGTGATGCGTTGGAACTCGGGAGCTGAGCATTGCTCGACCCCCGATTTTTAGGGCGTTACAAGATGGTATCAGAGCATGATTTGGATTAAGCCGGGCCTGGGTTATGGTCACACGATGTACTCTGACGCACTCTGACTTAGGAGGGAGCGACGGAACGTAGAAACCGACTTAGGATTTTACAAAATTGCCGAACGGCGAAACCGACCGAAATCGACCGCTGAGATTGGGCCCGTACACATCCATGATCACGCGAAACGATCCCAAATCAATTTTAGACCGTCAAACGACGGGTTTAGATCACAACTCACCCCCAATCGGTGTTGTTCTTGGTCTCCATCTCACATGGCCAAAGCACCAATGCCCACTTTCCCTTATCTTATTACCTATGAATGATACCCCAAAGTTCCCTCGAATGCATTCATTTCTATATCTGTCATTCCTCATTTTGACACTTATCCATTTCAACATCCCCATTTCAACTGCACATCCTATGAACATGTTGTCGGTTGACAGCCTAAGATTCTGGTCCATAGAGCATGAATGGTCTTATAGCTATCCTAGAAGATCTCCCCCATTAGTTGAGTTGGTATGCGGCTATCACATGAAACTCCAAAGGCCCATCTCCACTTCATCCATCTAGCTCTTACTCTACAAGAAACATCCCTCATCAATCTCACCACTCTCATGAATTATCAACCAAGATATAGAAAACAACTTCTCAGAACTCAAACCTAAAGTCTAACCCATTTCCTTCAAAATCTCTCCTTTCACCACCTCATTCTTCAACTTTTTCTAAGTCCTTTCACACTAGACATAAATCCTAACGCATAAATGATGAAGAATAATACTTAAAAAAAATTACTATAAATAGTAAATATATGTATAAATAGGACTTTTGACCAGTCAATTTATGGAATCTCGTGAAATAAGTAGGTAGGTTGGATAGAATAGTGTCTCCTACCCCAAAATCATATATTACACATCTGATAAAATCATTTCAATTTGTAAAATAATCCGAAATGACTCAAAACAGAGTCGGGGGCCTACCTACGCATGTCCAGGGGTACCAGGGGTGGGACCCATATGTTTTTGTGGCCTAGGGGGCACGAGGACCTCGCCCATGTGGCGAGCCCTCGCCCACCTATCCAGGGAGTAGCGAGGACCTCATCCATGTGGCGAGCCCTCGCCCACCTATCCAGGGAGTGGCGAGGCCCTCGCCCGGTCGGCAAGGCCTCTCTGGTCGATGGGCTGGCCCGGGCGGGCAGGTCGCATTTGGGGGCTAGGGTAACCCCCTAATGTATGGGTCGTCCCTTAAAACCCCCTCAAATGCCTACTTCCTTCACAAAACCCACCTCCAAGCTCTCCCTTTCCGTAGAAATTGTTGTCCTCTCTCTCAAATCTCTCTCCCAATTGGCTAACCCCTCATTTTCGGCCACAACCCATCCATATCCATCGTTCGCAGTAATTCCTACCTCCCTGCCCTCTCCATTCTCTCTCATTTGGGCTCTTACATGCCTCATTTGGAGCTCAAAAACGTGTAAGCTCCCTAACCCATCCTACCTTTCCATTTTTCATCTTCAATCACTGTCCTTTGGGCCTCTACAACCTCTGTTGAGGCTCCAATTCGTGGAGAACCAAACCTCCAGCCCTTTCTCTCTCTCTCCAGCACTTTTCATTCACTTTTTCATGGCTCTATCCGAGCTTGGTACGGCCATCTTCTCGGATGTCTAGCCATCCACACTGTTGTCTTGTAGTTTGCATGGGTTACCGTCTTTGGATGTTTATGTTTTCATGTTGATGGGTGTAGTAGTTGGTAGAATGTTTTAGATGTTTGAGGACGTTTAGGGCCCGTTCGGCAAACTACATTAAGTGGGATTATGTGGATGGAATTGTAAAAGTAATAATATGGTCCCTAGATTAGGTGTATCCCATGTTTTCCAATACCATGTTTGGAATGTATGCAATTAAACGTAAATTCCGAGATTTTTCTTTCAAATTACACTTAGAAATTCATCATCTTGGGGTTTGAAAATCCCATTTCACACTTTCCAACACAAGGCTCATTTTTCAAAGCCTATAAAATTAATTTTATCCTCACCCACCCTCCAACCAAACATGCCACTCCCAATCCCGAGGAGGGATTAGCAATGTAAGTCCCATTTAATATAACTTAAGACCACCGGCCAAATAGGCCCTTGGAGTTTTGGACCTTGAGCGGTGTCCCTAGATTCGAACGACCTAACAGTATGGGAAATCCAATAAATTAATAACATGAACCCTAAGACCTTCTTAGTTAGTATGAGCATATGTGAAATGCTCGAGCGTAGTAAATTCAAGTTCGGGCAACTCAATTTCAATCAGACAACTTTTGACCCTACGCGATAAAACAACTTCCTGTATTAGAATGATATGAAATCGTCTATTGTATAAGCATAGACTTTGGATTACAACTAGTGCATTACCGCTGCTCATACATTGCGACTAGGCTACTAGATAGACTAAGGAAAGTAAAAGACTAATTAATTATGCTAAGCCAATTGAATGATAGACCTAGTTAGGTCGGCTAATACACCTCTTTGATCTGGGTGGCACAGCGAAAACGTGGTGGACCCTTGCCCCACTAGCCCAGGATCAAATGGAATTGATCCAGACTGTACGTAAAGATAGGTCACTAAATAGGATCTGAACCTTCCTTAGAATGTAAAGCAATTAGGGTTCAAGTATTAAACAATTTCATATTACAGAATAGACCTATTAATGGGTACGAACTGAATTACAATAGCCAAGGTCAACGTATCTACAACTGTGCTCGTTGAATACGAACATAATAGAAGCCCTAGCAAGTTCTACTATGAGAAACCGTTTTAAGATGATCTAGTAAGACTTGACTCACCGTTTCCCTGGACATAGATAATATCGAGGACTCTCCTAGACCAAGACCCAACAGGCAACTTTATAGATAGGAAATTTGAGCCTTTCAATGATGGACATTCCCTATGTTTTTAAAGTGATCGGACTACGGAGTTACTGACATATACAACTACGAAGTATTCGCGGCTTGACCCAATTCTCAATCCTGGGAGACTACCAATGGACTCACTGCTTGGCCGAGCATAAGACCAGGATCTACCAGGACTAGGAAGGGATACGATGAGCTTTCTACCCTGGCCAGGTAGATGATCGATGTATTGTGATCAAGCCCATTATACCTGTCTCTCTGTGTTGGTCAAACATTGAAAACAGTTATCTTACTCTAACTAGTTGGGAATCGAAGTCAAGACTCCAAATAGGGAAAGAAATCCATTGTAGCAAACCATCAGGATATAAGCACGGGATAAAGAAATAAATTTTTAAGAGGGGTAGCCTGAAATGTCCTAGACTTATGCACAATATACACCCTACCGCGCATATGAACTTGAAATCAATAAGTCTTAGGCAAATGAAATAATAGAATTCTTACTTATTACCTTTAGCCAATTTCAGGGACGAAATTATTTTTAAGGGGGGTAGATTGTAACATCTCAAATTTTTTGCCAACCTGGAATTAGACATCCTTAGGCAATGGATCGATCCTAACACCTTATTAACTTGTCAAAACTCAATCCCAAAGTCTAAAATCACTTTTAAACCCATTTCCTTCACAAATCGCTCCTTTCACCACCTTGTTCTTTAAATTTTTCAAAGTACTTTCGCATTAGACACTATCTTAAAAGTTTAGGTGATGAAGTACAATACTTAAGCTAAACATTACTGTAAATAGTAAATACATAAATAAAATGGGCTTTTAACCATTACCCTTATGGAATCTTACAAAACGAATAAGTAATTTAGAACATCAACCTTTCCTGCCTTAAGATCTTCTTCTGTTGTAATTAGGGCGTGCTTTAGTTGAGTATTAATAACTCGGATCACTTTAAATACAAACTACAAAGGACTAAGTACCACCTCAGATAGAAATCACTCAGGGCTAAATCCTTTAGAAATTAGGCGAGAATTAGCTAGTGTTAAACTAGAATACTTGTGAAATTAGCACCAATCGCTTTAAATACGATCTGCAAGACCCAAAACTTGTAGAATCATTGATGCTAGGTTACCCTAAAATCTAAGATCAATCTCATTACCCGGCTGCTCTCAGGAGCGTCACGAAACTCTGTATCAGTTTCGGACCACACGTCGGAAGTCCGATTAACGCGAAGTTATAGAATTAGGACCGCCTTGCTGGGCTTGACAACCATCTTGGAAATCAAATCCAGATAGTGTCTCAGTGTTATTCGCTTAAGCCCGGAGCGAAAAGTGTGAGAAGGGTGAAATTAATTAAAAATAAAATATAAATTTAAGTAATCTGGCACATGTCGCTTGCGGATCAGTTATAAGATTTCCGACCGTCAGAATCAGGCCAAATTACACCCTCAGATCAGAGATATTTTCCCAAACATATCCATGTACTTGAAATCTCTGATCGAGATCCACTGACCGTTGAACTGAAACTGGTCCGCCATTTGTGATCTGGAAACCCGACTGGAATGAAAACTTAACTATACCTAGATCCAGCGTTAGTGAGCTTAAGTCCGACCTTTGGCTCAAGGGGGGCTTCCAGAAGTGCCCCTTTGAGACGGAATAGACCCACTTTGGATATAACCTAAGTATACCTTGTTCCTGAGCCTATTTTGGTGAGTTCTGGACCTATATAAGGACCTTAAACCCGCACTCTCTCATTCCATACGAATTTGAGAAAACCAAGGAGAGAGAAGAGAGAAAAGAGAGAGAAAGTGTGGGAGAGGAGGGAGATTCTTCCTGCCGTTCTACCCTGTCGATCTACAAGCTTAATCGTCCCGTTGTAATCGCTTTTCCGGAGTTTCCAACTTCGTTTCTAGGTAAGAAAACCCTAACTCTAACCTGTTTTAGGGTTTGAATTGGTTCAAGTAGCGAAATAGCTAACGTATCCCGTGCTATAGGTTGATATACTGCCGTAGGCGAAGACCTAGAGATTCTATCGACTCCGTTACGATTCTACGGCATAAGGTGCGGACTTTAGATGTATAGGTAATGGTTTTCAACGCTTTCAATGTCATATAATGATATATTCATGATCTGCATGCAATTGCAAATGTAAAAGTGTTGTCCGTTTCATTTTTCGGTTATACGTTAACTACGTTGAATATATTGTATTCCTCGTATTTGTAGAAAATACCGTATACGTATAAAATACGGATTTGTGCTTAACATGATTATTTGTCGTGACTATATGCTTGTATGTATGCGACAACTCCCTAGCGAAAGGACTTGCCCTAAATCACGCTACGGCCACTATACGCTATATATGTTAAATGTGTAGCCCAAGTGTTTGTGGAAATGGCTGAATGAATACGGAACTTGGATTCCTTCTTGCCATGACTATCCGTCATGGGTGCATGCCTGTTATACTTGGGGTAACTCCCTAGTGAAAGGATTTGCCCTAATACCTTTGTGATCAACATATGTCATGTATGTTGAGGTATGTAGTCTAAAGTGTTTGTTGAAATGTCCGAATGAGTAGTAGCTAGAAAATTGTAATGTATAAGGGTGTTGAGATATGATTCTCAACTCTTTTAACTATGTGTATGATTTCTTTAGATATCTGTGTGATTAGGAATTGAATATGTACAAACTCATGCTTATGTTGTACTTCATAACATGCTCAACTGATTGAATGATTTTATCTATGTAATGCATATGTGTAAATTCACGTTTAAGTTGTATTCCATAAAGGCCTTGAAGGGTGATGGGGGTGTGGTGTAATGATTCCGTGCAACAGCCCTGGTAGCCCTAAGCGAACCATATCAGACTTGATTGCATGGTTTGAAATCTTGATCCATTACTGCTTTAACTGTTCCGTAATTGAATGTGATTGGGGCTATTGTATAGTCCAAGCAATCGGTAACGGGATTGAATTCGTGGCTGAGATTCATTCGCCACGTGAGATGTGTTCGACGTACCCGAGTCGTACTTCGGTTGGCGACAGTGGTTGGCCACGCGAAGTGCTTATGCACTTCATGTCGTTCAACTTATCGTGCGTTCGAGCTAGCTGAGCTCGTCAAGTAACCCAATCTGTCTAATGTATGTTCACCATGTTTAGACGCTACTGCTTGAACCTAAGGTACCGAACTTACCAGTGCAACCCCGTTAACCTTGGTACCTCGATCCGCTAAGACTCATGAGCCGGGCATGGTGGTATGGGACACCGTAGTCGAGTTGTCGGCCTACACTGGGGCCACGAGCCTCCCCGTAGTGACCATTAAGCAACCAGACTCGTGAGCCGATTATGGTGGTATGGGACACTATATTCGAACTGTCGGCCTACACTGCTTTGATGGGTGATTGAGGAGTATTGTAACGATTCCGTGTAACAGCCCTGGCAGCCCTGACTGTACCCAGTGTAGTGACCTCGAGCATACTCTGAATCTACAGCGAGGCGACGAGCCTTCCCGTAGTAAATAGAGTATAAACTAGGCCTGTATTGATAAGGTGATAGGGGAGCGGTGCAACGAGTACATGTAACAGCCCTGACAGCCCTTTACAGTGACCTAGAACCGCATCATCATATGAGAGTATCAAGGACTGACGACCCTAGAATGGATCATTGTTTGGGAATGATATAATGGAGGTACCTTAGTTTCTCAATCCTGTTGTTTCAAAAGGACTAATAACAACTCGGTAATCATGCTCATCATCGCACTGCATGTGCCTGGAAGATGTGGAGCACTGAGGGATGAAAGCATGCCGCGGACGTAAGATGGTGTCGCATGAGGGAGTATGTTGGTGAGGGCATGCATCATGACAGCATTTCATACGTGCATTAATAAGAGTAATTTAGGAGTGTTTGATTGTACTGCTATATCATTACTGCTTGACTGAATTGATAACATGTTAACCTATGCTCTATTGTTCCACTGAGTTGATCACTCACTCCCATGTTACGGGACGGTGTTCCTGACACCCACCAGACTTTGTCTGATTGCAGATGCCGACGCTACTCCTGAGGCGGAGCTGGACATTTGTGACGACGAGGATGCTTTCTCGTATATGCTATTTTTCTGATGGCTTATGTGAGCCGTGTCTTGATCGACGGGATTACAGGGATGTTGACTAGATGACACTACACTTTTGGTATATTTTGAAATTGTACTTGTAATTCATTAACCTGGTAACCTTATCACACTCTGGAGACTTACCATAGTTTATATATTTTATATATCTATCACAGTCTTCCGCTTGCAACTTAACTGTCTCTGGACTATGATATGCTATTTTGGTATAATCACATTCATGTTTCAATGCTCTCATCATAATCATCATTATCTATGTTGCATAAGTGATGCGTTGGAACTCGGGAGCTAAGCATTGCTCGACCCCCGATTTTCAAGGCGTTACAAGATGGTATCAGAGCATGATTTGGATTAAACCGGGCCTGGGTTATGGTCACACGATGTACTCTGACGCACTCTGACTTAGGAGGGAGCGACGGAACGTAGAAACTGACTTAGGATTTTACAAATTCGCCAAACGGCGAAACTGACCGAAATCGACCGCTGAGATTGGGCCCGTACACACCCATGATCACACGAAACGATCCCGAATCACTTCTAGACCGTCAAACAACGGGTTTAGATCACAACTCACCCCCAATCGGTGTTGTTCTTGGTCTCCATCTCACATGGCCAAAGCACCAATGCCTACTTTCCCTTATCATATTACCTATGAATGATACCCCAAAGTTCCCTCGAATGCATTCATTTCTATATCTGTCATTCCTCATTTTGACACTTATCCATTTCAACATCCCCATTTCAACTGCACATCCTATGAACATGTTGTCGGTTGACAGCCTAAGATTCTGGTCCATAGAGCATGAATGGTCTTATAGCTATCCTAGAAGATCTCCCCCATTAGTTGAGTTGGTATGCGGCTATCACATGAAACTCCAAAGGCACATCTCCACTTCATCCATCCAGCTCTTACTCTACAAGAAACATCCCTCATCAATCTCACCACTCTCATGAATTATCAACCAAGATATAGAAAATAACTTCTCAGAACTCAAACCTAAAGTCTAACCCATTTCCTTCAAAATCTCTCCTTTCACCACCTCATTCTTCAACTTTTTCTAAGTCCTTTCACACTAGACATAAATCCTAACGTATAAATGATGAAGAATAATACTTAAACAAAAATTTACTATAAATAGTAAATATATGTATAAATTGGACTTTTGACCATTTAATTTATGGAATCTCGTGAAATAAGTAGGTTGGTTGGATAGAATAGTGTTTCCTACCTCAAAATCATATATTACATGTCCAATAAAATCATTTTAGTTTGCAAAATAACCTAAAATGACTCAAAACGGAGTCGAGGGCCTACCCACGCATGTCCAGGGGTACCCAGGGTGGGACCCATATGTTTTTGGGGCCTAAGGGGCACGAGGACCTCGCCCATGTGGCGAGCCCTCGCCCACCTATCCAGGGATTGACGAGGCCCTCGCCCGGTCGGCGAGGCCTCGCCTGTCAACGGGCTGGCCTGGGCTGGCCGGTCGGGTCGTTCGCATTTGGGGGCTAGGGTAACCCCTTGATGTATGGGCAGTCCCTTAAACCCCCCCCCCCCCCTCCCACCCAAATGCCTACTTCCTTCATAAAACCCACCTCCAAGCTCTCCCTTTCCGTAGAAATTGTTGTCCTCTCTCTCAAATCTCTCTCCCAATTGGCTAACCCCTCATTTTCGACCACAACCTATCCACATCCATCATTCGTAGTAATTCCTACCTCCCTACCCTCTCCATTCTCTCTCATTTGGGCTCTTACATGCCTCATTTGGAGCTCAAAAATGTGTAAGCTCCCTAACCCATCCTACCTTTCCATTTTTCATCTTCAATCACTGTCCTTTGGGCCTCTACAACCTCTGTTGAGGCTCCAATCCGTGGAGAACCAAACCTCCAGCCCTTTCTCTCTCTCTCCAGCACTTTTCATTCACTTTTTCATGGCTCTATCCGAGCTTGGTACGGCCATCTTCTCGGATGTCTAGCCATCCACACTGTTGTCTTGTAGTTTGCATGGGTTACCGTCTTGGATGTTTATGTTTTCATGTTGATGGGTGTAGTAGTTGGTAGAATGTTTTAGATGTTTGAGGACGTTTAGGGCCCGTTCGGCCAACTACATTAAGTGGGATTATGTGGATGGAATTGTAAAAGTAATAATATGGTCCCTAGATTAGGTGTATCCCATGTTTTCCAACACCATGTTTGGAATGTATGCAATTAAACGTAAATTCCGAGATTTTTCTTTCAAATTACACTTAGAAATTCATCATCTTAGGGTTTGAAAATCCCATCTCACACTTTCCAACACAAGGCTCATTTTTCAAAGCCTATAAAATTAATTTTATCCTCACCCACCCTCCAACCAAACATGCCACTCCCAATCCCGAGGAGGGATTAGCAATGTAAGTCCCATTTAATATAACTTAAGACCACCGGCCAAATAGGCCCTTGGAGTTTTGGACCTAGAGCGGTGTCCCTAGATTCGAACGACCTAACAGTATGGGAAATCCAATAAATTAATAACATGAACCCTAAGACCTTCTTAGTTAGTATGAGCATATGTGAAATGCCCGAGCGTAGTAAATTCAAGTTCGGGCAACTCAATTTCAATCAGACAACTTTTGACCCTAAGCGATAAAACAACTTTCTGTATTAGAATGATATGAAATCGTCTATTGTATGACCATAGACTTTGGATTACAACTAATGGGTTACCGCTGCTCATACGTTGCGACTAGGCTACTAGATAGACTAAGGAAAGTAAAAGACTAATTAATTATGCTAAGCCAATTGAATGATAGACCTAGTTAGGTCGGCTAATACACCTCTTTGATCTAAGTGGCGCAGCGAAAACGTGGTGGACCCTTGCCCCACTGGCCCAGGATCAAATGGAATTGATCCAGACTGTACGTAAAGATAGGTCACTAAATAGGATCTGAACCTTCCTTAGAATGTAAAGCAATTAGGGTTCAAGTATTAAACAATTTCATATTACAGAATAGGCCTATCAATGGGTACGAACTGAATTACAATAGCCAAGGTCAACGTATCTACAACTGTGCTCGTTGAAAACGAACATAATAGAAGCCCTAGCAAGTTCTACTATGAGAAACCGTTTTAGGATGATCTAGTAAGATTTGACTCACCGTTTCCTTGGACATAGATAATATCGAGGACTCTCCTAGACCAAGACCCAACGGGCAACTTTATAGATAGGAAATTTGAGCCTTTCAATGATGGACATTCCCTATGTTTTTAAAGTGATCGGACTACGGAGTTACTGACATATACAACTGCGAAGTATTCGCGGCTTGACCCAATTCTCAATCTTGGACGACTACCAATGGACTCACTGCTTGGCCGAGCAGAAGACCAGGATCTACCAGGACTAGGAAGGGATACGATGAGCTTTCTACCCTGTCCAGGTAGATGATCGATATATCGGGATCAAGCCCACTATAACCGTCTCTCCGTGTTGGTCAAACATTGAAAACAGTTATCTTACTCTAACTAGTTAGGAATCGAAGTCAAGACTCCAAATAGGGAAAGAAATCCATTGTAGCAAACCATCAGGATATAAGCACGTGATAAAGAAATAAATTTTTAAGGGGGGTAGCCTGAAATGTCCTAGACTAGTATGCACAATATACACCCTACCGCGCATATGAACTTGAAATCAATAAGTCTTAGGCAAATGAAATAATAGAATTCTTACTTATTACCTTTAGCCAATTTCGGGGATGAAATTATTTTTAAGGGGGGTAGATTGTAACATCTCAAATTTTTTGCCAACCTGGAATTAGACATCCTTAGGCAATGGATCGATCCTAACACCTTATTAACTTGTCAAAGCTCATTCCCAAAGTCTAAAATCGCTTTTAAACCCATTTCCTTCACAAATCGCACCTTTCACCACCTTGTTCTTTAAAATTTTCAAAGTATTTTCACATTAGACATTATCTTAAAAGTTTAGGTGATGAAGAACAATACTTAAGCTAAAATTACTGTAAATAGTAAATACGTAAATAAAATGGGCTTTTAACCATTACCCTTATGGAATCTCACAAAACGAATAGGTTATTTAGAACATCAGCCTTTCCTGCCCTAGGATCTTCTTCTGTTGTAATTAGGGCATGCTTTAGTTGAGTATTAATAACTTGGATCACTTTAAATACAAACTACAAAGGACTAAGTACCACCTCAGACAGAAATCACTCAGGACTAAATCATTTAGAAATTAGGCGAGAATTAGCTAGTGTTAAACTAGAATACCTGTGAAATTAGCACCAATCGCTTTAAATATGATCTGCAAGACCCAAAACTTGTAGAATCATTGTCGCTAGGTTACCCTAAAATCTAGGATCAATCTCATTACCCGGCTACTCTCGGGAGCGTCACGAAACTCCGTATCAGATCTGGACCGCATGTCGGAAGTCCAATTAACGCGAAGTTATAGAATTAGGACCGCCTTACTGGGCTTGACAACCATCTCGGAAAACAAATCCAGATAGTGTCCCAGTGTTAGCTTGAGCCCGGAGAGAGGAGTGTGAGAAAGGTGAAATTAATTAAAAATAAAATATAAATTTAAGTAATCTGGCACGTGTCGCTTGTGGATCAGTTATAAGGATTCCGACCGTCAGAATCAGTCCAGATTACACTCTCGGATCAGAGATATTTGCCCAAACATATCCATGTCCTTGAAATCTCTGATCGAGATCCGCTGACCGCTGAACTAAAACTGGTCCGCCATTTGTGATCTGGAAACCCGACTGGAACGAAAACTTAACTATACCTAGATCCAGCATTAGTAAGCTTAAGTCCGACCTTTGGCTCAAGGGGGGCTTCCAGAAGTCTCCGTTGAGACGGAACAGACCCACTTTGGACATAACCTAAGTATACCTTGTTCTTGAGTCTATTTTGGTGAGTTCTGGACCTATATAAGAACCTTAAACCCCCACTCTCTCATTCCATACGAATTTGAGAAAACCTAGGAGAGAGAAGAGAGAGAAAAGAGAGAGAAAGTGTGGGAGAGGTGGGAGATTCTTCCTGCCGTTCTACCCTGTCGATCTACAAGCTTAACCATCCCGTTCTAATCGCTTTCCCGGCATTTCCAACTTCGTTTCTAGGTAAGAAAATCCTAACTTAAACCTGTTTTAGGGTTTGAATTGATTCAAGTAGCGAAATAGCTAACGTATCCCGTGCTATAGGTTGATATACTGTCGTAAGCGAAAACTTAGAGATTCTATCGACTCCGTAATGATTCTACGGCATAAGGTGCGGACTTTAGACGTATAGGTTATGGTTTTCAACACTTTCAATGTCAGATAATGATAGATTCATGATCTCCATGCAATTACACATGTACAAAGTGCTGTCCGTTTCATTTTTTGATTATACGTTAACTATGTTGAATATACTGTATTCCTCGTATTTGTAGAAAATACCGTATACGTATAAAATATGGATTTGTGCTTAACATGATTATTTGTCGTGACTATATGCTTGTTTGTATGCGACAACTCCCTAGCGAAAGGGCTTGCCCTAAATCACGCCACGGCCATTATACGCTATATATGTTAAATGTGTAGCCCAAGTGTTTGTGGAAATGGCTGAATGAATACGGAACTTGGATTCCTTCTTGCCATGACTATCCGTCATGGGTGCACACGTGTTATACTTGGGATACTCCCTAGTGAAAAGATTTGGCCTAATACCTTTGTGATCAACATATGTCATGTATGTTGGGGTATGTAGTCTAAAGTGTTTGTTGAAATGTCCGAATGAGTAGTAGCTAGAAAATTGTAATGTATAAGGGTGTTGAGATATGATTCTCAACTCTTTTAACTATGTGTATGATTTCTTTAGATATCTGTGTGATTAGGAATTGAATATATACAAACTCATGCTTATGTTGTACTTCATAACATGCTCAACTGATTGTATGATTTTATCTATGTAATGCATATGTGTAAATTCACGTTTAAGTTGTATTCCATAAAGGCCGTGAAGGGTGATGGGGGAGTGGTGTAACGATTCCGTGCAACAGCCCTGGCAGCCCTAAGCGGACCATATCAGACTTGATTGCATGGTTTGAAATTTTGATCCATTACTGCTTTAACTGTTCCGTAATTGAATATGATTGGGGCTATTGTATAGTCGAGGCAATCGGTAACGGGATTGAATTCGTGGCTGAGATTCATTCGCCACGTGAGATGTGTTCGACGAACCCGAGTCGTACTTCGGTTGGCGACAGTGGTTGGCCACGCGAAGTGCTTATGCACTTCATGTCGTTCAACTTGTCGTGAGCTCGAGCTAGCCGAGCTCGTCAAGTAACCCGATCTGTCTAATGTATGTTCACCATGTTTGGACACTACTGCTTGAACCTAAGGTACCGAACTTACCAGTGCAACCCCATTAACCTTGGTACCTCGATCCGCTAAGACTCATGAACCTGGCATGGTGGTATGGGACACCGTGGTCGAGCTGTCGGCCTACGCTGGGGCCACGAGCCTCCCCGTAGTGACCATTAAGCAACCAGACTCGTGAGCCGATTATGGTGCTATGGGACACTATATTCGAACTGTTGGCTTACACTTCTTTGATGGGTGATGGGGGAGTGGTGTAACAATTCCGTGTAACAGCCCTGGTAGCCCTGACCGTACCCGGTGAAGTGACCTCGAGCATACTCTGAATCTACAGCGAGGCGACGAGCCTTCCCGTAGTAAATAGAGTATAAACTAGGCCTGTATTGATAAGGTGATGGGGGAGCGGTGCAACGAGTGCTTGTGGCAGCCCTGGCAGCCCTTTACAGCGACCTAGAACCGCATCATCGTATGAGAGTCTCTAGGACTGACGACCCTAGAATGGATCATTGTTTGGGAATGATATAAGGGAGGTACCTTAGTTTCCCAATGCTGCTGTTTGAAAAGGACTAATAACAACTCGGTAATCATGCTCATCATCGCACTGCATGTGCCTGGAAGATGTGGAGCAATGAGGGATGAAAGCATGCCGCGGACGTAAGATGGTGTCACATGAGGGAGTATGTTGGTGAGGGCATGCATCATAATAGCATTTCATACGTGCATTAATAAGATTAATTTAGGAGTGTTTGATTGTACTAATTTATCATTACTGCTTGATTAAATTGATAACATGTTAACCTATGCTCTATTGTTCCACTGAGTTAATCACTCACTCCCACGTTACGGGACGGTGTTCCGGACACCCACCAGACTTTGTCTGATTGCAGATGGCGACGCTACTCCTGAGGCGGAGCCGGACTTTTGTGACGACGAGGATGCTTTCTCGTATATGCTGTTTTTCTGGCGGCTTCATGTGAGTCGTGTCTTGATCGACGGGATTACAGGGATGTTGACTAGATGACACTACACTTTTGATATATTTTGAAATTGTACTTGTAATTCATTAACCTGGTAACCTTATCACACTCTGGAGACTTGCCATAGTTTAAATATTTTATATATCTATCACAGTCTTCCGCTTGCAATTTAACTGTCTCTGGAGTATGATATGCTGTTTTAGTATAATCCCATTCATGTTTCAATGCTCTCATCATAATCATCATTATCTATGTTGCATAAGTGATGCGTTGGAACTCAGGAGCTGAGCTTTGCTCGACCCCCGATTTTCAGGGCGTTACAGAACATTAAGCCCAGTAGGGGCTGACTTGATTAATGATCAACCCCAATCACCCTTCCAACCATTTGTTTAAAGTATAAACACACAATAAACTAAAAATATACATACATATATAATATTATTGTTATTGTTATTATTATTAAATTAATATTAATATTAAAAACATTTTAGTAATAATATTAAAAAAAAACCCTTAAAATGAACAATTTTGATCATCTTTTTAAAGTCAGAGGTGGGCCCATAAATAATACAATAAAATTAACATTTATAATAAATAAATAAAGATAAAAATGAAATAAAAATATAAAATAAAGAAAAATAGGTCTGTGTGGGGCTGACCCATCCTTTAAGTTGTCATGATCATCCAAATGAACAGAGTGGACCCCACATTACCTTGCGGGTGCACACCAGCTTGTGTACTCATGCGGAGTATTGAGCTCAAACTCGGGTCAAACCCTGTTTGACCCGACAATTCCTCAAACAGAGAAGAATCCTCTCCCTTTCCCGCCCAAAGACGATTTTAAAAGGACGATGTCCATTTGCGACAAATGTGGCCCTCCATCCTCAATTGTCTGGACGATCTAATTCATCGATCGTGTGTACAACATAGGTCCAATCAAAACCTGTAGGGTCCACACGTGGGTTCGCAGGTGCATGCGCACAAACATGAGCACCAATTGAGTGTCGTGCGAGCATCGTTCTGAAAATGGAAACCTCATTTTCTCTCGCTTTGCTGGCAATATGAGAGAGTTATTCTCTTACGTTTGCAACGCTTAGAAGCAAAGCATCTCAGCCCTTTATTAGTTTAGGGTTTCCTTACAAGAAAACTGACGCGGATCTTTAGCACAACTTCTAGAAAACCAAACACTGTGTGTAATTTAAATCATTCATTTTTTGCTGTAACAGACCTGAGAGAAACTAAGGAGTGTTATAATTTGGAAGAGAGTAAGAATATCATGCCTCCCCTCCGTTTCTTTCGAAAACCCTATAAAAACTAGTCGCAATCTTCTTCATCTGAACCCATCGATCAAACGACGTTCGAGCTTCATTCCTCCCATCCTTCGAGTTTCCCTAGATCTATCTGCACCATCCACAACAATCGGATCAAAAGAAGATGCAACTATGGTGAATCTACCATTACCGCTTGAAGTTCTTCCTCGTTCAAGCCGCACCGGGTCGATTCGAGTCGGGGCGAAATTGGGTCGAGCCAGAGTATCTGCTGCCCATAGTGGGAAGTGAGAAAGAAAGAAAGTGAGAGAGAGAGAGTTTGGGTAGAGGTTATGCCGCACCGAGCTGTCTGGTCGGGACTTGCTGGCATGTCGAGTTCAAATGCTCTTGGATGAATCAACTCACAGAGTCGTGGGATTCCTCAGTCCAGTCTAAGCTCTGAGCTGAGTTTTCTTCATCGTGTGCAGCAGAGAAGGAAAGAAGGAAAAGAAGGAAAGGAAGCAGAAGAACGAGAGAGAGTTGTGTGTTTAACCGTGCTAACTCGCTGCACTAGGTGACTCGGACTGAGTCTTGCACCTGGGATGATTTTAGGGTCGGAGCCAACCCCTATTTGACTGAGTATAAAAATAGAGCAGGAGGAGAAAGGTAAAGGCAAGGAGAAGGGAAGATGGGGAGGATAAAGAAACCAAATGAGGAGCTAGTTCCCGCGCACGGGGCTACTGCCGGGTTGGGTTTAGCTCGACCGAGTCAGCTTGTGAATGAGCTGAGTTGGACCTATTTTGGAGGCTGGCTGGATCCACCAACCTTGCTAAAAATATCAAGGGTGATAAGGAAGAGAAAGTAGGAGGATTAGAGAAAGGGGAGAAGTCGAGTGAGGATGGAGGTCGAGTTGACTGTCTCGACTCGGTTATGGTGTGAACAACATCCAAAGCTTGGGACAAGTCCAACACGTTGTCAAAACTTATGTATGAGCAATAGAAGAAGAAGAGAGAAATTATGTGGGGGGGGGGGGGGGCAGTTCGTCGGGTTATTGTTGTCTGGTCGGAATCAGTCCATTGGACATCGACTCATTGGGTCGCTAATTTGGTAACTCAGCGGGTCACACCTTGTCCAGGGTCGATTATGACCCGGCATAAGTCCTCTCTTAGTTCAACAATACATGTTTCCCTGCTGGAGTATAGTGACAATCGCTAGTGCAGAAAGATTAAGTCAACATAGGTGAGTTGTCTTTCATTTCTTTTCACAAATTAGATACATCATTAATTAACTTTATTTTTATTAATACCATTATTATTTTAGCTGGTGTTGGTAGTTAGTGTCAATTTATTACTATTGATTGAGATTATAATTGACGTTAAAAATGTATATTAGATTGTTATAATAACTAGTGTTATTATTATTATCATCATCGATTATAACTTCTGTTACTAATTTTCATCTGTTGCGCAACTTAGATTTCAAAATCCCTAAAAATAGCCAACCCTAAATCTAGATTGGAGATCAAAGCCTGAAGTTAAGATCATATGTCACACCCCAAACTCGGAAATCGGGCTCACAGAATTCCTGATCGCCGAATCCGGCGCCGACAGCCTCCGCAGTACCCCATTCTCGGCTTCCAGTGCCCATACGCCAGATTCCTATCCTGGGATCCTACAATGAGGATTTTTAGTATGATTTTTTTTGTAAAGGAGCATAACAACAAGCATAACCAAGTCACAAACGACAACATCGACACCACATATCCACTAATATAAACGTTCGAGTACAATGCTGAAAGGGAAATACATAAATAATAAAATCCCCAAAGTGATCTGCCACAAGTTCCTGCCTCAATGCTGCTGCGACCTAGCGTCACCTGCACGCAATGGTCGTGCATAAGCTTATAAAAAGCTTAGAGGGTAGTGTAAGTGTGTGCCCAAGATAAGTGTCAAGCACATAAATATCAGAATAAGCGAAAATACTGGCAAATCCATAAGTCATACAATATCAGAGTATGCAATGCAGATCGGCTATGCAAATGCGGAGTCATAGAGAGCCAAATATCAGATGCCGAGGATGCAATACAATATACAATTCCTGACGAACCACGATTTCCATCAGCCTCATCTAGGCCATATAAATGCATAAACATAGCAACCCAAATGCCATATGCCACAGATGTAATGCAATATGCAGATCCTGGCGAGTCCATAATACCATCAACCTTATTCAGGCTATGCAAAATAGAAGCATAGTAAACCAAATGCTATGTGCTGAGGATGCAATGTAATATGCGGTGTGATGAAATGACCAAGCTAAAGTCTAAAGTCAGGATAATAGTACGTAGTATAGCACGATATGAGGTCCATCACAAGGGACTTATATCTAAACCAGTCACATACCTAAATTTGGATAGCCAGACTCAATGTGGTAAAATCCTGATCTCAGGTTGTCGGGCGTCCTAACTGAAATCCTGGTCATTGCGAGAGTACACAAAATAAATTAGTTGCACACCACCAGCCTGAGTGGATAGTGAATGAATGAATGAATGGATAAAATGTTGAGTATGCAACTCCTACTCAATAAGTCCACATATCAGTACCGTACATCTTTGGGATCATCACCGGGGTCTAGTACACTCTACGCCACCTGCCGCCCCATCAAGCGTACAACTGGGTAAGTGGAAGAGACCTCACTATCCGCCTATCAATATCGGCCCGGTTCATCGATAGCGGACCTATTGATGAGCTAGTCAGACTTAGCCTAACATTGCCTACTCCCTCGGGCGGGTAAGGCCACACCCCCTTCCAACCGACCACGACACAGTAGGAGACACGACCTACTAGTTTACGGCCCTCATGCGCTCATGTATTTTCACTCGGTCTAGATGTTGGAGCATCCTCTGGTACCAAGAGGGTTTAGGAAATTTTACCCAGGGATATCTATAACACCCCATGTAGAAAAAGATTTTCAGTGTCCCATCTGGCCATCCACGATATGCTTGTGGAGGCTACGGCCCTAATGTCGCTAGAGCGTACGGTGGTCATATCATAAAATACGAGATGCATGAGTCATACCATCCAGTCATGCATCAAACCTATGCATACCGCGTGCTCATGTGGGGCAACTCCACTTCACAAGGAGTCCCATAGTAAACCAACCCAATGACATATGCTATGATCAATCACTCCTCATAACAAGCATACATATGATGCATATGGGCATGTATCATGATGTAATAAAGTACATAGGCATGATTATCTGATAGGGTAGACAACAATAATGCATAATTGACCATCACCGGTATATCATATACAAAGAGTAGGAGCTAAACGACATGCCCCTTCTACAATTATAGGAGTCCATGTGGTATGTCCTATGTTAGATTAGCCTCCCAAAGCACTAATATATCATATATCCGAAGACGGGGTCTACTGGAAGGACGGTGGGTCTAACCCATACATTGAGATAGGCTGTACACAGTGGATATACTAAATTTGGTACCACATATTCTCCCATATACGGCAAGAGGTGATTGTGTACTAGCGTCAAGGATAGGCCTCACAGTTGTCCCAAAGAAGTAAATGGACGGTGTGGACGATATATACGTGACACTAAGGTCCTAGCAACTGGATATAACGATAAAATATGTCTCATGGGGCGAGTCAAGTGGGTATACAATAAGTGGGCTTCCTCACTCCCTTTATCATGACAACTGGGTTTTCTTATGATAGCCTGATATGAATACAAGGCGGCCCTTGGTAGGATCCACACATCCAGGACTACGTAACCCTACAAACGATCCTGCTCATCATCTAAGTTGGCCTCGGGTTTGGGTTCCTAAGCTTGGACAAACACATGCATCTAGGTGGGCCACATTCCCTATAGAAGGCTCGGTACGAATACAAGATGGGCTTCAAGGCTTGGGTGGGCCTACAGGGTATGGTGGATAGCATCATTATCAAATGGGGGCCCAACGGATTGGGATAGCCTAATCAAGGGAAAGATGGGTAATATAATCATCAATGGGAGCCCAACGGTTTGGGTGAGCCCATTAAGGGGAATGAGAATGGGCCTAACAACGGGCCTTAGGGAGAGTTACAATGTGGACATTTAACCATCATTGCTCTTACAACGTGGACATTAAACCATCATTCCTCCCAAGGCATGACCCATTTAATATCAACTAGGAACATAGATGGGCATCATAAACATCATTACATACATCCTGGTGGAATCACACATCACAATGGGCCTCATATACATCACCTTGGGCCTCACACAAGGGCTTTATATACATCGCATTGGGCCTTACTAATGGGCCTCATATAGATCACATTGGGCCTCATACTTGGGCCTCAAATACATCACAATGGGTCGCATCACATGGGCCTAATACACATCATAATGGGCCACATCACATAGGCCTAATACACATCATAATGGGCCGCATCACATGGGCCTAATACACATCACAATGGGCCACATCACATGGGCCTCAAATAAATCATAATGAGCCTTACCAGATGGGCCACAAATACATCACATTAGGCCTCATAGGGCGGCTCATAATCCAGCAAAATAGATGGGCCAAAAGTACAACATATACCTCAAGGTGGGCTTGCAAGATGGGCCTTAAATACGTCATATGTGGGTCCACAGGTTGGACAGCACTGATAAAACACGTACATCATGTGGGGGCCACAAGGATGGGCGGTGAATATACAACACATCACAAGGTGGGCCCCACCCTCCAGAAATCAGATGGGCGGCGTGGCTGAAAACACATACATCATGTGGTGAGACCCACCATCCTGTAGTGTGGATATAGAATACATACATTAAGGTGGGCCCCACCCCCACACGTGCAGCACGTGTGGGGTGGGGCCCACATGCTACCAAATGGGTGGACAGTGGGGATTTAAACCCATACATCATAACTGGGGTCCACACGTCCCAAAACGGAAGGACGGTATGGATGTACAAATACATCACGGTACGTCCCACAGCACCATGGACGGACGGTGTAGATACAAAATACATACATCTAGGTGGGCCCCACCCCTCACATGTGTAGCACGTGTGGGGTGGGCCCTATGTACAAAACAAATGGATGGCTCGAATATAAAACACATACATAGAGGTGGTTCCACCGTCCAGTCCCCTGGACGGACGGACGGCCTGGATATAAAATACATGCATGCAAGGTGGGCCCCACTCCCACACGTGCGGTACGTGCAGGGTGGGCCCCACATACAAAAAATGGATGGGTGGTATGGACGGTCTGGAATAACACATGCCTCATGATCAGACCCAGGTCTGCTGGCGTCAAACAGTAGCTATATATCTGGGGCCCACCGTCCAGTTGGCTGGACGGTGTGGATACGACACTACATCATGGTGGGCTTCCACCGTCCATAACTGGACGGCGGATGGGAGGGATGCAACACATACATCTGGTGGGTCCACGCGTGTGGCCCACCAGCTTGTATCAAGTTGATATTTGAGTTTTCCCTTCATCTAGGCCTGTCCAGACGGACAGGCAGCAATGCGAGCCCAATTCAAGGGTGGCATGGATAAAATACATGCATCATGGTGGGCCATACAATTAGGGAAGAGAGAGAGAGAGAGAGAGAGAGAGACGTGTGTGTGAGGGAGGAGCTCCGCCACTATGAGCTCCTCTCAGTTTACAATGCATACATCAAATGGGTCCCACCACAAGTGGGCCCTCAAATAGAAATCAAGGGTGGAATTCCCAAGATCACCCACCAATTTCACTCCTTGGCTCCTTGGCATGTTAAGCTCCTTGACTTCAACTTTGATGGAAGATGATGGAGATTAAAGGGCTAGGATGAGAGATGAGAGGGGTAGGAAGTGGGCCACACTTGGCTCTCTTGGAAGATCTTGGATGTCCTCTCCTTAGGAATTGCTTGGAATGGAGTGAGAAATGAGAGAGAGAGAGAGAGAGAGAGAGGAGTGGTGTCTAAGAGATATGACATGGAAAGCATGGGTCTCATTGACTTTTGGGATGAGAGAAATGGGCTAAGCATGGGTTGCTTTGACTAGTTGGTGGGAGAGGTATGGGTGAGTGATGGGCTGTACTTGACTTGTGATTGATTGATTGATGTGATGGATGGTAGAGATTCTATTGGGATTCGCAATGTGCGGCATTTTTCTCGAAATAAATGCCGGCCCACAACTCCTAGCCTAGGTATTGCATCAGAGTGCAAGTCTCGGCATTGGAACTGCCGCAACGGCGCGGTCGCTAGGGTATATGTTTCGAGTTGAGTCGACTCAGATCTACGGGATGCGACTTAGGGTCGCGCGCAAATGCCAATTATAAGTCGCGAGTTGCAGGAATCGACAGGGAGGATCGCGGAAGTCTAAGGAACGGTACAGGCTAGGATACGGGCCTTACATCCTAACTGTAGATGGTGAGTGAAACTTTGATCTAACCATATAATTTATAATTCATGGTAGGATCCGAGTCTAAGGGCGCGTGTACTTCCTAGCGACATTGTAAGATGTTCAAAACATAAGGTGATCACTTTTCCCATTGGGCTTTCCTCTTCCATGTTACCTTAAGTGATAGTTCAATTTTAATTTCAACTGATAATCGATATCTCTAATTCATGATTACTTATGCTAGTTATTGAATCTGATTTTCAAATTATATGCTCAACATTTATCTTGTATGAACATTTATATGTCGTACTTGTATATCTTCCCATGCTTGTGGATTGTTTATGGATTGCTTATGAAACTTGAATTGCTACATCTATCAGTGGAAAACCTTACTTATATATGTACATCCAGACTTGGAATGTAACTTGATTGATTGTGATTTTAATGGACCCTTGGCCTAGTGGCTACTTTTTCTAATGGATTAAATGGAATATTGATGTGGGCTAACCATTTATGGATTGTTGTGCCTATGTGGCTTTTGGGGATGATCCATTTTTATTGCATTGATTTGATACTTTGCCCATGTGGCTTTGATTTGATATTTGCCACTTGTAGTCCATATTTGATAATTGCCCCATGTGACTTCGATTGTATATTTGCATTAAGTGGCTTGATTGATTATTTTTGTGACTATGCGATGGCAAGTCCCACTTGTTAAACTTTGATTGGTCACTAGTTGATGATGATACCATTAATTATCCTAATGTTGGGGTCTCATAAGCTGGGGATGGTGATATGGGACACTATGCCTGAGCTGTCGGACTATGTTGGGTAACGAGCACCTCATAGTGACCTTTGAGCTTTCTTAAATTAAATGCTTGCAAATTGAAATAATAATGTTTGGGCTAATCATGCATTCATGGCATTTGGGCGTTATCGAGTGCATGGTTGACTGTTTGAAAGATCGGTGCACCGTTCGAACGACCTTTTTTGCATTTTGAATAAGCTGACTAATTGAAAGGCACATTCCCTTACATGAATGGACTGACTATTTAAAAGGTTTATTCTCTTACATGATCGGGTTGACTATTTGAATAACCTGTTCCCTTTGCAAGTTAAATGAGTCGACTACTTGAAAGACTCATCCTCTTGCTTAAATGGATCGACTGTTTGAAAGGTACGTTCTTTTATATGAGCGGGTCGACTGTTTGAAAGATCCGTTCTGCTGCAAATTGAATGAGTCGACTATTTGAAAGACCAATTCTTTTGCTTAAATCGACTAACTGTTTAAAAGGTCCATATTGTTATCGTGAATGGGTCAACTGTTTGAAAGACCAATTCCCGTGCATGAATAAGCCGACTGTTTGAAAGGCTCATTCTGTTGCATGAATGGACTAATTCTTTGAAAGGTCCATTCATTTGGTCAACTGGATGTGCATCCCCAGTTGATGTGCATTCACGCATACATGCACTTAAATAAGATCGCATCATGGATTGTTTTGTATGTTTTCTTATTTAAAAGTATGCTTAATTAATGCGGTGGTGTGTAATCTTGAGAGGAATTCACACTGAGCTGGCCACTTATCCTTTGATTATATAACCATCCAGGTAGTGCAAGTAGTTTATGTGATTCTCATGTTTAGGTTGATGGGGAGTAAGGTACAAAGTCTGCCTAAGAGTTGCTGCGTGATCTTGCAGTGCAAGACCAGTTGTTCACAACCCCACGTGTAGGGTCGCGATGTAGTAATAATCTCGGTAAGACCGAGGTCGAATCCACAGGGACTGAACCTTGTACGTAATTTGAAAGTAACTAGAACTAGAACTAGAAAAAGATGTAATCTAAATCAAGATAATGTAGGAGAATAATGGTGAATTATTAAACTAAAACTTGTAAAATTCAAAGGTGGGAAATTAGGGTTTCCAATGATCCACTTGTAGAGATCAAGGAGATCTATGCTTGATTCATAAACACAACTGGAATCAGAGTCCCATCTTCAGCCAATTAGAAGATATTTCATTAAAAACCAATTCTGAACTTCCTTTGATCTAGTCCTCAATAGATGAGAGGCATGAGAACTAGCATTGATTCCATCACAAAACCATGTCCATGAGACAAAGCAAACAACCGAATTTACCAATCCACAAACGCTCTGAGATAATTATGAAGATTAGAAGGATTTCATCATCCAACCATGTCCAAGAGGCGATGGTGAACAACAAGGTTTTTAATTTCATAATCACAATAATGCAAAGAAGAACATGCTCAAAGCTATCACAGATCCATTATAATTTAAGTCACAACAAACCATTAAAAACTAGAAGCATTCCTTATAATCAAACTAGAAACAAAGATAGTTCAACTTAAACACGAATCAAAACCATAGAAAGCAACCCACAACACTACAAGCTTCACCTCTTAGCTCTAGCTAAGAGGTTTAGCCAACAATAATCATGATTAACCAAAATCTCTTAAGAAACATTAAAAGAAAAAAAAGGAAAGAGGAAAGAAAAAACCAACCGGCCGTCCATGCTCTCTCTCTCTCTCTCTCTCTCTCTCTCTCTCTCTCTCTCTCTCTCTCTCTCTCTCCCCTCTCTCTTTCTCTCTCTCCTCTCTCTCTCTCTCCTCTTGCTCCTCCACATCTGATGATACCTCTCACATCCTTCTCTCCCTCTCTTTTATAGCCAACATAGGTCGGCTGAGCTTACACGCAAGGAATTACACAGCCAAGGTCGGAAACAGTCTGCGCAGCGAAACCTCTTGCGTTTGGAACAAGTTTTTAAGGCGGCTGAACATCTTAGCTCCTAATTTTTCTCCATGGACAGGGTTTGTTTTGGCCTAGCTCCATCTGAACGGTTAGGATTGGCCATCTGATCAAAGGTGGTCGGCCGCAACATCCCTGAACGTCCGGTTTTCTTGGGCGGGCGTCCCTTACGCACGGCGAGCTGCGCTAAACCCGATGGGGCCCACTTGTGAATTTTTTATGGATCCGGACCGCTCATTAGCCTCATAGGGCCGATTCAGGCCACGGGTAGAAGTTTGAACCAGATCAGAGTTTTGGGTGGGCCACAGCGCTGATCAACGTGGTGTCGCCTTCTCCTAGCGTTGCGAGCTTATTCTTGTGCATGGTTGCACAAGAACACCTTGGGTTTGGTCGAAATCTTCTCCTGGACGCAATGGACGACTCAGACCATCATTTTGATGATCATTGTGGGCCACCGCTAGTCCCAGCGGATGTACTGTGCACGGAGAAGAGAGAGAAACTCTCTCTCAATTTTGGAAAGTCAGGTCAAACCGACTTTGACCAGAGTTCTGGTTCGGTGCACCGTGAGCACACCCTTGTGGTGCACTTGCAACACGTGTGTGGGCCCCACAGTGATATTCTTTATCAATCTACTCTGTCCATTCCTTTTATCTCTCCAATTCAAGGGTTGAGCCCAAAGTTGAGACATATCCAGAGATCAGGTGGGCCCCAAATCAGTGATTTATGACTGATCTTTCAGTTGGACCACTTCTACAAAGATCCAGGGGCTGAAATTTTACATGTACGGTTACTTTATGATCCTCAAGCCAGATATAAAGTTTCGTGCCAAACAGATGGTGGGAACCCTATGATCTTGCATTCAGGACGATTTTCAGGCCTCTTTGTCTCCAATTACTGGGTTTTCTTAGATCTTTGGCGTGTGAATTCTTCAATCTTGGTCTCCTAAGATCCGTCCCTTGCCTTGGTGATTTTTAGCATCAAATCCATGCTTTTAGTAACCTTTTTCAATCCAATCTCCTAAATTCACCTTGCAACAAAAACATGATTAAAATAGAACGTTTAAGCATTATCATGTACGTAAAACCAAGCAATAACTGGGATATGATATGTAATATTTGACCCTCAACACTGTTGTAAATTATTTTGTTTCATGTATGAAATTATTTCCTTTTTGTAATTGTGATTAATGAAACATTGGTTTGTATAAGCCCTATGGGCAGTCGCTTATATATTCCAAATGTATATGTAAATTTCCTTTAAGTTTGAACTATTTCTCTTTTGCTAAACTCCTAACTCTGAAAAAGAAATTAAAATGAAGAAAAAAATACCTAAAATTTGGCTATCTTTAAAGGTTAACACTCGAGTTTTAAGAAAAACAAGTCGTATACTTGGATTTTGAGAACCAGGGCGTTACAGTCTCCCAATCAAAACTAACATTGATCACAACCGTTTGACTGCGATTCGATGGATCGAATCATCTTCAAAAAATAAAAATAAAAACTTCAATAAAAACCAACATCGATCACGACCGTCGATTTCGCGATATGATAGACTGGATCATCTTTCAAAAGCACAAAAATATTTCAATAAAAACTGGCATTAATCGCAATCGTCAATTTTGTAATTCGATGGACTTGATCACTTCAAAAATGCACAACAATATTTCAATAAAACTGGTATCGATCACAACTGTTTGATTTGCGATTTGATGCACTAGATTATCTTTAAAAAAATATAAAAAGATTATAATAAAACCAGCATCGATCACGAACTTCGATTTCCCAATTTGATGAATTGGACCATTTCAAAAATCATTAAAAATATTCCAATAAAAACCAGCATCAATCGTGACCATCAATTTCGCAATTCTATGGACTGTACCATTTCAAAATTCTCAAAAAATATTTAAATAAAAACTAGTATCGATCGCGAGATTTTTGCAATCCGATGGAGTGGATCATTTTTAAAATCATCAAAAATTATTTTAATAAAAACTAGCATCGATCACAACCGTTGATTTTGTGATTCGATGGACTGGATCATTTCAAAAAATCATAAAAAGATTATAATAAAACCAGCATCAATTGTGACATCGATTTCGTGATCTGATGTATTAGATCATTTTCAAAAACTTAAAAATATTCCAATAAAACCAGCATCAAGTGCGACCGTCAATTTCGCAACCCGATGGACTTGATCATTTAAAAAAAAATCACAAAATATCTCAAAAAATACAGCATCAATTGCGACCATCGATACCACGATCCGATGGATTAGATCATCTTCAAAAGTCTCAAAAATATCTCCAGTAAAAGCCGACATCGATCGTGACTATCAACTTGCAATCCGATAGACTAAATCATCTCGTGAAAATACAAAAAATACCTTATAACCTCCAAAGAATCACAACAATAATGGGATGATGGACACAATTAGTCACAGAGCAGAATCTTGACCGCCAACAGATCTACACCATCCATAATAAAAGCCAGAGTTGATCACAACCACTTATCTGGATTAACCCAAAAATAATCAAATTAAATTACTCGATGGGACGATGGAACCGATTAACTATCCTTAATGAATCAGATTCTTGATTACAACCAATAATCGGACTTGTGCTTAATAAACCATCCCCAGCAGATCTTAGCCCTGATTGCGACAACCAAAATCTAGGCTATAAAAGCACATAATCTTAAAAATCCATAATCCCTAGTCAAGTCAATTCAAATCGCTACCATCATACACACTAACCCCTTACATATTTTCAATAAAAACTAGCTTATTTTAAGTCCCGTAGGCATCCCAGTGGAGATGACCTATAAGCTGGACACATTTCAAAATCATTTTTCAATATAAAAAAAAAAAAAAAAAAAAAAACTGCATGGAGTATCATTCCCTAGTGTGGGGCGACATTTATATGAAAACTTCGAAAAGAGCGTCAGGCTTCTAAGGCATTAAGAGATCTTCTATATCTTTGGGGTGGGGGCCAGTGCAAAAACAAATAAGATCTGACGACTTTCGGTTTATGCTGAACCATTGGATCCTCACACGCATGACGTACGGTCGGTCTTAACTCAGAGTGACAGAACGATCAAACTAAATGGTAAATACTATGAATCGATGATAGGCCAAGTCCTAGTAAGAAGAAACCATTCAAAATGGTGGAAAAGACAAATTGTAACTTAAATATCAAAACCAAAAGACTACATGAAAAAGGATCACTTGCACATACCAAGTTATGTATATTTGCATACCCTGATCAAGTCCAAGTCGGGATAGTGAGATCCTCATAAGGCCACAAAAAGTGCAGGTTAAGCTAACCACTTTGACGATCAAATGAAACAAGTACTCTTGTGGTGATCTGGGAAACAACAGACATTTGAGTTCCAGACAATATCCTTGTAAGGTCAAAGAAAGCGCATGGGCACATGGACACCCCACCTTGGGCCGATAAGCATGATGAAGATTGAATGGAAACCCTGATCCATACCTGTCACACCCTAAAAATCGGCACCTGAGTACATAAACTCCGATCCTGAGTTTTCAAGTGTTGACCAAATAAAAATGCACGTGTGACCTCGTTCAAATTCACAGTCATTTCACACACGGGTAAACAGAGTAGCGCAATTCAAATTAACGGATCAAATTGAGGTAGAGACAACAAAAATAAATAAATGTGGGGCTAACAATCAAGTACAATTAAAAAAAAGTGGTGTCCACCCAAATGTAAATTATACAAACCACAATATATATACTTAAGACGATTAAAGTTTAAAGGTTTCAGTTTGGTCCAATCCTCTAAAACACAATGACAGTGGCTTAAGTCGATCTAAGCCTATTCGTATGAGGTCTCGCTAGTACCTGCATCAATAATATTATCTAGTTAGTATTTTAAAACACCGTCCTAGAGTAGGATTGAGTGATCAACTCAGTGGTTCCATTAACATCAAGTTACACAAGCTATCAAATCCACATGCACAATTAATGAAAAATAATTTAAGTATACAGTCCCTAGATACCTTTGTTAATGCACATGCATGCTATTATGATATGATGCATGCCCTCACCATCTAACACTCCCTCAAGCGACTCCATCTACACGTTTGCATATGACCAACATTCCCTCAATGCGACCTCAACTGCTGAGTCATCAACCTAACTAATGCAATGCAACAATGATAAAGTTAGCCGAATGTTTAGTTATGTTTGTTCATCCAACAAGATTGGGGAAACTGAGGCACCCCACGAAATCAAGGCCCTAATCTGATCGTGAAGAGCAGGGCGGCCGTAGCAGCCTTGTGCCTGTGATCATTGATCTGTCAGGGTTCGTCACTTCTAACTACACTCATACGAAAGGCGGGTTTGTAAACTGGATTGCTCGCAATCACTACGGGGAAGCTCGTCACTCTAGCATAGGCCGATAGCGTGAGCATAATATCCCATACCACCATGCCCAGCTCTCAAGACTTGTGGATCATATCGCTAACGGTTGTAAGGGCATGGGGTGTCCCAGGTTCAAACAGGTGTGATCATACATTGTGAACATACACGATTGGCCAACTAGTGAACTAATTCGACTGACTAAGGAAAACTAATATGGCACAACCGGCACTGGGTGCAAGCATCTCGCGTAGTCCAACTACTGTCGGTTGTCCGTCTTTAGCCTGAATTGGTCGGATTGGCCCAGGGCAGCCGATCCCGTAGGGCTGCCCTTGTAAAAATTTTCGATTTGTTGGCCAATCCAATTACCAATAGACTAAAATTTTATTGCATGCCACAAACAATTCTACTCGGGAATATGCAACCAAACTCATCAGTATTTCAAGATATTCTAGCTAATATGGGCAAACAAATAGGCATGCAAGTGCATTATTCAAGCATCACACAATTTACAACTACCAGAGAATTACGCACATGTATCAAGGGAAAAATATGGAGCATGTAGGCATGGGGTTTCAATGAATCCAATGTATCCTAGCATGCAATCAATAATTGGCAACCATAAATAGATTTTGCACTTAATGAAGGATAATAGGCCTAAGGATTAGTCACTAGTTAGCATACAATTTGTAATTTTCACTACACAATCATTAATTGCGACATGGGTTTGATAATTGACAACTTAAAGGTAATGGTCCGCACCTATAAATGGTTCATCGATTTTTAGTGTCACCCCTAGGGTTAGGGTCCGTTGATCAGCTCGTCAATGCTCTCTCTATTATTGTCGGGCTATTTCCTTTTAGGGACCTACTTCCGAAGGAAAAAAATATCCATATGATAGTTCTATGTATAGGCATCAAAAACTAAAATCCAGTTTTCATCAATCATGCATACACAAGTATTTATGAAGGCCCAAACATCGGTGTTTGGGAGAGATGTGTAGAAAAACTGTGTAGAAATGACCCTTGGCCATTTTTTAGCATGTCCCACGATCAGGTGGAGCCACCTTTTGGCATGCCATTAGGTTCCCTTGGTAGCCCTATGTGTGGCCTTCAAAATCCAAATAGTGTGGTTCACTGGATTTGTGCATATGAGTTTTGGCATAAAGCCAAACATAGGCATTTCAATTTTTCTGAGCAGGATTTTTTGCACAACTACGCCTAGTCCTATTTGAGATCCACTCCCCAATTATCTAGGGTCCTCTAAATTCAAAGAAAAAAAGGAAATTTGTGTAACACCCTGAACTTTTCAATACCCGAGTATTGAAAGTCCTCGAGTGTTACCATGAAGTTTTAACTTGATACGTACATGTGTACGACACCAACCTAGATATCCCGACCTTACATCATTCCTCGACACGAATCTATCCATTGAGAATGATCTCCATTTATAGATCAAGCCATCTGACCCTTGAATTTCAAAACAATGTCATTCGTCACGTGATTTGACGTAAGAACTTTTCCTTGAATGGAATGACGAAGAAACTCCCTATCCATAATAATTTAGATATAAGTTCTTTTGTAAGAATTGCTTAGAAACGTACCTATAACCATGTGGGACCATTAGATTTTCCAAAACTCATAAATCAGCAATAATTACGAAAATGTCATTAACCTAGACTCCTGAATTCTAGATCATATGGTTCCCACGATCCGTTTCATGTGAAATTTTATACCAGACCTAATTATCATAAATTAACCATACACGTCGAATTTCAGCCCTTAGATCGTAGTAAATTAGCTATTTGACCTCTACATCTGTTCGTACACTTATCATATCAAGATTCTGACCCATCCATCTTGTTCACACCATATGAATATGCTTAATCAATCGTTAGAATTACAATATGAGGAACTTAGACATGTGGAAAAGTCACTCGAATCTAACAATATACATGTCCTACCCCTAATTACTCCAGAAACACACTTTATGACCATTCATATATGAAATTGACCGTACATCCACCTACATACATGGTCAGAGTGCTAACCACCAAGTCCCCTATTTTTAGCTAGTTATCTGACCATCCATCATGTTTGGATCCACCAAACGGGCCACATGAATATCGCGGTGAACCGACCATCATAAAGATCTTAGGGCATAGGTCGAAACTACCCGGTAACTTGTCAATCAAAGGTGTACAAATACTGTTTCTAAGTGCGGAGAGTGTTAGCCAATAAAACAGCATCTCAGCCATCCTTGACAGATCGGGGCCCAAATTAAACCGGTTGAGAGATCTTAAGAAATAAGGATGATTGGTAAAGTTTCACTTCTTTTGGATAACACAGTGGGGAAGAACGGATGACAGAAGATACAGCAAGGGGGAAGGGAAAATTTGTAGATACCAAGTGCATGGCAACCACGTACTAAGGAGGATTGGGTTAAACAGTGAATGACACCTCATGCATCGAAAGATCGTGTGGCCCACTTGGAAATCGGATCTGACTCAAACTTGGGGTTGTGGGCCACAACAACAAGTAGAAAGTGGTGAATGGCATGGATTCTCCAAAGGATCATCATAAGTGGACCTCACCTAACCAATTAAGATTGACACCTTCCAGCACAGGCTGTAACAACAGCGACTAAACTGGACGAAATGATGGGTTTCACCCCACCTCCCTACCCTACGCGTGGGTCACTTGATCAATGGATTCCCCCCATATTTTGGCCCCTAACCTAAAATAACCTTACAAAACTAATGAACGGATTGGATCTCTAGGAATGTCATCAAAGTGGACCCCATCTACCTTCACCGCCAAACCATAAGGGATCCAAACTGCCGCAAGAAGTGATAACATCCGAAGCTACCGCGACCCGACAAAATCTCTGAAACTCGCGTTAAAATCTCCCACTAAAAATCCAAAGAAGAATCTGGATCGCTCGATCTCTGCTAGAGAGAGAACTGACTACAACCAAGAAATCTTTTTAAACCAGAATCTCTGAAAATCTTCCGCATGAAAGCCATATAATCTTCTTTAAAAGATCTTTAAGTCCTAATAGGAATCTAAATAATTAAAATAACTAATCACCATGTGTTAAATTCCCCAACTCCTTTTCCGCCAGCGTAAGATTTGAAGTGGGCAGGGCCGTTTGACAGCAACGTGGCCCACCTTACCAACCACCAGACTAACAGAAACCCATCATTAGAGACAGAAAATTTAGAGTATGGCCCACTTAAGATTTAGGTCAGCCCGATTTTTGAGATCATGGCCTTATATAAGTGAACGAACTGATTGAACAAAGTGGATTCCCCACAAACATCACGGTGGGCCCCAGAGAGGTGTGGCACGCATACCAGGGACGATGCACCCGCCGTGCACCGGACTTGCAATCCCGGTCAAGCACAGTTGACCTGACGAAGCCGAAAGAGGAAATCTCCTCTTCTTCATTCGTTCTCTGCCAGCAAAACGAGCAACGCCCATTTGATTGATCCGTGGGCCACCATGATCATCCAATCAGACAATCCAAACCGTTAATCATCTCTAGAGAGTGAGGCTGACCAAAACCCAACTGTCACGGAAGATTTTCATACATGTGTGGATGCATATCTTCACTGCAAATCGGCCCTACAAACACAAATTTGCTAAAAACGGAAACCTGTCGTTTCTCCATCCGTATGCCAGCTTGGCGATCCAAGTGAGAAGGAATCCCTACATCTTGGCCGTCCATTTGGCAAATCCCAACCCTCCATTTCGTGCGGATTAGGGCTCCCATATGAAAACCGGCGCAGCTCTCTCCCCACAGTTTTAGAAAACCAGATGGTTGGATTACATCTGAGCCTTCCGATCCAATCCGACGGCCTTGAGGGAGTTCAGGGTTCGATTTAAGTCCAAGAGATGGGAGTTGCAACGGGTCTCTCTCACACTCCCTTGTCTCAACTCGAAAATAGTTGTTTTCCTCTTCCTTCAAAACCACCCACCAAACCTCTCTGATGCTTCAAAAATCCATGTCTCTAAGCTCCTCTGAGCCTATACGCACTACCTGAAATAGTCGGCTTGAAGAAAAGCCCATCGATTCGTGATCTACCATTAGAGCTATGTTATCTTCCCTGTCGAACTTACACCATTACAGGTGCTTGTGAGGCAGCAGATTTCAGATCCGAAACCATTAAGGTGCGGCCCATCGGATCATATGCAAATAGGAAGCAGAAGTGAGAGAATGGTTGCACCGTGCAGCAGTGGCCCGAACCGAGCAAACTTGGACCGGGTCAGGCTGGGCCTGGCCTACATTGCTGGGCATTTCCAGCAGCAGGCGGGGAGAGGAAAGAAGAGAAGAAACATGAAAGAAAGGGAAGGAAGGAAAGAAATGGATGAAGAGAAAGAGAGAAGGAAAGAAAAATAGGGAGAGGAAGAGACAGTTGAGTTGAGTCATGGGCTAACTCGCTGCCTTCCGAGCAAACTCGGTTGAGTCAGGACACGGCTTGGGTTGGGCCTGGTTCGGATGATGCTGAACTCCAACAAAGTAGAGGAGAGAGCAAAAGAAGAAGAAGAAGAAGAAGAAGAAGAAGAGAAGGAGGAGGGTGAGTCACTGAGTTGACTCAATTTGAGACTGAGTTAACTCGCTGATGACTCGTTGTACTTGAACCGAGGGAAGTTGCTGGCTGAGTTATGGGCCTGGTAACCTCGCTGATCATGCTGTTGGAAGATGAGGAAGAGGAGAGAAGAAAGAGAGAGAGAAGGAGAAGAAGAAGGAGAGAGAATGTAGGGGTGATGGTTGTGTTGGGCCGAGTCAACTCGACTCGAACCGAGTCGACTAAGGTGAGTCCACGCCTTCCTCCATTTTGAGATTCTTTTGAGTACCATTAGCATTGTTGATATTATTGTTAGGATTATTAGTGGTAGATATGAATAGTCATTAGTAAATCTTACATACTAATAATAGTGATTGTAGATAGATAATAATAATAATAATACCATTATTAAATCCCAGTGCCTTGGTTGCTACTCTTAAACGTCATCATTAATAGTAGGCCATAATATTAGATAACATCATAGCAATTATTATTATGTTAGCAAACATGAATAATAACACTAATGCTAATAATTATTTTATAATTATTAAATTATATCATAGTTAATGGTACCCCAACTAGAGTTCAAAATCCTAAATCTAAGCCTAGAACTAAACCCTAGGATGAAACCCTAAAACCTAAGTAATCCAAACCTTAGGTTAAGACCTTAACCCTAAATAATGTATAAAACTTGCATCTGACCATACGATTTTATATTGTATGGTAGGATTTGGTTCTAATGACACATGCATTTCCTAGCGACACTATTGGGCGACTCGACACGTAAGGTGAGGACTCACCCTTTGAGCTTCCCACTTAATTTCATCAATCTGGATATAGATGATGGTATGATTCCACTAATTGAATTACTTACCTTACTATTGAATAAGCTAAATTGTTGTGTTAGATGGTAGACATCTCTTTTTAATTATAACATACATAAATGATTTGATGATAACATGTTATCTTTAGTCGTACATTGTTAATTAACTGTATGTCTGTCGTTTATGATCGAGTGATGTAATGAATGAGACCTGTCATGAACTCACCATCTTGTGTTGTTCGGCTGTATTGTGATTTTCGGGTGGAGCGGGTGTTCACTTGGCAATTTTCTATCCATCTTGCGGTGTTCACATACGATACGATTTCCGGGTGGTCTAGAGTTTATATGTTGGTTTTCTAGCCATCTTATGGTGTTCAGTCGTACCATGATTTTCGAGTGGAGCGGGTGTTCGCTTAGCGATTTTCTTGCCATCTTGCGGTGTTCACGTACGATTTGATTTTCGGGTGGTCTAGAGTTTGTATGTTGCTTGTCTCTTCATATTGCGGTGTTCAGTCGTACCATGATTTCCGGGTGGAGCGGGTGTTCGCTTAGCGATTTCCTAGCCATCTTGCGGTGTTCATGTACAATATAATTTTCGGTTGAAGTAGACATCGGTATGTTGTTCTCTCTTCATGTTGCGGTGTTCAGTCGTACTATGATTTCCAGGTGGAGCGGGTGTTCGCTTAGCGATTTCCTAGCTATCTTGTGCTGTTCACGTACGATATGATTCCTGAGTGAAGTAGAAGTTTAAATGTTGATTTTTTATTCACCTTATGAATTTCACTTGTACCATGATTTCCGGGTGGAGCGGGTGTTCGCTTAGCGATTTCCTAGCCATCTTGTGGTGTTCACGTACAATAATGTGATTTTTGGGTGTAATAGAAAGTCGTATGGTTGATTATTTAATTACTTGAACATATATCCTTATATTGCGATTACGATTATGTTTGCTTATGATGAGATTCTGTTGACTGGCTTGATTTTTGAGTGTATGATCATGATTATGAATTGTCATGTTTAATATATCCATTTTCATGACTTGCGAGCTGTATTAGATTATGAATGATGAGTGTGCAATCTTGGAGGGTGCTCCTTACTGCGATAGCCATTGACGCTATCAACAGTTGATGCAGGTGTAGAGAAAGTCGATGTTGTTCACAGGGTTGCTTCAGGATTCCCATCCCAAGATTGTTGTAAATTAGTTTATTTCACATGTAATATTATTACATTTTGTATTATAAAAATGGAGACATTGGTTTGTATAAGTCATTACAGGCATCTTCTTGTATATTTAAATGATAATGCAACTTTTCTTTATGTCTGATTTGTCCATACTACGCCCATCTGCTTACTCTGATGAAAAGAAAAATACAAGTGGACTTTGGCTCTTTATAAGTTAACGCTCGAGTTTTTGGGAAACGGGTTGTATACTCGAGTCCTGAAAAGTCGGGGCATTATAATTTGGTAGAGTTATATATGGACTTCAAAACCCACAAGGTAACCCTCCTTAATCACACATATAATTTTTAGTGAAGACTCAAACTTGGGTGCTTGGAAGAAATGTGTAGGAAACAAGTGCATAATTAGTTTTGGTCTAATTTTGAGTATGTCCCATGATCATGAGGGACCACCTTTCAATGTTTCGTCAGGTGCCCTTAGTAGTATTATATATGTACTTCAAAAAGTATAAGCTGGGACCAATCGGTTGTGCACACATAATATTTGGTATAGGGCCAAACATAGGTATTTTAATTTTCTGCACAACTGTGTCTTGTCCCATTTTGGGATCCACTCCCTGATCATGTGGGGTCTTATTTGGCCCAAGTAAAATATAATTTCTCTATTCATTGGTATATTTTAAAAGTTCCAATTGGTGGCCTACTCATATCTTGTGTGGGGGGTCCACTACAGAGGCCCAGAGTTGGTACAAAACACAAAAGTAATCAGACAGTTTTCAACAATGGGGTCTGTTGCAACTTAGGGCCCAATTTCTAAACACTTAGGGATCATTCCAGATAAAAAAGTGAGACATCCCAACTCACTGATATAAGAATTAAACATCCCCTAAAGTGAGACCCTTAACTACAGAGCTTGGGGTCCATCACAAGGTGTCAAAGAAGCCTACATGCAATACAGTTAAGTACTTAAGAAAATAGCCAAAAAAGAAAAAAAAAATACTTGAGAAAATTTTCAGTAAACAAAAAAGTGCAAAGGAAATATATAGAATAGCAAGTGGGGCCCACACTCTAGCAAAGCATAGATAAGAGACACGCATCAATACACATGGCTGTCCAGATTGAATGAACTAATAAAGTACATAAACCAAAAGTGGTCCCACTACCAAGTGGGTTCACAATAAGAGGATGAATGTTATGGACAACATACAAGTAGCACATAAAAAGTCTTAATCAAATCTCTATAATCAGATTCTTTGTTATGAATCCGAGCCAATGGATGATTTGGAAATACATCATTTAGGCTATATATAGGTTTCTAACCATAAAAAGCCTTGGATTCATTCGGACTACACATAGCAATTCAAGGTTTATCCTTAGGGAAGTATCTGTCGGTCCAAAATTTCTTAAATTCTATCATGAAAGAATTTGACTATAGGGACCGTACATATGATTATTAACTATCTTAAGTTAAGAACAATAACAATTACATCTGACCGTTGGAATCACGAATATGACCAACACAAAAAATGGTCACAACAAGCTCCCAAATACATTTTCGTACAAGGTCAAGATCTCAGCCATCTGAACTCTAATCGAGGCATATTATATACCGTTGAAAAGCTACTTCGATTTTATATGAATCCAACAAAATATATCTGTCTATTGAGTTTAATAAAGGGAACAAAAATAGGTCACTTTTTGGAAAATTGGAACCCTCTATGTATTACTGGACATCAGCCAAGTAAAGTTAATGCCACAGATGATTGGGCCGTTAGTTGGCTACGAAATTTGGCCCGAAGTTAGCTCATATTGTGGTTCATATTATTATCAAGTTTCAACTCAGTTCTTAGCAAGGTTGATTTTATACGATTTTTACAAGTTGCTGTCTAGATACAAAAACGAGATTACTTGTGAAGAGTGTGGATATAATGTTTATCATGGTGGACCATACTGACGTGGGCTAGTTTACTGACCACCATAGCCAGTAATATATGAATCCATGGGGCTCCACACCAGTGGGCCCTACATGCATAAAAAAATATGAAATGAAGAAGAGGAGGATGGAAGGAGGGGGTGTAGACACACCTTAAGCATGAAAAGGGTGGACGGCTTGATGGAGGGGTGACTGCTCCTCTCAATTTCCTCTCTCTCATGTCCCTCATCTCTCTCCACTCTCAGGTCTTTCTCTCATTAAGGTGGCGACGAGCATAAGGGTGAAAAGGAGAAGGGAAGATGCGAAGGAAGGAGGAGGAAGAGGCGAGCAAGGCGGGTTGAGCGTCCATGGGAAGGGCTTCCATGGAGGGACGTCTCTCTCCCTCCTCTATTCATTTTCCTCTTTTTTTTTTTCTTTTTTTTTTTTTACAATGGGAAATGGAGAAAGAAAGCTTGGCATGAGAGAAAGGGCTGGAGTCATTATGCCATTTTAGTTTTCAAGGAGAGAGTTACTACATTTAATATTTTCATGGTTATGCATCAAGTGCATGCAACATTTTTCAAGAGAAGGATTAATGAGTTTTGGGAGATTGGGCATGCAATGAGTGCTAAAACAGCTGCCTAGGGGAGTGTGTTGGGCGTGGCTCCACTTAGGTTGGCCCCGCAGCAAGTGAGCCACAGGTCTGGACAATTTTGATGGTTATGATGAATTGGGCATATCTTTGCGCTCAGGTGTTGGATTGATAAGCGGTTTTCGCCGCTACAACCGCAGGGACGACGCAGTCCTTATGACAGAGGTCTAAAGGTCATCCGGGACAATTCGGGTGGGGTTGCTAGGTGCAACCGAGTCCCACTAGGTTCAACTGAACCTTGCTGTCCATGTTCTTCAAAATTCTTAAATTCACTCGGTCGGGCAATTTTGGTGAATTCAAAGTTACTCCTTTTGGTCCCAAACACGTGCGAACACACACACTGATATGCACTCAAGTCGAGAAATCAAAGGTAACGGCCAAGGACATCCAATTCCCAGTTGGAAAAAATCTAAGACGTTATAATACCCTTAACCTCGATCCAAACCCCGATCCATGTCCTTAACCCTAATCCAAACCGTAAACCCTAGAATCCTAGAAACTGATTCTAAAACTGGTCCCAAACCCAAACTTTAGGGAATACCTAACCCACAAAGTCAACCCTTGAGTCAACCTACTAAGTCAATCCATTGAGTCAACTCACCTAGTTAGCCCGCATAGCCTACCCAATCAACTACCTTGTCAAACCAAGCCCATAACCCATTTTGGCCCAAGCCCATTCTAAAGCCCAATTCAGAGAAGAGGGGAGACAACAAGGCAACTTCGGAGAGCCAAAATTGTCCACGTGCACAGTAGGAACCTCCCTCCAAAGCTGAAGTAAAAAAAAAAAAAAAAAAAAAAGGACGAGCGGCACCCAGGGCGCCACTCGCCATGTGGCACTGGCCGTACTTCGGCTAGTTGTTCACTCATGTGTTGTTGTCCTCCCTGTATATTTCATGCATGTGCAAGATCTGTAAGTTATTCCGATGCCCCTCTCTTGAGCCAAAATTATACATTATGTCATTCAAACCAACATATAAAATCTTGCCACACGACAATCTCAAATCTCAACCATCCAAACTATTTTTATCTTAAGCTTTATAAGAATTATCAGAAAACGAGTCTAGAGGGCTATAAATACCTCCTTTCCTTCACACTTCAAACATCTGAAAGTGCACCTGCTAGTGCTCGTGTTTGTTAAGTTATGTGTGTGGTGAGTCAGACTGGCTACAGAGCTCGATAGGAAGATTATTTCAAGCGTCTGCCTCGACCGGATGTGTGGAAGCTCATCATAGGTAAAACATAGCCTCACATCCCATGTCCCAAAACACCAGGTGATTAAAACCCTTAAAACAAGATAGACATCTTAGGATTTTTGTGTTGAGAAAACTTTTTCAAAATAAGAAAATCTCTATGTTTTTCTCGCCTTGTCGATTTTATCGAAGCACCCTCGATATGATCGACCTGCTCTGTCGATGTCCTCGATACCTTAACGATATTATCGATGAGAGGACTAAAAGTGTCCAGCAACTAAATATTCATTTGGACGGATTTATCGATGTATCGATACAATATCGATATCATCGATATAAGCACAAATATGTCCAGCAACTTCATAACATATCTGGACGAATTATCGATGTATCGATACACCTATCGATATCTGTAACATCCCGAAAAATCGGGGGTCGAGCATAACTCAACACCCGAGTTTTCGGAACATCACTTATGCAACATAGATAATGATGATTAAATGTTGTCTGCATTAGTGTATTGAACATGAGTGAGATTAAGCCAAAACAGCATATCATACTCCAGAGACAGTTAAATTGCAAGCGGAAGACTGTGATAGATATATATACAATATAAAAACAGTGGTGGGTCTCCAGAGTGTGATAATGTTACCAGGTTAAATAATTACAAGTACAGTTCTAAAATATACCACATATGAGGAAGTGTGATGTCTTCTATCCCAAGTACCATAGCCCTGTCAATACAATACCAGGTCTTCATAGACCTATCAGAGAGTTACATGTAGGAGAACTCCTCCTCAACATCATAGTAGTGGTCCGGCTCTGCTTCATAAGCATCGCCATCACCTGAAACTCAACAAATCTGGTTGGTGTGTACAACACCGTCCCGTAACGTGGGAGTGAGTGATCAACTCAGTGGAACAGTAAAGCATAGGTTAACATGTTATTAACTCAGTCAAGCAGTAATGATAAAGCAGTACAATCAAACAATTCTAACTACTCTTATTTAATGCAAGTATGAATGCAGTCATGATGTATGCCTTTGCCAAACCACCCTCATGCGACACCATCTTACGTTCGCGAATGCGTTCATCCCTCAGTGCTCCACATCTACCAAGCACATGCAATGCATGATGAGCATGATTACCGAGTTGTTATTAGTCCATTTCAAATAGCAGTATTGGGAAACTAAGGTACCTCCCTTGTATCATTCCCAAACATGATCCATTCTAGGGTCGTCACTCCTAGTTAGTCTCATACGATATTATGGATTGAGAGGCATAGCGAAGGCATCATAAAGGGCTCATCACCCGTCAGCACGGATACAGATCTCACCGTATGCGGCTCAATTGCTGGCCGTCAGCTCGAATACAGGTCTCACCGTACTCGGCTCAATCGCTGGCCGTCAGCTCGAATACAGATCTCACCGTACTCGGCTCAACTCATGCTCTAGTTGCTGTGAAGGGCTCGTCGCCAATCACAGACCTTAGAGTATACTCGAAGACACTACGGAGGACTCGTCGCCCGTCAACACGAATACAAGTCTCACCGTATTCGGCTCTCGCCGTAGGTATCGACAGCTCGAATATAGTGTCCCATACCACCATAATCGGCTCACGAGTCTGGTTGCTCACTGGTCACTACGGGGAGGCACGTGGCCCCAGCGTAGGCCGACAGCTCGACCACGGTGTCCCATACCACCATGCCCGGGTCATGAGTCTTAGCGGATCGAAGTACCATGGTTAAAGAGATTTCACTGGTAAGTTTGGTACCCTAGGTTCAAGCAGTAGCGTCCAAACATGGTGAACATACATTAGACAGATCGGGTTACTTGACGAGCTCGGCTAGCTCGAGAGTACAACAAGTTGAACGATATGAAGCACATAAGCACTTCGTGTGGCCAACCACTATCGCCAACCGAAGTACGACTCGGGTTCGTCGAACACATCCCACATGGCAAATGGAACTCAGCCACGCATTCATTTTCGTTACCGATTGTCTAGACTATAATCATAGCCCCAATCACATTCAATTTGCAGATAGCTAAAGCAATAATGAATCAAGATTCAAATCATACAACCAAAGTCTGATATTATCCGTTTAGGGCTGCCAGGGCTGTTGCACGCACTCGTTGCTCCACTCCCCCATCACCCATGACGGATCATACAACGTAAACATGAATTTAAGCATATGCATTACATAGATAAAATCATAAAAGCAGTTGAGCATGTTATGAAGCACAACACAAGCATGAGTTTGTACATATTCAATTCCTAATCACACAACTATCCAAGGAAAACATACACATAGTTAAAAGAAGTTGAGAATCATATCTCAACACCCTTATAAATTACAATTTGCTAACTACTACTCATTCAGACATTTCAACAAACACATTAAAAGAAATACATCAACATACATGACATATGCTGATCACATAGGCATTAGGCCAAATCCTTTCACTAGGGAGTTGCCCCAATCATAACACGCGTACACCCACGACAGATAGTCATGGAAAGTAGGAATCCAAGTTCCATATTCATTTGAACATTTTCACAAACACTTGGCTACACATTTCAACATATATAGCGTATAGTGGCCGTGGCGTGCTTCAAGGCAAATCCTTTCGTCAAAGGGGTATCGCCAATACAACAATCATATATCCATGACAATTAGTCATGGCGAGCACGAATGAGAATTCTATACTCATTCAGCCATTTTCACAAACACTTAGAATACACTATTACAACATACATGGTGTATGTGAGCAAAACATGTATTAGGGCTATCCTTTCGCCAAGCAAGTATTTTACGCATATATAATATATTTATACAACAAATAATCATGGCAACCACATCTCTAAAATATATATGTATACGGTACTTTCTACAATACAGTATTTCTACATACATAGGGTATATTAGTAAAACATGTATTTGGACGAATCCTTTCGCCAAATAAGTATTTTATCCATATATCGTATATTCATACAACAAATAATCATGTCAAACACATTTCCAAAATTTATACGTATACGGTATTTTCTACGAATACCTAGAATATGTAAAATTTCATAATCTACATCTTTAATCGAAACAGAAAACAGAAAGCACTTTGTACATGTGCAATTGCATGCAGATCATGAATCTATCATTATCTGACATTGAAAGCGTTGAAAACCATAACCTATACACCTAAAGTTCGTACCTTTTGTCGTAGAATCGTAACGGAGTCGATAGGTTTGCTAAGCTTTCGTATACGGCAGTTTGGTAACCTATAGAACGAAATAGGTTAGCTATTTCATAACCTACAACCCTTACAACTCCAAACAAATTATGGTTAGGGTTTCTTACCTAGAAACGGAGTTGGAATCGCCGGGAAAGCGATTAGAACGGAGCGGTGTAGCTTGTATAGCGGCAGGGCAGAGTGGCAGAGAGATTCTCCCACTGCTCCCACACATTCTCTCTCTTTTCTCTCTCTCAATCTCAAATTCGTATGGCTGCCAAGAGAGAGGGTTTAAGGTCCTTATATAGTCTAAAAACTCACCGAAATAGACTCCAGGTCAAAGTATACTTAGGTTATAACCAAAGTGAGCTGGTTTCAGCTCAACGGAGGACTTCTGGTGGGCCTCCTTGAGCCACAGGTCGGACTTAAGCTCACCAACGCTGGATCTATGTTCTATTAAGCTTTCGTTTCGGTCGGGATTCCAGATCACGCGTGGCGGACCAGTTTCAGTTCAACGGTCAGTGGATCTCGATCGGAGATTCCGAGTCCATGTAAATGTGTATGAAATTTCTCCTGATCCGAGGGTGTAATTTGGTCTGATTCTGACGGTCTGGTTGCTTAAAACTGATCCGTAAGCGAGAGGTGCCAGATTACTATTCAAGATATTTTATTTTGAATTAATTTCACATTTCTCACACTCTTCACTCTGAGCTCAAGCGAATAGCGCTGTGACACTTTCTGGATTTGATTTTCGAGATGGTTGTCGAGCCCAGCGAGGCGGTCCTAGTTCATTAACTTCGTGTTAATTGGACTTCCGACGTGCAGTCCAGATCCGATACGGAGTTTCGAGATGCTCCCGAGAACAGCCGGGTAATGAGATTGATCCTAGATTTTAGGGTAACCTAGCGTCAATGATTCTACAAGTTTTGGGTCTTGCAGATAGTATTTAAAGTGATTGGTGCTAATTTCACAGGCACTCTAGTTTAACACTAGTTAAATCTCGCCTAATTTCTAAAGGATTTAGTCCTGAGTGATTTCGGTCTGAGGTGGTACTTAGACCTTTGTAGCAATGTTTAGTTTAAGTATTGTTCTTCATCACCTAAACTTTAAGGTAGTGTCTAATGTGAAAGTACTTAGAAAATTAAAAAAAAAACAAGGTGGTGAAGGGTGGGATTTGTGAAGGAAATGGGTTAAGGAGCGATTTTAGACCGTGGAATTCAGTTCTGACAAGTTAATAAGGTGTTAGGATCGACCCATCGCCTAAGGACGTCTAATCCCAGGTTGGCAAAAATCCGAGATGTTACAATATCATCGATATTTGAATCTCGAGCCCATCGAGAGTGACTCGATAAGATTGATAGACAGATTTCCGGCACCCCTGTTTTTTAATGAAAATCTAAAAATCCTTCGATAGAATCGATGCTCTTCCGATATGATCTGAATTCAAATATCGATAACATCGAAAGTCCGTCGATGATATCGATCGTAGGCGCGTATATCTTACAGCAGATATTTCAAGATGTTTTAACTATGATCAGGGGCCCTTGGATAGAATCGATATTCAAATATCGATGATATCGACACCAGATCGATTGCATCGAACAAATCCATAAACTGTCCAGCAAGTTCAAAAGATAAATCAGCTGGATTTATCGATGCCTCGACTCTGATCTCGATATCATTGACATTCAAATTCCGATGATCTCGACGGTTCCCCGATCAATCTCAAAATCCTGAAATATTTCAAAGTCAAGTCTCTCTCATTTTTCAAATGTCGATGGATCGATCCTGTCATCGATGGAATCGGAGTTCGAAATTCGATGACATCGACAATGGTTTCAATTCATTGACCAATTGCAGAAAGTTTCAAAAGCGTATGACATCGAATTCGAGTCATCGAGCAGACCATCTATGCTATCGAGAGTATACGCTCGATGATATCGAACTCTATCATAAATGTGACCGTTTTATATCTATTGGAACTTTTTGCCTATATATAGAGGACTTGTCTTTTGTTATTGCGAGAAAAAATAGAGAGAGCTTTTGTGTGTTTCAACTTACATCTTATACCCTAAGCCCTTTCTCTCAAGGGAGTTCATCCTCCAATCCACCCTCACCATTGATATTCAAATACAGTGGAATGGGGAATGAACTTCCACATTCAAGGATCCTCCAGCTACTACCTTAATGGCAAATCATTGAGCTGCGATGCTTTGAATGCATAAGAGTGGAACTACTCTACCTTCCTTATAGGAAAACCTTTAGAGAGTAGGATTCCATCTTAACCTTGACCCAACCTTAAGCCTAGTCTTGGTATATCTTTTGTGTTGCGGATCAAGGGAGCAGAAGACTCTTTGTCAACCAGGAGGAGGAGATCTTCGGCGTTGTGCTTAATGGGACTCATCAACTTATCTGTAAGTATCTAGAGTCCAAGAGGACACTTGTGATCATTCCTTTCTAGGATTGGGTCTTAAGTGGTTCTCACCCTTTGAAGTCCTCAAGGAGGCCTCCGGCGGGAGTGTATGTGGTGGGTGCGTTGTGTGGACCCTTGCTCTGTGGAGAGCATAAACATTTGGTTAGGAGTGAACCAGTAAAACTCCCGGGTGCGTTGTGTGGACCCTTGCTCTATGGAGAGCATAAACATCTGGTTAGGAGTGAACTAGTAAAACTCCATCCGGGTGTGTTGTGTGGACTCTTACTCTATGGAGAGCATAAACGTCTGGTTAGGAGTGAACTAGTAAAACTCCAGGGTTAGAGGTGAACCGAGTAGAAACCTCTGTGTAAAGGTTGAAGGTGAACCTGATTTAAAACCTTAGGTTTGAGGTGAACCCTAGGAAACCTCCTTAGTGAAATCCGGTACACTCAAGGTTGAGTGCGGCAGCCGGGAGTGGAGTAGACTTATCGTCGAACCACTATAAAATGACTGTGTATGTGATTGCTTTTCTATATGTGTGATTCATGTCAATGCATTCATATTCATATATCTGATCACATCTCACACACATACACAGTCACATCCAACATAGACTAAGTTGCATATTGCTATATCTTAATTAGTTTGTGATTGGGTCCTCTACCGGGCTTGGAAGCCAGTAGACTTACATTTGAGTAATCCTGAAAATTGCATACATGATAGGATTAAAGTGATAGAATTTTTAATATAACTCATAAATCTTTAAAAAGTCCTATTCACCCCCTCTAGGAGATATTGGCATATTCCGACTTCAACTCAAGCGGTCTTCACCGCTATTTCAACATCTAGGAAGAATCCACTTTCATTTGAAACCTTTTCACTCACCCCTTAAGCCCTTAGTCTAAGACATTTCATCCCTCCACCAAGGAGAGGAAACAGTTATAGGAAAGAGTCCAGTCATGTACAACTAAATCCAATCAAATCTAAAAACACCTGAGCCATCCAAGTCTCGATCTAACCCCTCTTATTATAACCTCTGCGACACTACTATCCATCCTATTGTTTTATATTTATTTAAGCTTCATCTAGCCATAGCATTTGCATAGCTCAACATTCACCCTATTATCCAACACACTTTGCACCAAATTGGTTCGGAAGTATGCTTGAAGGCTTGCCGATTTAATCGGATCTTGTCCAACATAAAACTTGCCAATTACTTCACATTTTGTCACCAGCATTGCATACATTCGAATACAAGAACTGATTCCTCACCCTCAAGAACAGTCAAATCCTGTGAAGTAGAGATCGTACATTTATACGGGCAGAGTGGGTGCCTAATACATTCTCTCTCTGTAAACTGTGGTCCCTTTCTTAGAATATTTGATAACAGAACCAAAGGGCCATTTTAGGACCAAAAATATTCTGATCCCTACCTTAATGTTTTTATAAGGTCTAGTCGACTTTTGAAACAAAGAAATTGGCTAGTGGAGACTCTAGTCACACCTAATCAAATCAATCAGCCCTCGAAAGAAGCAATTCATGGAGTAAAACAGTTCCTCAAGTTGATTTCAGCCTGGGTTCCCAACATCCACACCACCAAATATCCAAACATGTCCATGCAAAAGTTTCATGGAATGTTGAATTCACTGGTGAGATCCAAACATGGCATCCCAAATCCCATGTTAAAAGCACATCCCATGGCAAATAATGACACAATGGAATGATGACTCGTAAACAAATTTATCCCATCTAATTGTGTTCAATTCGATGTTCCGAACTACCCTGAAAATCACACCCTGATCCATAGCTCAACTGGTAGACTAAGTGGAGATACCTCGTTTCTGGCTAACAGTGCAGTGTGTATTGACACCAAGTCTTTATTTGTAGCTATACGAAGTGATGGCACCAAGTCTTGTGGGCCCCGCAATGATGTATGTGTTATATCCACACGGTCCATCTATTTGAAGAGATAATTTTAGGTCATAAGCTAAAGAACGAGGAGATCCAAAGCTTAAGTAAACCTTATCACATAAAATAGTGGGGATCAAGCGTCTGCCATTAAAAATTTCTCAAGGGACAAAAATTTTCGATTAACTTGATATTTGTGTTTTCCTTTCGTCCATGTACGTGTGAACTTATAAACAAACTCGTGAACAGGCTGGCTGGAACTTAAGTAAACATCATGGTGGGCCCTACAAACGTTTCAACGGTGGCGTGTCTGTCCCTTTTGTAATAGGTCCACTTGAGCTTTGGATCTACTTCATGTTTTTTTGGCTCATGCCCATGCCTTACAATGATCCATCTAAATGGATGGTCGGTGTGGGGACAACACATATGTTAGGATGGCCCCACGTAACTTGGTGACTACTAACCTCAGTAGCGGATTGGCTGGTGTAACATACACCAGCTATATAGCTGGTGTAGATATGCGTTGTGCAAAAGACTGCTCATTGAGCTCTGAGTTGTACCAAATGTTCAAAGGAGATCAAAATTACATGGGCTCTACAATGATGTATTTATTATATTTACACTGTTCATCAATTTTTTGAGATTATTTTAAAGTATTAGACAAAAAATAATCATATCCATATCACAAATAGACCACACCAAAAATAGCCACAAGGATAATGATTTTCATTGTAAAAAATTTCCTAGAGTAAAAAACAAATTTCATATTAATCCGAATCTTCGTGACTCCCAAAGGGTATCCTCGTGGCTCGTGGTGATGGGACTCACAGAACTTGCTGCCGTCAATACAATAGATATAGAACTGGTGTGTGTGGTACACCAGCCAATCTGCTTCTTCATCCGCGACCGACATAAACGTCTGGACAGACCTTTTGAACGGCTGTGATATGGCACGCGGTGTCCACATTGGCACGTGACGACTTGGTGCGGGGATCGAGAGAACTCAGTGGCCTTCTCTTTTCTCGGCTAAAAAATTCCCATTCCTCTCCCTCGTAACTCTCTTTTCCGCCATGGCCACATCAAATAGCTGGAGCTCATCTCTTAAACCTCTGATCTCTCTACTCTTCCTTCTCTCCTTTCCATGGATCTCTCTCTCTTACAGGCCAGGAGACATCGTCCCCATGAGCAAGATGGGCCAATACCACTCTGTAAAACCCTAATCTCCTTCCCCGCTTCTGTCTCCCCCCTGTTCCTTCTCATCTCTCTCTCTCTCTCTCTCTCTCTCTCTCTCTCTCTTTTATCCTTTTATTCTGAGAATTTCCTTTCAATTCCTTTTATTTCAGTCGAGAACTGTCTGGTATGATGTCATCGGTCGCCACTGCCCGATCTTCGCCGTAAATCGTGAGGTATTTGTTCGCATCAGATTCTCATATTTCATTTATTTCTGTATAAATCACAATTTTAAGTAATTCTGTTTCATGAATTATAGGTTTTGATTCCCATACCGAAGCCTACTGGTTACACTGGTGCAGATCCTTATAAAATGTAAAATGAATTCCTCTTGAACTGATTTGATTTATTATATATTTGGTTTTTTTTTTTTTTTTGATGATGTGCTATTACAATGCATGCTCGGTAGAAGTTCTATGAAGTGCAATCTGCAGTTTCGACTCTATATGGGGCAGGAATTCCTGGGGATCAGGACCATTTATCCGGTGGGTCACATGGATGATATACATGGAAGACAAATGCAGTGATTGGTCCACTCTAACAATCCAATTGTTGTGAGTTTTGCACATTGAATATGGCCCCTTGCTCATTTATCTGGGGACAGGTCCGTTTTCAGGCTATTGGTTGGATGGCTACTGGAGTCTGATTGCATTGATTTTCAGGATATGTAATGCAAACCTCAAAAGGGAAAAATAAATAGATCAAAGAAAATAAGAAAGAGATTGTGGGAAAGGACCCAACAATCCTCTAGCTGAATGCTAGAGATCGCGAATGCATGAGTAAGCTCAATAGTCCTCTAGTCTTGAACTAGAGATCACTCCCCCCAACAATGACCATAGAAATATGAGAATTACGTAAAGAAAATATCAATCAACTTGTCTTATTCCATAGGCCATAGGCCTTATTTATAATCAGTCCTCAAAATCTGCAATACAAATTATGGAATTTAAAAATAGAATTCCTAACTAGCCAAGATATACAAAAATAGAAAACTACCTAAATAAGAAAGCACTGTAATTAAGAAAGCACTTAAATAAGAAAGTACTTAAATAAGAAAAATCTAAAATTACTTCTTGCCTAATATAAAGATATGAAAGAAAAAGGAAATTTTCTAATGTAGAGATTTCAAAGAAAAGGCAAGTAGTGATGTGTTAAAAAGGGAAAGTGGTCATTTTCTTGTACACACGTGTGGAGCGTGCACATGTGGGATGTGGGGCAATTGCAACAATTCCCCCACAGCTTGGAAAAACTCGGCTTCATCGAGTTAATGGCAATATACTTCTCATAGTTTTTAGGGTTGATGCGCTTGAAATCATCTGCTGAAATCCACGTGTTGTCGGATTTTGGTCTGCCCTTCCATTTGACAAGAAACTTTTGATACCCTCCTTGTGTGCGGAAACTATCTGATCATCCAACACGTCTTCAATGATTTCTTTGAGTTGTCATGGTATCTCGGGTATTTGGATAGCCTGTTCTTTCGTGTTCTCGTTTGCGTGATGTCCAAGATAAACTGTAAGGTCTTCCACATTAAAAATGGGTATGATCTTTATTTCAGGTGGAAGTTTGATTAGGTATCCATTATCACTTAGCTTCTTCAAAATATGGTTAGGACTTGCCTTTTTGGAGTGGAGCTTTGTATAAGAGCCTGCTAGAAACCACTCAGGCTCAAGTCACGCCATGACTCTATCTCCTTCTTGGAATTGTGTAGAACATTATCGAATTTTCATTACTAAAGGTGATTTTTTGCCTAACTTCTTCATGCATCTCCTCAACATATTGTGCAAAAGCTTCAACGTCTTGGCTCGATCGAGTTGCACTAGGAAGCCAGACTAAATCGATAGGTTGTTGCGGTCGCATACCCGTTGCAATTTTGAAAGGAGAGAGTCCTGTAGTGCAGTTCACAGAATTGTTATAACCAAACTCAACTTATGGTAACACGATGTCCCATGAGCTGATATGGTCACTAACCAGATATCGAAGTAGATTCCCAAGACTACGGTTGACGACTTCAGTCTGCCCATCTGTTTGCGGATGATAAGTACTTGAGAACTTCAACTTAGTTCCCATCTTAGACCACAAGGTACGCCATAAGTAACTCATAAACTTAATATCATGATCAGATACAATCGTTTTTGGAACACCATGTAGACGAACCACCTCTTTGAAGAAAATATTGGCGATGTGCATGCTGTCTGATGTCTTCTTACAAGGGATAAAATGAGCCATCTTCGAGAATCTGTCAACCACAACATAAATAGAGTCATAGCCACGTTGAGTCTTAGGCAATCAAATGACGAAATCCATATTGATGTCCTCCCATGGAGCATCTGGCACAGGTAATGGTGTATAAAGACCAATATTTTTCTTGCTACCTTTACCCAGTGTTCAAATTGTCGCCGATATTATCGAAATATCGCTGATAATTTCGGTGTCGCCAGTGCAGCGACACCGAAACCCCAATATTTCGTTTCGTTTCCAGATTTTGCCGAAATCTCGCCGATATTATCAGTATTTTCAAAATACGGCCGATATATCGCTGTTCCCACCAACCACGGGTGGAACTGTAGCCAACAACCCTCTTTTATTAATAAAAGGGGAGGGTTGTCGGCGAGAAAATCACAAAAAAAACATAAGAAATACCCGTTTTGTCACCCGGATTTGGAGGAAGACGCGGATTCAGCTGCTGTCGAGTGCAGATCGGCATTTCTGGTAAGATTTAACCCCAAAAATATCTTTTTTTTTTTTCCCGTCGAAGAATCCTCTGCAAGTTGCGGAAACCGCTTGCAAGTCGAGATTTCTTCGAAAATAGAGGTTTTTTATTTTATTTTATTTTATTTTAATTTGTGATGAGGAAGAGAGATTTGTGGTCGAAAACCTCGGAGAAATTGGTGGGAAGGAATGAATTTTTGAAAATTTCGAAAGGGGAGAGGGAATTTGGGGTTTTTATCCCAAATTGGGGATCGGGAGGGCCGCGGGGTGAATGGGGATGCGTACTGGGCTACTCTGTACGCTTTTATTGTACTGAGTACACTCTGTTGGGCCCACCGAGAATGCATCTGGTCCATCCATGTGGTCCATCCATGCGGTCCATCCATTTTTCTATATTATTTTAGGGGTTGAGACAAAAATTTAAGCGTACCAGAAGATCAAGTGGACCACACCATTGAAAACAGTTTGAATAATGACTTCCACCATTAAAACTTTTCTAGGGCCCACAGTGATGTTTATTTCTCATCCAACCTGTTCATAAGATCACACAGACATGGATGAAGGGAAAAACAAATAGAAGTTTGATCCAAAACTTCTGTGGCCCCCAAGATGTTTTCAATGGTAAATGTTCAATTCATACTGTTTCCTATGGTGTGGTCCACTTGAGGTTTCGATAAACTTAGTTTTTAGGCTCAAGACCTAAAATTATCTGTTAAAATGGATGGAGTGGATAAATTACATAAATCATGGTGGACCCATAGGTGGGCTTTGACGATGCAAGCTGTTGCATCACTTTTACCGTGCAATCTCACCACCCCACCAAGCGGTGCATGCCGGTGCTATATAGGCCCCACCATGATGCATCTGTTGTATCCATGCTGTTCATTAATTTTTAAATATTATTTTACAGTTTTACTCAAAAAATGAAGTAGATCTAAAACTCAGGTGGACCACACCACGGGAAAACAGTAGTGATTGGATATACGCCATTTAAATCCTCCTAAGGCCCACTGTACTGTTTAGTTGACATCCAATCAGTTAATTAGCTCATAAAGACTCAGATGAAGGGAAAAAACAAAGATCAGGTTGTTCCAAAATCTTTATGGCCCCCAAAAAGTTTTTAATGGTCAAAGTTCATTCAACACTGTTTCTTTTAATGTGGTCCAATTGAGATTGGGATATACATCTTTTTTTTTTTCCTTATCATAAAATAATTTATAAAAATAGATGGACGGCATGGATGAAATACATACCTCATGGTGGGGGACACAGAGCACGCAGGGGAAAAGTGGGCCCAACTTAGAGCGTACTGATTAAATCAGTAGGTAAGTTGATTTCTGGATTGGCTACAGATAAAAGCCGTAGCCAAAGACACCCAGAACCACAGCTCAACTCGCAGACTGAGTGGAGATACCCGTTTCAACACATGGTATCGATCCCTATGTGGACCCAACCATGATGCATGTGTTGTATCCATACCACCCATTAATTTGGAGAGATTTTTTTTTGGCATGAGAAAAAGAATGAGATAGATCTAAAGTTCAAGTGGACCCCACCATAGAAAACAGTGGGGACAGTGACGTCCAGCGTTCAAAACTTCTTAGGGGCCACTGAAGTTTCTGATCAAGCTGATATTTCTATTTTCACTTCATTTATCTCAATATCAACTTATGAATAGGTTGGATCTCAAAAATACATCATAGTGGACCCTATAAATATTTCAACGGTGGTTGTGATTGCTCCCACGGTTTTCTGTGGTGGATCCACTTTAACTTTAGATCTATGAGCTGAATGTCACACAATCACATGATAGGAGGATGGAAATCATCCACTGGTTGGACGGTAAATTAGTGGTCGAATCAGCATATTTCTAAACAAATAATTTTGATTATTTGTGCATTTAGTGTTTGTTTTTGGCAAGTTAAATTGATGGCATCTCCAGTAGAATCATGTTTGATGGGAGTGAGTTATTCTACAAATTCCAAGATGCAGAAACATCACACTCACACATTCCTGCAACAAATTACTCAAAATGCTAAGTTGAATAAACCAAAGATGGTGGTGGCTCTGTGGGCCCCACCATGATGAATGTCAAGTAAACAGTACAACGGTCCTTAGGACCACTGTTATTTTAATGGTGGATATCCAATCACTATTATTTTCCTGTGGTGTGGTCCACCTGAGATTTATATTCCTATCATTTTTACACTGAATACAAGTCGATGCACTTTTTTTTGTCGATTATTGCAAATTTGTATACTAGGGAGCAAAATGTCGTTTGGATCGGGAAAAGGAGGAGCAAGGGACATTGGGTGGAAACATGGATGGCCAGTGGAGGGGAATAAATATGGAGCCATATGCAACTATTGTGGCCAAGTGATACGGAGTGGGGGAGTGTCTAGGCTAAAGGAACATTTGGCAGGGGGATACAAGACTGTGAAAGACTGTCCAAGTGTAACAAGGCTAGTGAGAGAGGAAATGAGAAGAGTGATGAATGAAGCGAAGTCACGCAAGTTGCAGCAAAAGGATTGGGAGAGGGATATGAGGGAGGAGCTACGAGGCACTGGACGGGGCCTAGGTGCTATCGACGAGCACAATGATGACGACGATGAGGGGATCATGTACCCCGATGACTGTGTTACGGCTCGAGAAAGGAGTGATTTTAGACAAGTGATTTGTGAGTCTCGGGCTTCAGAGTGGGAGGGGGAGCAAAGAAGACGAATTGATGAGAGTAGGCCGTCGTTTGGGACATCCCAACATGAGGTTGGTGGGAGCAGTAGATGATTTGAGGGAGGTAGCAGGCATGGCCTACAACGCACGCAAAGCGCTCGTGTCCCAGATGCACCCATCGCAGGCGTTAATAAAAAAAGATTAAAAAGTGTGTGGAGCAAGGGGCTCAGGGAAAAAGTGGGTGACGCTATATCTAGGTGGTTCATCTCGAGCCATGTACTAGCAAATGCAGCAGCCAGTCCTCACTTCAAAAATGTGATTGAGGAGGTACAGCGTGCCGGGCCCGGCGTGAAGCCTTCCACACCACAGGAGATTCTTGGCGTCTACCTCGATCGGGAGCACGAGGAGATGCAGGCTTGGGTACGTGGACTCTAGCCGAACTGGAAGCAGTATGGGGTAACAATCATGTGTGATGGGTGGACAAGACCCACGAAATTGTCCATTATCAATTTCATGGTGTACTGTAGAGGACAACCGGTTTTCCTCAAATCCATTGATGCATCTGTGAGAATAAAAGATTACGAATACATATATGCTCTCTTGAAAGGAGTGATTAGAGAAGTCGGGTCCCAGAATGTTGTCCAAGTTGTGATCGACAATGGTAGTGCATTCGTTAAGGCGGGGAAGAAATTGATGAAGAAGTTCAATCTCTATTGGACCCCTTATGCGGCACACTGCATTGATTTAATGCTCGAGGAGATAGGCCAGAGGGATTCTGTTAGGAAAACCATCCAGGATGCGAGGAAAGTGACAAACTTTATATACAATCACTCATGGTTGTTGGCTGCAATGCGTGAGTGTTGTGGAGGGGACATCGTTAGACCAGGCGCGACACGATTCGCCACGAACTTCATTGCACTCGACAGCTTATACAGGCATCGCGTGGGTCAGAAATTTGTTCAGATCAGAGAGATACATGGAGTGGAATCAGAAGAAGACTGAGGGTGCAAAGACCTGTTCGAATATAGTGCTTTCCGATACCTTCTGGGATAAAGTTTACAACGTCGTTTCCTTCCTATATCCGATGTACAAGGTCCTACGAGCCATAGATAATGAGATGTGGCCTTCGATGGGGTCAATGTATGAGCTTATGAGAATTATGAGACATGGGATAATGACTGCAATCCCCACTTCGTATCAGTGGGTGATCAATATCATCGATCGTCGATGGACCGAGACTCTTGAGCATCCACTCTAGTAAGTTTGTTGATACAACTGAGTACTTTAAGCATCACTTCTGTTTGCATGTTAATACAACTGAGTAACTAATATTTGGGTTTCAGCATTCTACCTGAATCCCAAATTTCATTATAAACGTCGGCTCCATGAGAATCAAGATTTGACATTGGCTGTCCACGAGGCGTACGAACGATTGTTCCCAGAATCAACAACGCAAGCAGATTTCGGTAACCAGGCAATGCGATAAAATTTCTTCCTTATAGCCTTTAGAAATATGGGTGATTAAAAATAATGACCTATGAATTCGTGTTTACAGTTGTTGCGGTTTAGGGATGCGAGGGGTACGTTCTCATCCGCACTAGCAAAAGCATCGACTGAAACGATGATGCCGTGTGAGTATGTTAACATAATTAAGTAATTGCATTTTTCGTTTAAACTTCAAACTAAAACAAGCTCCTCATGGATATATAGGTGAGTGGTGGGCGATGTACGGAGTCGACACACCCGCATTGCAGTTATTGGCAGTCCGTGTTCTCGCACAGACTGTATCCTCCTCACCGTGTGAGAGGAATTGGAGCACATGGTTACTCATACACACCAGCAAGAGGAACATACTAGCATATGAGAAGCTGCAAAAGCTCGTTTACTGCCATTACAATATGAAGTTAAGAGAGAGGCAGTTGCGGGTAGACCGAGATATGGAGGAAAATCAAGACCCGTTAGACCTGTTGTCTATAGGTAACATGGCACAGATAGGTAATGATGATGAGGACCCACTTTATGAGTGGGTCAAATCAGCTGATTTAGATGATGCGGAGGGAGGCCTTGCTCCACACGTAGTCGAGGGAGCAGCGGCTCTGGGTATCGATGTCGATCCGGTAGTAGAGGAACAGAAGGCGGATACAGACTCCTTTGATCCTTTGGTGAGGCGTTCAGCACGTTCCAATGAGGGTAAGGAAGCATCTTCGCGGCCCTCTCCTCATCATCAAGTCATAGTGAGTGATGATGATGATGAGACTCAACCCCCACTTGACACTGGTCATGGGGACGACGATGACGACGGTGATGAGGGGACGAAGGCACCGACACTAGTATAGGTGGTACTAGTGGGGGTGGGGGTGGGGGTGGCAGTGGTGGGGGGTACAGGACGGCTCAGAGCCAACGATCCGTTGGCCAGTTCACTGAGGAGCAGAGCTTTGACCATGCTAATCAGGATGAGGATCATGGATCTCGTCCACCATCCAGGGCGAGAGCATCAGAGCCCAGATATATGTTTGAGCGTCGTTCGAAGAAGAAAGCCGGACGCGCCGCGGCTGATGCTCTCACACGCAGCTTGTCATTTATGGACATAAGTTCAGATCAGGGGAGCTCCACCTCTGTCCCACCTTATGCTCATGGGGGATATCACGGGTATGGCCATGATAACTCTGACATTCAGTCACGCTCTTCTACCCATGGGTACAGGCAGCCGGAAGATAGTTCTTCGAGTCATGACCCTTTGACAGGAGGATATTCGAGGTACCTGTATGACTGGCAGCAATACTATCAAGGAGTCGGGGTTGGACTTGATCTGTTCCCTCAGTACCCTGCTCAGGAAATGCCGTCGATGTATGTTACGCAATTCCCACATCCGGGCGTACTCGTACAGTTTGGGGAGGATGACTATCAGAGGTACATAAGAGAGTTCCTCAATTGGTATGAGCAGAGGATGACCTGGGAACAGTACTGCCAATATGTTGAGCAGCAGTACTACTCTCAATTGCCACTGGATCCGGACAATGATTACGAGCCACCTCGTCACTCTATGTGGGGATGAAACATGGGCAGAAATGTGTATTTTTTTTCAATTCATTTACTTTTGCATGTCTTAATTGTTGTAAGCTTGTTTTTGTATTATATAAACTAATTTCGGTTACTATTTGAGTGATTTCTTACGACAACGCATACTTTTTCGGCCCCCATTAAATGGAAACTTCTAATTTAAAGCATTCTTTTTGCAAAATTTTCATTCCTGAATATGTAAATATGTGTATTTAGGCATGTCCTGAAGTTTCACTGAAAAATTCCACCATTTTTCCCATATTTCCCCCCTTTTCCCTGCATTTCCGGTTATCGGCGATATTATCGGCGATAACGATATTATATCGTTATCTCCGGCCAGCGAAACTTGTAGCGATACCGACAACTCGAACACTGCCTTTACCCAACTAGCGTGCTTGACATTGACGAACAATGATCCCAACATCTTTCTTCAATTGTGACCAATAGAAACAGTCCTTGACTAGGGCTGTCGTTTGATCGTTACCAAAGTGACCACCCATGCCATTTGAATGAAGCTAACAAGCTCTCGCAAGGAACTTTTAGGAAGACACAAGCTCATATCATAGAATAAGTACCCATCGTGCAAGTTAAATCTTCGGTACTCGGTGCTTGTGCCAGAAATGAGTGTTGAAAATGCCTTTCCAAATTCATCATCCGCGATATAGTCCCTTTTAAGTTCTTCAAACCCAACAACGGAAACTAATAAGGTAGAAAATAGGTGTAATTTTCGGTTGAGGGCGTCCACTACCTTATTTTTAATGTTGGCGCAATGTTTTAGGTTGAATATGAACTTTTGCAGATAAGCACTCCACTTAGCATGCCTATTGCTCAACTTCTTCTGAGAATTCAAATAATGTAATGCCTCGTGATTAGAATAGAGCACAAACTTTCGATGAATGAGGTAATGATGCCAATGCTTCAGGGCTTGCACAATAACATAAAACTCCACATCATATGTAGAATACTTCTTTCGTGCCTCATCGAGTTTTTTCATTGAAAAAGGCCACTAGATGTCCTTCTTGGCTAAGGACACCTATGCCTATGTGGGATGCATCCTAAGCAAGTTCAAACACCTTTTCGAAATCAGGAAGTTTAAGAACTGGAGCTTCTGTCATTTCTACGTGATTTCTTGAAATGCCTTTGTTGTTGCTTTAGTACACTTAAATGGACTAGACTTCATACATTCAGTAATGGGTGCCATGATGGAACTAAAGTTCTGAATAAACCTTTGATAAAACGTCGCAAGCTTGTGAAAATTGCGAACCTCATGAATGTTTATGGGAGTAGGCTATTCAACATTGGCCCTTATCTTTTCAGAATCAGCCTTCACACATTATGCTGAAACGACGAACCCCAAAAAAACTACGCTAGAACTCATGAAGGTACACTTCAAATTGATGCAGAGTTTTTCGTGGCGTAATACTCTCATCACTTGGCTAAGATGGTCCAAATGATCTTCTCGTGAACGACTATAGATGAGGATATCGTTGAAGCATACGACGATAAACTTGCCAATGAATGGCCATAGAATTTGCGTCATCACTTGCGTGAACGTACTAGGTGCATTCGTCAAGCCGAAAGGCATGACTAACCATTTATAAAATCCATCTTGCCTTGAAAGCAATTTTCCATTTCATCTCTAGGACGAATTCTTATCTGATGGTACCCGCTTTGCAAATCAATCTTCGAAAAGATTGTGGCAATCGCCAACATGTCTAGCATGTCATCTAGGCGTGGAATGGGAAAGCGACACTTTACTGTTATCTTGTTGATGGCGTGAAATGGGAAAGTGACACTTTACTGTTATCTTGTTGATGACGCGATTACCAGAGCTGAAATTCTATAGAACAAGCCCTAGCGGATGCCATTTCGTGAAAGAACCTTGTATTCTTGTCACCCTCTTTTAGCCAAAGAGCCCGCAAGGCCGCTACCGTTGCCTCCATTTATTTTCCTCCATTCTTAGATGTTTCTTGTACTAGGTTGCAAGGGAAGAATGTTTCTCTAGCTCTTCAGGAGTTAGCTCCCTCTCTTCTTCCTTCAAATCTAGATGATGTAGGTCATCCAGGATTGCAACCATCTCAGCCTCTTTAGCCTAAAAAACATCTCTATTCCAAGCCTTCAATTTGCCCTTCAAAAGCTTCATCCTTTTATGAAGTTTGGAACCAGTTGACCCCTTCAATTGCTGAGACCTCCAGCAGTTCTTGACCAAAGTAGCAAAGCCCTCTCTCTCGCCATGCCAATTCAAATATGAAGGGCTTGGGGCTGCAACTATTTGCCTGCACTCAAAGGAGAATGGGTTTGTGATAAGTCTTGGCAATCCAGAGAGCTGAACGATAGGGAAGCTGTGCATCCATGTCAGGGAAGCAAGGAATCTGTCTAGTTTCGATAAAATGGGGGTCCTTGCCCATTAGTCCAAGTGAACTTAGCCCCAGATATAGGAATGTCCACCAAATTGAATTTGCGAATCCACCCTGCAAATTCTTTCATGCTTTTGGATAAGTGAGTAGGAGGAGATTTTTCATAGGTGAACTGAGAGACGTTAAAACCCTCCCTAAACACCAAGGAAGATCCCATTTTGCAGGAATTAACTTCATCTCTTCCCATAAATAGGCCCTTTGCTCATTATTACACGAACCATACACCCCCGAGAACAATCATCTGAAACCGTTAGAAGTCTCGATGAAAACTATAAAAATAGAATACTGACCGCACCAATGTTCCTCTTTTCTCCAGATATCCTCATTCCATGCCACCAGAATACCTCTCGAGGAGCCTCGCGCATCCAGAGAAACAAAATCTTTTGATTTCTGACCCCTAATAGAATCAAGATTTGACTTGACGAAGGACGAGGGCTTGGTTTGTTGTATTGTAATGATTTGGGCTTTAGATTTCTTGCGAATTGCCTTGATCTAGAGATGCTTCTCCCTACCTCCCAAGCCCCCCCACATTCCAGCCGAGAATACTCATTGGGAAATGAACCTCGCCCTTTTGCCCCTGCCAAGACCTGGAAGCCTGCTCCCAACCTTGTAGTTGATCGTAGAGGCCAACCTAATCAATTCCTTCTAGCTTCTAGGAGTATGCCTCTGAGAATGTTTGATGACTGAAGCACCTCTCCGCTTAATAAATTGGATTAGGGCGACTGCGTCATCATTGTTCACCTGGAAGGATATTCCCAACTTCCTCCCCACCCTGTCTATCACATCTTTCGTCCAATCAAGTTCTTCATCAGATAGACCTTTGTCAATCGATACACCCTCAATCGACAAAGCCTCACCGACAAATGGTCCTTTGTCAAAGACTTTGGCTTGCCCTCTTTCGATTGTGGCCTGTACCGAGGTCACGTCCAATGTCTCCATTACCTCATCCCCAAAGGGTTCCCCTTCTCTGATACACGGATACTCTTCTTCTGGTAAGATCAACGCCATATGATCTTCTTTGGGGCAATCCCCTTGCCCATGAGAGTCTTTCTCGCATCGAGAGGCTGGCTCATCCCTCACCAAATCTAGAGTATTCTGATCGCAGTGGTCCACCTTCTCCGTCGAACTCAGAGTATAGGAGGAAAGAAGAGGATCTTGTCTGAATAGAACTACACGTGGGCCTCCTTTGTTACAGGGGAGAAATACTTTCTTTCCTGAACGAAGTAAGTTATTATCGAAGGCTGAATTATGTGCAAAAGTTGTTACTTGTGTGGGACTTAAGGCACCAGACATGACTACTGCAAGAGGTTCTACACATGCGGGTGTATCAACACATGTGGGAACTCGTTTCGCACCATCACACTGTCCCCCATCAGAATCATTCTGATCTTGACAAGTGGTTGAAGATGACAATGCTTCTTGCTCCTCGAGCCCGCGAGGAGGTTGTTCGATGCTTCTTGAGGAAGTAAAGATGCCTTGTAGAGTCCACTCATCCCCGCAACATCGCTTAAAGGAGAGGTTCGGGTTTGAAGGTGGGTCCTTTTCATGTTGTAGTGTAGACACGTATTCCTGAACCAAAGACATAGCAGGAGCTTTGGCTCAAGGCTGCTTCCGAACCGACCCCGTTACTTGAAATCAATTCGAATATGTTGAACGTGCTGGCAAACCTTTTACGCGCGAGGAATCTCTGTCGTCCAACACGCTATCACAAGGATCCACAACCTTGTTTGGTACTCCCGCAACACATCCGACCTCTCCTGATGTCTAGGGAGGCTCTACCTGTCCCGTCTCACTCTGCTTGATCATCTAGGATGCGCACTTCATTAACTCTCCATTCAGTCCTCCAGCAGGCCATAGAAGATGCACACCATCTTCCCTAGGCTCCCGCTGACAACCTTCTTTCCAGCTCCATGCCGTCCCTCTACTTGCACGACAAGCCCCATGCAACTTCTTTCTCCACTTTCAAATGGAGAGAGATCTCTCCCACCTTGAGGGGAATGAAATCTGGCGTCAACGTCACTCATTTTTTCTTGATAGACTCCGTCGCTTCATCGATGGCCATAACCTCTCCTAAGCATCCCCCAAGCACCAACAAAAACTCTCTGTTCCACAGTTTTATTAGTATCCCCTAGATCAGAAACCAACCGATCTCGCATCCAAGGGGAGATCTATCTTCCCATCTTTGAATGGATACAATCGGACTATCATTAAACATCATGGCTGCCATGATCATTTGGTCAATATTAATTTTTGCTTTCATAGAGATCCACAGGTTGGTATCTGAGATCGGTTTGATCTTGTACTCCCAGTTGTCCAATCTACATCAAGCTTTTAGCCAAACCTTCACCTAACAAAGCAGAGCTCCTTGCTTCGTTGACACCACGAGGCTTCAGTGGAGCTAGGATTTCACATTCTCCATCATAGATGGGTCGACGCAGACCTCCTCTCCTTCTCACAAGGGATTCTTCAATACCCATCTTTTTAGAACCGGGGCCTCCTCTTCCACCCTTGCTGCCTTAGCATTTTTGATGGGGACATCACGCGCCCACGCGCACGCATGCCACCCCCCTACGCACGTACATACGAAGAAGGGGGGCCCACCGTCGATCTGGCTCGATGACGACGTCCAGGGAGGGCCTCCTAGTTAGAAGATGAAGTTTGGTTCAAAAGAGTGGGCCCGATAGTCAAGTAAAGCCCATCATGGGATCTCATGATCGTGGCTCACTAGTTGGATTGATATCATATTTTAGGTTTTGCTTATTGTTATTATTTAGAACATCATGAACGCTTTAGATTTCTTTGTTTGGTTTTTATTTTAGTTTACTTCATCGCCAAGTAATAGGTTGCGCACATGGCGCGAGTTTTGGGGTATAAGGTTTTCCTATAAATAGACACCCCTAATAGTTCTTTTGATTCATTGAATATTAATAAAAATTCTGCGTTTTCCTACTCTCTGAGTTGTGAAGCCTAATTGGGTTCGAAGCCCTCCCTTCATCGAAGGGTTAACTACCATGGTGCGAAGCCACATTTATCCCGATTCGCCCCCATCCATCACCATCTCTACTACCCATCTTCTACCATCTTTTCTTCTCACCTTATCTTATCATTTACACTTCAAATCAATCATCTATTGCAGCAATTCTCCTCCTCACATCAGAATTTCAGAATCTGGCCCTACAGGAGGGCTGAAACTTCGGTAGAACACCACGTACAAACCGTACATCGGATCAAGCTGAGATTTGGGGGTTTTGGAGTCCATCCCTGGCCGACCAGGACCAAGGTGGCTTTTTTCTGAATAGTGGGCCCCACACGTGCGACCGAGACCACACGCATGTGTGTTTGGGCCATTGTTGTTGTCCATGCATGCGGTACTTCTCTGATTCGTCTCTCTCCTCTCTTTCACTTCGCTTTCACCCAAAATCTCTAACCTAACCCTAAATTATTCAAATCTCCAATTTTATGCCCCTTTTCTTACCCTAGGGTTCCCCTAATTGGAATTTCTGAATCCCTTGGATTAGGGACTGATTAATATGCATGTGTGGATGATTATTTCTTATCTTTGAGTATTGTTTGGTTCATAATTTTTATTGATCCAGCCTTATCATGTGTAGGCCTGGACCCACATAGATCCCCCTTAATTGAATGTTTGGACTGTCATGTGGGATATGGAATTTGCGTAATTGTTTCTGAACTAACGTGATCTTAAGCCTGAAATCTCGCATATCATATTTAGTTTTCATGTCCTGCATCAAATTTGTTATTAAAGCTTAGGGTTCTTATAGGGGAATACATTATTTGTTTAGGGTTAGTTTGTTTGAGTCCGTCATGCATCTAGTCCATCACATGTAGCTTTTAGGAGTCCATAGTTCCTTATTTTATTAACTATATTGCTGGAGTAACATTGCATAGTCCCCTCATATAGTCTCATAGGATCATTTAGTTTTTAGACGCATATAGTCGTCATAGAATGTCCTTTGGTTGAGTTAGCCAGTGTATGCTCACATGTACGGGTCATGGTTTTGGCTTTCACCCTACACTAAACATGGAGCAACTGCTAGAGTCATTGAACAAGTTGTCCCAGCAGATCGAGTATTTGGGTAAGCGTTATGAACAATATATAGACCAACGCTTTGATCAATTTGATACGCGCATTACCCAACTAAAGGCCTCCGCAGGGACAAATCCCAGCATTGGGGTAGATGTCCAATCTCAGGCAGGTGGCCAGGAGGATAGACCAATGAATGGAGGTGGCCAAGGAATTAATCATGGGCATGCACCCGTGCACCCACCCCAAGAGGGGCATCAAGACCACTATTTTGAGTGGCACAACACGTACGGTCTTGTGGCTAGAGAGAGTGCCCCAGAGGCTAGTATAGAGTTACCCACTGAGGTCATTTCAATAGTAGATAAGTTTCGTGATGTCTTTCCTGATGATCTACCGGATGAGTCTCTCCCTACGAGGGATATAGAGCACACCAGAACATGAGACACCGTAATACCTACAGCCGAGTTTGCGTTTAATAGTTCTGTCAATAGGTCCACAGGTCTCAGTCCTTATGAAGTCGTTATTGGTTATAAACCTGAGAAACCTATTGATCTTGTCCCTATGTCACTGTCCCATAGGCCGTCAGAGCCTACAGTCTTTTGTGCATCACATTCATTCATGACATCAAGAAATCAGGCAGAAGATTACTACTAGTAATGAACATTACAAATTTTCTGCAGACCAACATAAATGTTTCAAAGAATTCAATGTAAGGGACTCTGTGATGGTCCGCATCAGGCCCGAGCGGTATCCTCTAGGGGCCCTTCGTAAGTTACACGCGCGTAGTGCTGGAACCGTCAAAATTATAAAACGAAACGGTCTCAATGCGTATGTGGCAAATCTTCCACCCTCCATGGGAATTAGTTCCACATTTAATGTGGAGGATCTAGTTGCATTTCAAGGGGCCATTGACTCATTGTCTAGCCTTTTGCCTAACCATCCTGATTCATCAGACCTTTTCATTGATCCATGGCCCCCTCCCGACCCATTTTTCCAGCCTCTACCTCCCATACCTATCCGTCTCGACTCATCTTCCCAGCTACTACATCCCATACCTACCCCTCCCGACCCATTTTTTCAACCTCTACCTCCCATACCTACCCGTCCTGACCCATTTTTCCAGCCTCTACCTCCCATACCTACCTGTCCCGACCCATCTTCCCAGCTACTACGTCCCACACCTAGAGAGGAAATAGAGGTTATTTTAAACCATCAGATAATATCCACGTCGAACGGCGGGTTTCAGAAGTACATGGTTAAATGGAAGTCACGCCCAGCTTCAGATAGCACGTTGCTCACTGAGGAGGAGCTTCAGAGACTTGATCCTGACATCTTGGATCGGTTCGGGAGTTTTATTTCGCCAGTGGCGAAATCTTCACAGCTGGGGAGAATTGATGGGGACAGCACGCGCCCACGCGCACGCATGCCACCCCCTACGCACGTACATACGAAGAAGGGGGGGCCCACCGTCGATCTGGCTCGGTGACGACGTCCAGGGAAGGCCTCCTAGTTAAAAGATGAAGTTTGGTTCAAAAGAGTGGGCCCGATAGTCAAGTAAAGCCCATCATGGGATCTCATGATCGTGGTCCACTAGTCGGATTGATGTCATATTTTAGGTTTTGCTTATTGTTATTATTTAGAATATCATGAATACTTTAGATTTCTTTGTTTGGTTTTTATTTTAGTTTACTTCATCGCCAAGTAATAGGTTGCGCACATGGCACGAGTTTTGGGGTATAAGGTTTTCCTATAAATAGGCACCCCTAATAGTTCTTTTGATTCATTAAACATTAATAAAAATTCTGCGTTTTCCTACTCTCCGAGTTGTGAAGCCTAATTGGGTGCGAAGCCCTTCCTTCATCGAAGGGTTAACTACCGTGGTGCGAAGCCACATTTATCCCGATTCGCCCCCATCCATCTCCATCTCTACTACCCATCTTTTACCATCTCTTCTTCTCACCTTACCTTATCATTTACACTTCAAATCAATCATCTATTGCAGCAATTCTCCTCCCCACATTAGAATTTCAGAATCTGGCCCTATAGGAGGGCTGAAACTTCGGCGGGGCACCACGCACAAACCGTACATCGGATCGAGCTGAGATTTGGGGGTTTTGGAGTCCATCCCTGGTCGACCAGGACCAAAGTGGCCTTTTTCTGAATAGTGGGCCCCACACACGTGCGGTCGAAATCACACGCATGTGCGTCTGGGCCATTGTTGTTGTCCACGTGTGCGGTACTTCTCTGGTTCGTCTCTCTCCTCTCTTTCACTTCGCTTTCACCCAAAATCCCTAACCTAACCCTAAATTACTCAAATCTCTAATTTTATGCCCCTTTTCTTACCCTAGGGTTCTCCGAATTGGAATTTCTGAATCCCTTGGATTAGGGACCGATTACTATGCATGTGTGGATGATTATTTCTTATCTTCGAGTATCGTTTGGTTCATAATTTTTATTGATCCAGCCCTATCATGTGTAGGCCTGGACCTACATAGATTCCCCTTAATTGAATGTTTGGACTTTCATGTGGGATATGAAATTTGTGTAATTGTTTCTGAACTAACGTGATCTTAAGCCTGAAATCTCGCATATCATATTTAATTTTCATGTCCTGCATCAATTTTTATTGATATGGGCTCAGGCATCCTTTTACCAGATGTAGCTTCTGCATACGAGACGGGCTTTGCTCGTACTCCAGACTCATCATTAGCTACCTTCGGCAATAGCTCCGACCTCGTAGTATCCCCCCAGTTGATTCCTTAAGATCCGCCCCTAGCCTTTTTGAACTCATTTCCAAGTTCCTTTATATGCATGACTTTTCCCTCTAGTTAACCTAAAAGTTCTTTTGCCACTTTCCTAATGCACTTGCCTATATCATTTCACACAACATTAACTTTTTCCTACTTTTCTCTTCCATCAATTAATTACAAATAACAATGTTTTTTTTTTCTTCTCCTTTTTAATTCCACCACCTCGTTCTTGGATACTTATTAACGAGTAATTAGTATTAGAAACTAACTTGGATTCTTTTTCCTTTTTTAATTAGTGATTTGGGCTTGAACCTTAGACATATTGAAGCGACAAACTCTTACAATTGAGCTACAGGCTCGAACTTATAATGAATTAATAAAGCTACTAACTAAAACTAGTCCAAATGTAATGACCACAAGGTAAACACACGAGTGAAGCCCACAAGCTGATCGAATCATTGTCTGAATCTCCTTGTGGGTTTACTAGGTGATTGGATCATATTCATACACAACTAATTTCTTCTACAGGGGTCCCATTAATAAGTTGGATTGTGGTGCACACTTTTTTCTTACATCTCATTCTCATTTCATACCTTGTCCCACTTGTTTGAGGTCAGATTTTTAAGTCTCGTTTCACTAATCATGCCTATCTAAGGCCCTATTGCTATATGTATGGGAGTTTATGACCCCTCTCTCCTTAATACAATCCTTAAATTTCTTGTACAGACAAAGATAGTTTGGGGTCCCATTAGTAAGTCGGATTGTGGTGCCCACTTTTTCCTTGCATCTCATTCTAGTATCATACCTTGTCCTAGCTATTTGAGGTTGGCTTTTTTAATATTGTTTTAGTAGTCATGCCCAATGTTTCAAATAGTGCTCGTAACGTAGCTAAATAGTGTAAGGGGTCGTAGCGTATGGTACAACTGTGTAGCATGTAGCTTTTGTAGTGTACGCTACAATGTTTTTTTTTCCTCCCGTTTTTAGCTTTTGTTTGTTAAAAATGGTGTAAAACTCATCTCTAAAAAAAGGTGTAAAACTCACATCATGAAAAACTTAAAATGTGAAGTTAAAATTAAACCATTTCTTTGTTTACTTTCACTTAAAATGGTGGTCGTCCTTTGTTAAAATTAGTGTGAAACTCACACATTAAAAAACCATTAAAACTAAACTTAAAAGAGAGGGTTTCGAACGGGGACTTTCGAAAATCCCTCTTTGTATTGATGACATCTGTATTGTACTTAATATTCTTAATCTGTGGGATTTCTATTACTTTTTCATACTTGTGAGTTGTGACTTGTAGTTTCAATTAGACTATTAATTAAATTAGTTTGCTTAAAATCTTGTTGACGTGATGATTATTTGATTTGGTTTATAACTTTATATATCTGGATTGGCTTTTGATAAGTAATAATTAATAACTTTTTCGAACATGCTTATACTTAAAAAAAAAATCATTTTTAGTCATTTTACATTTTTTGTTTTTCCTTACTATTTATCATGTTGTTCCTATATGTATGGGCATTATGACCCTTCTTGCTTCCTCAATATACTCCTTTTATTCAGGGCTATCTAGTAAAACTTAATTTTTGGACTTATCACTGAAAATGGATTTTGGGAATTTAGACCGTTTGGTAAAGATAAAAGATTAAGCACTTAATGCTAATCACTTAAAATTGGTATTTTTTTTTTCAGCGACTGGCCTTTCACTGATCACTTATCGCTAAATGCGGTTAGTGGTTTTCCTTTAAATTTTTGGATCACTAACTAGGTGCTGTGTTCTACACTGCGCAATCTAAGTTCTCAAGAGCAGAATAGATGTTATTGGGTCACACGTACTAGGTGCTGTGTTCTACACTGCGCAATCCAAGTTCTCAAGAGCAGAATAGGTGTTATTGGGTAACACGTTAGTGGGTGTTGTGCTGACCGTGGGGTCCACCTCGATGTATGTGTTGTATATATTCCAAGCTATCCATCAGTTTTTCCAGATCATTCTAGGGCATGGCCCAAAAAATGAAGCAGATCCAAATCTCAGGTGGACCACACCACATGAAAACAAAGGTGATTGAATGCTCACCATTGAAACCTTCCTAGGGCCCATCGTGATGTTTGTTTGCCATCCAACATGTCCATAAGGTCACACAGACCTGGATGAAGGGAAAACACAAATATCAGCTTATCCAAACTTCTGTGGACCTCAAGAAGTTTTCAAATGGTAGGCGTTCAATCCCCACTATTTTTTATGGTGTGGTCCACTTTAGCTTTGGATCCACCACATTTTTGGGCTCAGGTCCTAAAATGATATGAAAAAAATGGATCGATGGAGTGGATATAACACATACACCATGGTGGGGCCCACAAAACTTTCCCACGTCAACACGGTACCAACCTAGGTGCCGTACTCTACACTACACTATTGAAGTTCTCTGGAGCGGAATAGGTGTGACTGGGTAATGCGTTAGTGGGTAATGCCCTGACCATGGTGCCCAACTTAATGTATGTGCTGTATATCCAAGCCGTCTATTAGTTTTTTTTAGATCATTCTAGGGCTTGGTCCAAAAAATGAAGCAGATCCAAATCTCAGGTGGACCACACCACATGAAAATAGTGGTGATTAAACGCCCACCATTAAAAACTTCCTAGGGCCCATTGTAATGTTTATTTGCCATCCAACCTATTGATTAGGTCACATAGACCTGGATGAAGGGAAAACACAAATATTAGCTCAATGCAAAACTTTTGTGGCCCCCATGAAGTTTTTAATGGTGGGCGTTCAATGCCACACTTTGGTGTGGTCCACCTGAGATTTGGATTTGCCTCATTTTTGGGCTCATGCCCTAGAACAAGCTGGTAAAATGGTGGGACAATGTGGATTTCACATGGACATCAAGGTGGGCCACCTCATTTTTTTGCATGGCATAGGACCCTATTCAACACTGACGGGGATGATCCAATCCATCCATTATTTAGCCTTATTTTCTATGGCCATTCCCTTTCCTGGCCATCGATGGGATGGTTGTGATTGCCTTAAAAAGTGATTCTTTAGAATCATAAACCATCCATGATGGGCCCTAAACAAATAGGTGGATCAAATTGTCGCTTGTGCGGGGTCTCCTCTTGGCTCAATGGTAGACACTGTGTCTCATATCTGAGGTCAAGGGTTCGAGAACCCATGCCTGCATGGGGTGGTAGTGTGTGTGTGTGTGTGTGTGTGTGTGTTTCTCACCTTTCTAAAAGTAAAAATAAAAATAAATGTTGCTTGCGCCTATTTTTTTTTAAAACAACATGGACCATCCATGTTAAAGACCATTGAATCATTGATCAAACAAATAATATTTGTTAGATATGGTGGTGCATGAAATGCACGTTAGATCTAATGAAAGGTCTGGGTCAAAGCATTGGGCTGTCTCAGTGGACAACTGAATTGCAAATCTGGCAATTATGATTATAGACTCAAATCTGGCCTAGACAAAAGATGTCACCTACATACTGTGGATGTAGGTAATTGTTGTATGCCTGTTCAGGCTGTCCAAGCTGTGGGTTCCGTTGTAAATGGATCATAGCCTCAAAATCAAAAGTCATTTATAGATCTAACAATTCGATTTGTGGCTGTCAAATGAATGGCTAAAACTAAATTGGTTAGGGTACAATATCAATAAGCTAATTCAGATGGATTAAAATCATCCAATCAGTATGCTATTTGAGTTATTTCTCCATCTAAAATGGAGTCCAATGGTGTGGCCTGTGTCACCAATGTGCTTGGACTACAAAACTAAAGGCCACATGTGTAGAAAAACCAGAAACTGGAAATCTGAACATACAATGCATATCCTTGGGATGAGTATCATTTACTTGCCTCCTTAACAGAATCAATTCGTGTTATTGTACGTGACAAACATAAAAGATCCAGACCATTCATTTACTTGGCTTTATTTGGTGGGAAAAGTATTAAAATTTTATAGGAATGGGCATAGGTTTGCCAAATTTGGAGGCATGGCAATGACAGGTTTCTTCTCATACTCTGCAAAAGATAGAAATTGGGGTCCATATAGGCAAATATGACAAATTGCCAATGTTCAGACTTTTGTAGTTCGTTTACCAAACAAGTTTTTTGTGAAAAAAGTGCTTGTTTTTCGATCTCAGGAAATTTTCCAGACAAATTACCAAACAAAAATTTCAGCACTTATAATTCAACACTTCAAATTTTCAGCACTTACATTGATTTTTAGACCTTATTTTTTAGTTTACCAAACGACACCTTAGTCTTATCCTCCTTTAAGGCCCTTCAATCCTAATCAAAGTTACTGGCCTTGTCAACAACGTTTTCAGTATCGGTATCAACACATGTATCACACCCTTAAGATATGTAAATATACGGGTATTGCATGGGAAATATTGTATGTATTGCATGTATCACATAATATATTGCTGTTTTTAGGAAACATTGGGAAATCGGTTGAATATTTGAATGAAACTTTAAGGGACATTAAAAAAGTCATCATTACACCTTTTTTTTTGAGAAGCAACCAAGTTTTATTGAGAAGCCACAAAAAGCGGAAAAGAATACAACAAAAGAGAAAAGGAAAAGAAAAACTACAGGCCCAAAAGGGCAACAATGATGAAAGGATGCAAATCCTTCAAGCCCGAAGTCCATTCAGTGACTCACACTAAAGCTTTTCGGAAGATCTGCTCCACCGACTCGGACTTGTTCTCAAAGCACCTCCTATTTCTCTCTCCCCAAATTTCCCACAAGGCGGCCATAGGCGCCAAATGCCAAACCGCCTTGCCTTCCTTGCCCACACCACCTTTGTCCCATGAAGCCAAAAAGTAGGGAATCGTGGCCAAACCATTCCACATGATAATTTCCTTACACACTTATAACTCAAAAGATCATAAAAAACGATTCTACACAAGTTTCCTTTGTATAGGGTCCTAAACTATGTGCCTGTCCGACAAAAGTGATGCAACTATATTCGGTTCATATAATTTAACTGAGGTTCCTCCTAAAATGTCCTATCAGCCTTTGTTCTCACTAGCAACCTTAAAAGATGAATAAGTTCGGGATTGTGATGAAATTTTAGGGGATGGGGTGGTCCGGAGCTTAAGATTCAGAAGAAGCCTGTTAGATGAGGAATCGGTTATCTTTGCAAATTTATTAATCAGATTGAATGAATCCCAATTGATAGCTCGGCTGAGGATAGGAAGAGGTGGACACCAGTGACAATTTCTCGCTGAAGTTGCTCTATTCGATCTTGATGCTCGAACTGGTGAACCCCCTCCTCGTGCCCTTGTTTGGGGGGCTCATGTTCCCCTAGGATCATGGTGTTTGCATGGGTCACCATGACAAATAAATTATTGATGTTGGATAATTTAAAGAAATGAACATGTCATCAATCAGTCTCATGTGCAGAAAAGAGGAAGAATCTGTTGACCACTTGTTCACTCACTGGGGTGTAGCGAAATAAGTTTGCGAGTTCCTCCTTGATCGTTTTGGGATATCGTGGATTTTCAATAGATCCATTGGGGACTTGTTGATGGAATCTAGGAGCAGCCCACGCAACAAAAGAAAAGTATCCTGTGTATTAGTGTGTTTTTTGGAATTATATGTGGATTGTGGAGGTTGTGGGATGAGAATAATACCCTTTTTAAAGAGTCAACTTGCAATGATAAAAAAAGAAGTCATTTGAGAGGATTCCAACTCCTCTCGTTTCTGATTCTTGGCTTTTTGAAGGGTTTTCAAAAAGTGAAGAGATTGAGCATCTGGATTCACCCAAATCCATGCTGCCAAATGCCCCCAGTTTCCCAATTCCTTTAAAATACATGCTGCCAAACAAGCCCTCATTCTCTCCCTTGGGTGCTTTCAAAATCTTGGAGACCAGATCCTCCTGCTTCTCTTTTGGCATTTTGAAGCTGTGGCCTGCTGGTAGGATGAAATGTTAAGCAGTCTGGTAAGCTCGGAGCTTATGCTTGCATTTTCACAAAAAACATCACTCTAAAACTTTATTCTAGAACCGTCACCAACCACAAATTCCACCCTTCCATGAACTTCTCCCTCCTGCTTATTGCTGCCTTTCAAATTCCAGATGCTCTGCAGGTTGATGACACAAGTATAGTCCATCCTCCCTGGGGAGCCTCATACTTGCCAGCAATTATCCGTTTGCAATACCTATTCTACCCTCTCCTAGACCTTATATCCACTTTCCGAGTAGCGTGTGATTCGTAATCTCAGGATCTTGAATTCCTGTCCCCCCGTGAGACTGTTGTTGGCATACCTCCTTCCACCCTACTAGGGGGTGCTTCTTGACTTCCCTTGCGGTAGGAAATCTCTTTGAAAATTTTCAATTCAATTGATAACACCTGCTGGGCATTGGAATAAAGACATGTAATAAATAGGCATATTGGCAAAGCATCTTTTATCAGGGTAATATGACCACCCAAACGTAAGTACTTTCTCTTCCATGCAGATAGCTCATGTTCCACTCTCTTCAACATAATCACATAAGCACTTAGGGGCCTTCCAACACACCATTGATGCCCAAGATACGATGCCAGGAGCTTCCACACCTTGCAGCCAAAGACACGGTTGAGGATGTTTCCGATAGAATTAGAGTTGGTTGGATGAAGTGGAGATGTTTCGCTGGAGTTTTGTGTGATTTCCGCATGCTGATGATACTCGAGGAAAAAAATTATAAGACCATTCATCTGGATGCTTTATGGGCAAAGTGTTGTGCAATTAAGAAACAACAATGAGCAGAGATGAGCATTGCAGAGGTGTTGAAGGTAATGTCAGGCAGCGCACATACATGCTTAAAGCAATTGTATGCATGTGCCAGCATGTTGTGTTTCACAAGGCCATTGTGTATGACACCTTGTATGCATGCCTGTGTTGGTCACCGACAAATACTTGCGCGTCAAAGATGCATAGGTTCTTCAGTTGCAAGGGTTGAAGTTTAGAGGGCTTTGTGCCTTGGAATGATTTTGGTGAGGGAGCCAGGTGATGATATAAGTTATCATTCTCCAGGATGGATCTTTTGTTACTCTCAAATCTCAATTTGGTGTGTAATTTAGAAGTCATACATTGATTAACCAACAACCAAAGTACTTTTGGACTTCTCTCTTATACCATGAGAAATGTCAAAAGTGCTGTAAGTGAAACTTTTTTGCCTTTGAAATAGCAAATTAGTTATGGCAATGAATCTTTCTGGAATGTTGTTAAAAGAAACGATGAGATCAATTTTAGACTCTACTGACTCGTGCACAATTCAAGATTTGACAGAATTCTCTTTTATTTCCCCTTTATTTTGTTATTGCTTTACATGACCAAGTTAACACTGCTTTGCTTTGGTTGGCTTCTGAGCTTTACTGGTACCATTGAAGTTTGCTTTACATCGTTTACCCATTCTGTTAAAATTTTCATGTGGATCTATTTATCATAACAATGTCATTCGTGCAGATCATTTCAAGTTGGAAGGGAGAAATTTCTTATACCATGGCTTCTCGTGATAAATCGCAAGAGCTCTGAAGTTCCAATGATTGATGTCCACTTGGTAAGACTTGCGACTAGTTTAAGTTTCTAAATGTTTCTTTGATTAATATTGTTCTCGGTAGTTTTGTTGATTGCAAACACAATTAAGTTCAGCTAAATCTTTAAACATCTGAATCTCAATTTTTGTTATGTTGGATGGAAGGCTTAATGTTAAGGTTGGATGTACTGCAGAGGTTCTCGGGAAGTGATTTACATGGCATCACGGCTAGAGTTATAGACATGCCTCACCACTGTATGCCATATCACTCTCCATATGTTATTCTTTCACTTCTTTATCTGAATATTAGCATAGTGCA